>FN649738.1:2855336-2898012 GCA_000310025.1 Ectocarpus siliculosus | reverse complement strand
CCCGGGGAGCGCCGAGTCCGCGCCGTTGATGCGGAGCTCTCCGAGCTCGTCCCCCATCAGGCCGAGCGACGAACGACATCGGGGCGGTTAGCGGAGGACACCCCGTAGCTGCTGCTGCTGCTTCCGCCGCCGCGGCTCGCAGTAACTGTAGCAGTAGCGGTGGCGGCGGCGGCGGCTGCTGCCGCCGAGTCCCCACGCCCCCGGCCGCCATCGCCCTGCCGGAGGCAAAAGAGGTGGTAGCCGTGGCCGCGACGTTGTTCACGGGCATGTTGCCGCCGCGGGTCCTAGGGATAGGACCGCCGTACGCAGCTCCGCCGCCGCTGTTGCTTCGCACAGCCGTTGAGAGACAACGAGACCTTCATGTCGATGGTTTTGGTGTTGACGGCGCCGGCCCGGCCGCGGCGGATGGGCTTGAGGCTAGGGACGGGGGCGGGCGTCGGGAGAGGGGCAAGCTGAGCGGTAGCGGGGGGGGCGGTGGTGGTGGTGGTGGGCGAGCCCTGGGCTCGCTTGTTGCGGCGCTGGATGAGGTTGAACCGGTTCTGGACGTCGTTATAGCTTCGCCCGTGCAGCTGGCGGCAGATCTCGGCCCACTGCAAGTGTCAGTATTGTGTTTGGGGAGGACGGGGGGTGGGTGGGTGGGTTACTAAGTCGAGTGCGACAACAGAATAAAAGACCGTCAAACGTTACGACGAGTCATGAATACGGGATCGTCACTTACCGCAACGGCAGCCGTTAGAGCACTGCATCCTGCATACATGCTGCCGCTATTTACAGAAGAGCGAGAGATCTCAGGCATGCGAAAATAGCAGCCGCACCTTCAACAACAAAAAAACGTTGCTACATGAAACACTCACTGCCTACACCCCCAAGAACTCTCCGCAATCCGTGCCCGTGCAAGCAAGCCTGCGGCAACCGGTACCGCCAGCAAGCTAAGAAGAGATAAGCCAACTACTACTGTACCTGGTTCTGCTTGGCGAAACACAGACGCATGAGAAGCGCCTCTTCGTCTTCGGTCCACGGCATGTCCTTGCGCAGGCTGGGGTCGAGGTGGTTCAGGTATCGCTCCCGGCACTGCTTGGCGATGCGGCCCGGGATGTGTCTCGCGAGGTCGGACCACTGTTGTTGGGGCCGGCCATCATCGTGTTTTTGTTGATGGGCGAGGGGGGGCGTTGGTCAGCAGGGGGTTGAAAAGAAATACAATAGCATTTTTTGACAAGGGGTTGGTGAAAGCATGTCGGCTGTCATTTCTCAAAACACACACAAGGGACGAAACAACACCGCACGCTGAAAAAAAAAGTACGACGATCGGTCAGTAGGGGGTTGACAAAATTATGCTTCGAGGAAGTGGTCAGCAGCATACCGCCGGCTGTCATTTCCCGAACACACAACCACCACCGCCGCCGCCGCACGGTGAAAAAAACACACGCCAGAACGCTTCGGCGACTAACGCAGAGCCCGGCGACGCTGTCGCGGCTTGGCGCACCTTCATGCCGACGACCTCGACGAGCTTGGACAGCCGCTCGTCCTCCTCAGCGGTCCAGGTCCCGCTTCCCTTCACCATGTGGTCGGGGTTGACGCCCACCCTCCAGTGGAGCATGCAGGCCGTGGCGGTCTTGCCGGGCATCTTGTCCGCGATGTTGGACCACTTCGGCCCTGTTTGGCAAAAAAAAAAAAACAAGCATCAACAAGAGGAAGGGACGATGATGCGGGGTCGGGTGGGTGGGTGGTTGCGATGAGTTGTGGTAGAGGATTCGAGAGTGCGTAGGCACGTGTGTGGGGTCTGCTTCCAAGCAAACGTGTACGAGGACACGACCAAAACACAAGGGTCCTGCTGTAGGGTGTGCAGCGCATACACGGCAGTCAGGAACAGTGAAACGGAGCTAAAAAGAAGAAATAACTCAACCAGTGCATACACGGGGCAGCCAGGGGTCGTGTAATGGCCATAAAAAAGCAAGAAACAACAAACTCACCCAGCTCGTCAACAAGGTCGCGGAGGCGCTTGGTGAGCTCGGGCGTCCAGTCCTTGGGACTGTGGGCCTCCACCTGATACGTCGGTAGCAAAGGGGAGGGGAGGTTAGCCACTCTTTGGCTTGCTTTTGAATAGATGGAAGGTCAATTCTTCCGTGTCATGACGCTTTCATCGCGACTTTACCCTCCACGTCCGCCGCCCACCGTCAGGTTAGTGCTTTCTTTCGTTGCACCAGTGTTTTCCCCGGTCCTCCCCCTCTTCCTCCCTACCTACCCAGTGCACCCACGCCTCCACTGGCATCGACCACGCTACCCGGCCAACCAATGTGTGCCTGTCTGTCTCTCTCACGTTGGCATCCTTGATGGCCCTCGTCTGCTCCTTCTGGCCGCTGGTCGCGGCTGCCACGCGCTTATTTCGCGGCGCCGCAGCCACGGTAGTCGGTGACCTTGGCTTGGCGGCGCTGCTGCCAATGCTCGATCTCTGGGTGTTCTGAAACAAAAAAGGATAAGGTTCATGCAGAGGAGGAAGGCAGGGGAGGAAAACGAGGCCGAGGGTGGGGGGGGGGGGTGAGGTAAGGGGCGTTGTGATCAAGTGGGCGAGCTGTGGGTGAGTGACGGACCACCTATATTTCCATATTTGTGGTGGCGGGGGTCAAGGGGTCGGGATTATCGGGTGAAGTCGGGTCGTCATGCGGATGGAGAGGCGCGTTTTTATTGTTTCCACCTGAGTGATACTGCTGTAGCTCAGAAGCGGGTGGTGTGCTGGGCACGCAAACAGCCGGTTCGCGGCAGATCTCGTTACCAAACATACCCAGGGAAAATTACCCAACACTCTGTAGTCGTCAAAACATGATGAGGTGGTTGGTTGCCAAGCACAACAGCAAAGGGCACCTGAAACCAAAAATCACACGAAAAAAAAAAAAGAAACAGAGGAAAAACCAAGCCAACAAGTTTTGCGGACGCTTTCACTCCGAAGAGTATCGTGTCCGCCTACCTGCTTCGCGCTGACCTGGTGGGCTCGCTGGTGCTTCTGGACCTTCTCGAGCTGGAGTTGCGCGTCGGTGTGGCGTTGCGAGTGGCGTGGATGTGGCGACCACGACGATCGATGATGAGTGAGTGTGGATTTCATCGCGAGAGCGTCGCCACGGCGAGAAGAAGAAGGGAAGACCGAAAAAGCCGCAAGCCAGCGCAGAACGAAGCCCGATTGAGACGAGCGGCCCGGTTGTTTCGGGGGGCGGGGGCGGGGGGGGGGGGATAACTTTAGTTGCAAATATAGAGCAGCAGGAACCTCAAACCGAACGGCAAACGTACTTGCGACGCAGTAAGAAACCCAGCGGTGATTGCGACGAAGCAAGAAACCCAGCGGTGATTTTTTTTTTTTTTGTTCTTCACTTCAAATCAGCGCTCACAGCACTAGTGCCGTTTGATTGCGACGCAGCAAGAAACCCAGCGGTGGCATCGCGGGAAAACGGCACGTTCGAACCCAGCAACACATGCTATATTTTTTACAAGTTGGTTGCGATGATCAAAAAAAAGAAGAAAAACACTTCTCTAGAATCGCATGTAAAAAAAAAAAAAAAATGACCTTCCTCGCGCTCTCCTTTGCATGCGTGCGTGCTAAAAAGGAGCAACAGAAAAACATCTAAAAAGAAGCAAAAAAAAAAAAAGTGTAGACTGCTGTTGCAGAGGTAATGCACACACCTGGTGGTGCTGGAAGCGCATGCCTTTACGCTCGCCGTTTTGATGCACATGGTTGCACAGGGCGTGGTAGTGCCTTCGCCGCGCCCGGTGGTCCTCCTCACTGAAAAAAAAAAGAAAAAGAAGCAAGGGCCGAAACTTCGTAAGTGCGTGAGAAAAAATAATTTTAAGGCGCGGTACGGGAGGGGGGCGGGGGGGGAAGGGGGGATGTGTGGCGATGTAATGTGAGCACAGGTGATGTTACCGCGGCGGGGGCTGCCTGCCTTCACCTTGAGGTAACATGGCGCACTTTAGGAAGAACATTCGGTATTGGCGAAGCACGGAATCTCGAAATTGCACGTAAAACAAGTGCCGCATGGATGCATGCATGTATACACCTTCAACCGCCTGCGATCGGAAATATTGTGTCTCGACGTTTTCTAGAAATTCAGATGCATACCAGTAGAAACCACGGTTGCCTGGATGTCGCCAAGGACGGCATATATACATGCTGCTAGGAGCTAGCTCGACACACGAACCAAACCTCTCGAACAAACACTACTTGCTGCTGCTGCTGCCGCTTTGAGCACTGCGCACACTCGGCGAGACAATCATTATTTTTTAATTTAATACGCAAGAATACACACAACAAGGGGAGGGGGGGGGGGGCAAAACGAACAAAGAAGCCAGCGCTCCTCTCTCGGAACGTTGCACACACTTACCTTCGGTAGGCGCACTGCTTGGCGGTGCAAACAGCTCGTCGCTCCACGACGGTCCACAGCTTCGGGTCCAACATGAACGGCGTCTTGGTCTTCTTGCCGCCCCTGCCGCCGGACGTCGTCCGGACGGGGGCAGCGGGGGCAGCATCAGGCTCCTCCTCCGACTCGTCCTTCTCTGTCCAGTCGGGGGAAGAGTCACCGCCGCTGCTTTCCTCGTCATTGTCGCCGGCTCCGCCGCCGCCGTTAGCGCCACGGGTGGTCGGCGGGAACGCCGCGGCTAGCGCCGCGCGCGCCGCCGCCGCCGCCGCTTCTGCGGGTGACGATGCTGATGATGGTGCAGCGGCAGAAGCAGCAAGGCCGCCGCCGCCGTTGTGCGGCTGATTGTTGTTGCTGTTGTTGCCGGAGGTGGCGTCGTTCATGGAGTCGGGGACCAGGACGGTTGTGACGCGAACGCCTGCTGCTGCTGCTGCTGCTGCGGAAGCACCACCACGCCAGTTGTTGTTGTCGTTGCCGGTGGCACTGCTGCTGCTGCTGCCGCTGTCGCGGGGGAGGTTGGTCCAACCCCGCGAGCCATCCGCCGCTCGCAGAACCTTCATCTTCTTTCCGCCCGGCCCCTGATGACAGCTCGCGCTCAGCATCATGGGCGTGAGGCGCACGGCCATCTGTGGCACAACCCCGGCCCCCGCCGCCGCCGCCGCCGATGACGACAGCGACCCGTCGGCGTACGGGAGGGGACAAGAAGCAGAAGTCGTCGCCGTCGCGGAAGAAGGAATCCCTCCCCCGCTGCTGCTGATGCCGACTGCAAGCTGCGAATGGGGACGCTTTACGCCGGAAGATGAAGATGGTTGGTGGTGTTGCGATGATGGACCACCACCGCCCATGATGGCGGCGGCGGCGGCGGCGGCGGTGGAAGAGGGAGCGCTGTGCCACCCAGACACGTTGCTGCTGCTGCTGCCGCTGCCGCCCTCCGTTGTCGTTGTCGACCGCAGGAACGGCGGCACGTCCATGCCGAACCCGTGCAAGAACTGCTGCTGCATGCCGGCAGTGGCGGCGGCGGCAGACCTTCCGTCTTCAACCAGACCACTGTTGCTGCCATCGCGAGGATCTCGGGAACCCGGAACACAGTCCTCGCGCGTGACAAACCGAGGCTGCTGTTTTTTTCGATAACTGCTCCCTGCTGAGGCGCCCCCCATGCTGCTACGCTGCTGCTGCTGCTGCTGCTGCTGCTGTTGCCCAGGGGCGGTGGTGGGCCACGATAGTTGTTGTTGTTGCGAGCCGTCAGGAGCAGCGGGGCTGTTGTAGATGTCGTAGCGGCCACCGCTGCTGCTGCTGCTGCTGCTGCTGCCGCTGCTCGTCGCGCCTCCGGAGGCGCCTCCGCCCGGGAACGACGTGATGCCCTCCTCCCCCGCCGCGCGCATGCCGTGCTCGATGGGAGGGTAGGGCGGGCTTCCGGGGGTGGCGAAGGAGGACGGGGCCACGACAATCGCTGCCTTACTTATCTCGGCCGCGACGCTCGCCGCCACAGTGGCAAAATTAGCAGCGGTAGGAGGAGGCCCGGCCGCGGCAGAGATGGCGCGGTGGTGGAAATGCTGGTGCTGGTGCTGGAGATTGGGGGGGGAGTTCAGGTACCACCCGCCGCCGCCGCTGCTGCTGCTGCTGATGCCGCCGCCGGCGGCGGTGGCGCTGCTGGTGCTGGTGCTGGTGCTGCTGCAATCCTCAGGTCGGCGCCCCCCTCGGGTGGCCTGCTGCTGGTCGGGGATGAAAAAGGGAGGGGATTCGCCCTGGTGCTTCTGCACGCCTGACAGGGAAGGCGGGGAGGCGGGGACCAGGGGACGCATGGAGGAAGCGGGGTCGTCGGTTTCCCAGCGCGGACCCGTGATGCCGCCTGCGAGGTGTTGGCTGCCGCTGCCGCTGCGGCCGATGGACTGCGACATGATGCGGTCATCCTGAAGGAGGTTCTCGCAGACTACGTTGATGGTGCTGGTGCTGGTGATGCTGTTGGCATGTGCCCGGGCCCCGCCGGAGTCACTCCTGCTGGTGTTCTGTCTGTCGGATCGCGGGGAAATCAACAGTGGCTCGAGCAAGAGAGCTTCTGGGTCGTACATCTCGTTCGCTGCCGCTGCTGCTGCTTCTTCCGCGGAGGAAGAGGAGATCGTGGCAGAGGCTACATGTAGTGCTGATGCCTTTGACCCGAAAGAAACGCCGTTGCCGGAAATGCCGGTCACGCCCTGAGGCGCTTCCTGCTGCTGCTGCCGGCAGCTTGCGCCCGAGGTGCTGCTACTGCTGTTGCTGCTGCTGCCAGTGCGGACGTCAAACAGCAGGAGACGATTGTTATTGTTACGCACGATCGTCTCGCGGGAGGCACACGACGTTAGGCCGAGCTGCTGCAGTTGTGCCGGCCACGCGTTTTGCAGGCAGGACCCCCCGCTGCTGCTGCTGTCGATCAGCTTGCTGCTGCTGTCGTCCTGCTGCTGCTGCTGTTGTTGCTGCTTGCTCGTCGTCGCGGATGATCGCCAACAAGGCCTCGGAAACATGCCCGAGCTCGTCACGTTTGCTTGCGACAGGATGTTGGTCGCCTGGTGCTCTCGCAGGGTCTGGATTCCGCCATGGTGAGCGTTGGAAGAAGAAGAGGCGGAGGAGGCAGAAGTCGCGGTAGCCAACATGATGGCGGAGCTCCACGCCGCCCGTAGCACACCGCAGGCAGGCAGGGAGAGAGAGAGAGAGAGAGGACGAGGTCTCGATCCGTCTCGGGGCGGCGTCCCTAGGAATTGAGACCACGCAACAAACAGGATTCTTCGGAAGAGGAATTGATGTGTGTCGTGCGTCCCTATTTTTTCTGACTGCGGGTGGTGGATGGGCGGGCAGGTAGCAAGGAGTGAGTTAGTTGGCAGTTGTGGCCATGTGTTCTGCTGTATGCGCCGTATCTTAAAAAATGTATGTGTGTGTTGCCGAATTTCCGAGGTCCGGCAGCAGGCAGCAGAAGTTGCGGACCACGATGCCATTGTTTTGCTGGTGCGCGTACTTTGGCGCTGCGGACCGCATTTCTTTGGCGGTGGCAAGGATTTCGGATCGAAAAGCTCAATTTTCGTTTTATAGGATCTTTCCGACCGACGGTTTCTCTCCAATCGGCTGCGTACTAAAACTCCAAGTTACGCGCGAGACTCTTTTTTTCCCCGTCCTATTGTTTCTTGGATTTCCCCCTGTTCGCCCAAAACTTAAACTTCCGCCTGTGGGGTGCAGCCCACCAACTTCCTTCTTTTCTGTGTGGATCATCATCGTCATATCGATGACGCGAGCACAGCAAGTAAAATATTTCGTGAGAGTTTCGTGAGAGTTTGCATGCATGCATGTGTACACGGAGGGATGATGGAGACTGCGAGAGCAGTTTCGCGTGCGTGTGTGCGTGTGTGCGTGTGTGTGAGCGACTGGCCGCTAGTGGCATAGCCCTCAAGGATGCTGACCACCCATTGATTCTGGAAGAGACGAGAAGACCTTCGGGGAAAAGCAACAACCACGACCACACACAACAGCAGCCTCCAAAAAATACCTAAGAGAGTTTAAACTGTCTTGTTGAGCCTGTTACCCGCAGGGGAGATGTCCCTATATATGCTGTCTGGGAAATCGTAGACATACAGACAGGTACTTTCTGACGCTATGAATCCATTGCTAATCTGTCTCAGACTCTTTTTTATGATAGAGATGGTTTCGTTGTGTCATATTAAGAAAAATAAAAAAGAAAGGAAAATCCGAGTGTTGTGTGCAAAACACACCCGACAAATTATGGAGAAGCCACTGCAGCCCGCCCGTTCATCCGGCCAGGCGGGTTCAATTTTTCCGTTCACGTTTTTTTTTTTTTCTCCTCGCGGACGAATTGCCGTTGTTTGCCAAAGCACACACCAACCATATCAATCACCCTGGTTTCAGATCATTATTTCGGAACAACAACAAGGAGAAGATGGCACGCAAGCAGACAGAGGACAGCAGCAGCAGCAGCAGCAGCAGCAACAGCAGCAGCAGCAGCTTCCCGCGAACCCGCGAACGTGTCTGCATGCTACATCCAATGACACGCACGCCCCCCTCCTACCCTCCCAGTTGAGCGACTTGCCGTTCATGCCATGTAGTCTAGACGTGCATTGAGCCGCATAAAGTCCTATAATCTATCTGTCGACAGCCACATCCCATGCCGCAGTGATGATACTATTTTTTTTTTTTGTCTTCACTTCAAATCAGCGCTCACAGCTCACAGCACTATCGTTAGTAGTGAGTGCCGTTTACTCCAACCCGTGGTCATCACACAGAAGAGCCCCTCTCTACCGTCCCCTCCTGCGGTACTTTGCCTTCGATTTTTAATGCGAGAAGAGTTCAGCACTCTCTTCTCTCCTCTGTGTACACACGAACTATGCGCTATATCCACTAGGAGGCCAGGAGCGGAAGCGAGAGAAAAATACTATGCGCCAACATGACGGCGCATGTTTTGGTGTTTGGCACCCGGTCTCAGGTCAGTTTGAAATCAATTTTCAGAACAACTGGCACACGATACACAACACGTACTACTTACTCTCCCATGTAAATAGCTATCATACGCATACAAAAAAGTTGTGTGTACATTATCTTTGCGTGCCTCCGAGGCGCGCGGAGACAAATATTTTTTAATGGTCTTCTCTATAATATGCATGACTGACGATAGTAATAATAATATAATAGCAGATTCATTCGCTGCGAGAACAATAAACCAGCAAGCTGTCAATAATAGACACTGCGCCGTGTCCCATGTGAAGGTTACATTTTACAATACACGACACAACGGAGGGATTCCCCCCGATATTTTGTCATTGACTCAGTAGAGAACTACAGGGGATGGATGTATTGTAAAATATAAGTTACCTATCTATACAGACAGACAGACAGATGTTTTTGTACTTAGCACCAGCTGGCATCACTGACTGGTATAAATCATCAGTGTATAGACTTAGAAAGACTCGAAATAAGTCCAGTACCCAGCCGGTTTCCCTCCACTCACTGACAAGACTCCACCACATCCCGTTCGACTGTGGGTATATATATATATATATCTCGAATGGGTAGTCTTTCTGTGTGTGTTTTTATTATTCCTTAACAATATCATCCCCGACTGGTAGTACGTAGTAGAGAGACGGCTGCTGCTGCCGCCACACTACTACTACTTACTACCGCCGCGCACGGCGGATTACATGCCAGACCGCGCGAGCGTGTTTCTTCGTAGTATATATATATATATGATCTCCTCCTCATCCTGTCGTACCATGTAGTCTGGGCTACTCTTCTACTCTTGTGATGGTGGTTGGTGTTGTTGTTTTTAGGTGGGGTTCTCGTCGTCGTCGATAGTGTTAAACCCTACATAGAGCAAAAAAAAGTACTGGAAGCCCCCAAATGGGGACACTTTGGGGACACAGCACTCAAATAATGCCTATTTACCGCACTGTAGTCACCCCGGAGGCTCCGCTGTGTGCAACGCACGTACGTGAGAACCCTTGGTCTATCATGCTTGCTTGTGGTTGAGGTGGTACGCTGTGTGACATGCTGTCTGTCTGTGTGATGCCTCTCCTGGGCCTCTGGCTGTACACATCTATCTATCTCCCAACAACCCGCGTGCCCCCTAGGTCATAAAACTGTACATCGTTTGGTACTGGAAAAATTTGCTGACTTTGTCAAGATGTACAGCACATCCACTATGCTACAAGTCAGCGCTGACTTGTAGCATATGTAGTGGATATGCTGTACATCTTAACAAAAGTACAACGGTTCGAATCGGATATCCCTGCTAAGATGTACAGCACATTACATCCACGATGCTACAAGTCAGCGCTGACTTGTAGCATAGTGGATGTGCTGTACATCCTAACAGACTTGGCTTCAGTATGAAAAGTGTCCCCACCTGTTTTGGGGACACTCATCTATCTATTCATACTGCAAATAAATCATGTCGTTACCCTTTGTCTGGCAAGGAGCTCAGATTCTTTGGAGGGACTGTAGCCCCTCGACCAATGGCTGATGAACATTTGATCGACATTTTAGCCCCTCGACCAATGGCTGATGAACATTTGTTCGTCATTTTTTTTTTGCGGAGGGTACTAGGAGGGTAAACGTTACTTAGTTGCGGCCCGCCGTTCAGAAAAATTTAACAACTTTATTTTGAGGAAATATAAGAAAACGTGACTAAGAAACACACCTGAAAACGGACGCAAAGTTAAGAACCATCCGAATAAGAAAACACGCACCCACAGAGACATGTTATGGGATTTGAATACGTAGGAAGTACCAACGGTAGTGCGGGAAATGCCCAGAGGAAAGTGCGGGAGATGTAACTCCCGATTGAAGGATATGAGACATGAGAAACTACAGTAGGGGACCGGAGCTCGTGGCAAATAGCTTGAGTGAGTGTCTTCGTGCGTTTCTTCTGAACAATGCATTATTTCGATTGCTGCACAGGGGGGGGCGGCACACCTCGGCACCTTGGCAGCACCAGTCAGACGAGACCCCCGGAAGTGATTTGTCTATTTAGTTTGTGTGCTTCGCACTCATCGGTTGGGAGATGTTCGTGGACGGAGGGTATGGTTGACGAAATAATGGGTAACATAAGAAACGGCAACTAACCGAGTGACGTTGTACAAGCCAGGCGACAGAGCCAAACAATAGAAATTATCATTTTAAGAAAAACTCATGAGTATTCGACCAACAGCCAGAAAAATAAGACTTTGAGCCTCGACCCGAAATAATTGACGTTTCTTATTCGCGGGCCCCAACTGTACTACTGTAAGAACAGACCAGAGACAAAGTGATTATATTATGTCTCTTCTCTCTCTCGTGTTGCCGCGAGTTGACACATGGCTCATCTGACTGCTGACATCGGAATTATTGTCATGTAGGCTATGCATACAGAGAGGCACGCCGCGCATGCATGTAGTTAAACCCAGACGGTCTCATTCAAATCGTCTCGTGTGTGCCCGGTTCCTCGTGTCGGCCCGGGGGCTGCCGAGATGAATAGCCGACAGTACAACAAGTCTTCCGTCAACGGAAACAAACGTATTAACCAAGTTGACCGACCCAGCATCAAGAGCTGAGCTTTGCCAAGATAGGGAATCATCACCAGACAGAGCGATCCGACAAAACGAACAGAAACATGAACATTGGACAGCAGCAGCGATATACTACTTGGCTCTCCGTGGATGATGAATCTGCGAGTGCAGTTTCTAGATCAAAGTTCAATGTCGCCTCTCATTCCCTTCTGATCAACACATCCCATAAGAGCATATAGCAACTACTACATCGCTGATGTGAAACAACAAGAAATAAGAGTCGCCGTTCCCTTATCCTCCCCACACCCGGGCTGGGCAGCAGGATATTATCATCCATCAACACCCACCCGCACATGAACTCGCAAGAATAACAACTCCCTTCCTATCACTCCAAGTACGGCCCAGGAGGTAAGGAGGAAAAAAGCATTTCGCGCGACGCGGCTTGCAACAACAACCACCAGTGAACCCCCCTGCCAGTACCCCGCACCGGTTTTCTTGCGGTCAACAGCGGCAGATACCGTCGTGTAATGTGTTTTCAGCTTACATCTACAGAGGAGACTCAAACCAGCGCCGGGCGGCGTGGCACGTGACTAAACGTCACTGAATAAAAGTGACGACCACTGTAACGTGTAGGCATATATACATCCGCCTGGACGTGGAAATCAAACACCTCGCTCAGCACTTCTCTACACTGTTGTACATGATCCACACCAGTACATGCCATACTGCAACAGCCAGCCTTTCAGAAAGAAAGGGTGCCAACACACCTCAGCGGTGACTGTCTATCACCACCGGTGGCGCGAGAGATACCAACCCCCGGCAGCCACGGAATTCAAGAATATCTGTACAACAATACAATGACTGGGGTATGAACGGAAGCTACAACTCCCCACTTCGTCACCCTCCTCGACCATCAATGCCGGATACAAAGCGTCACAACGCTGCTTGCCCGTTTCTTGAGGTCGTGGAAAACAGCGAGACCTAAATGCAGAAGTACCATGACGAGGAATTGACACTTCGAAAAGAGCCGACTCGCCACCGATTCACACTGGGCACGAGTACACATGTGCATACACCCTGAACAAACAGATGCCTCTTGAGCTCGCAAAGATACGGCCTGAACAAACAGATGTGCTCTTGAGCACGTAAAAAGTGTCTGCTTTCAGTGATCTACTACCCTCATGCGGAAGCTGTGGCAAAAACGACAAAAATAAAACGTTTCATACACGCACAAATGCCGGTTGCGAGAGCTTACTCCGAGGGTCCGGCTCACCCAAACTCAAAACAAACGAGCTTGACCCCTCCCCCCTCTCGGGATAACCCCTCCCCCCTCTCATCCCGAGGACGCGTGGTCCATGGTCTAACGGCCAAGGCGTGCAAAACACGAGTACGCCCCCCATGCTTGGTTACAGGACGCGGTGACTGGACTTGCCTTGACTTGGCTTGGCTTTGCTTGCGGGTTGGTTCGGCCGACTCCTTTCCTCACCTCCAGAAAGCCAACTTAGCTGCGGGTTGTTGTTGCGACAAGGACAGAGACCAACGCACAGAAAAGTAGTGCAGGCAGCGTTTAGAGGGTGTGCGTGGGTGCATCATTGCTGAGCCAGTGCGGGGGGGGGTGTCACGAGAGACTTGCTTCGTACGGGTGGGATGTCGATCGCCGGTTCTACGTACGCACCAAGTGTGCGACAGTGCTTCGTTCTTGCGGTGTTAGCCTTGGCGAGACAAGAGCAACGGCGAGAGGTGGCATTGCCCCACGTGCGCTCGCTTGAAACAACGTCCATGCAGTTGCCCTACACTTGAAAGGTTGCGGAAGTAGTAGCGAAGAAGACACAATCGGACACCGGAACACAAAAGTAACATTGCGAAGCGGGGCTACGGAAATCAAAACCACCGCGAGCGAGAAATCGGATCATAAACCAAAGTGGACAAGACAAATTCATATGGTACAAATATGAGACCCCGAAACACGACGACCGAAAGAGTAGGATACTCTCGCAACGCCACAAACGTAACGAATATATTTTCCCATGGGCGTGTTGTCGTCGCCACTTTTGAATCGCAGCGGCAAACACGCACGAAAAGAGACCATAAAAGAGGTGAACAAACAGAGCCACACACAAACAACCACAAGAGAACCCAAACAACAGGGTACCCTAAAGCTTGTTCGTTTCTCCACATCGCTCACGGAAACACTCACATAGCTCTTTCTGGACTTGGGCGGCGGGGGGCACCGCCATACGCCTGGGGACGTCCTTGATGCGTACGGCGGGCGCCACGGACCAGTCCCGCCTTATCCGCCTCTTTGGCCCGGCAAACTCCCCGTCAATCTTGTCGACACGTCGAGTTTGCTGCGAAGACAAGGTTGCAGAAGGCGTTGGACGGGGGAATTATGGCGTTCGGGGTCGGGGGATCGGTACAATACACGATGATTCCTAGGGTTAGCTGGTAAGTTTTTTGTCCACAACTTGCGCGTGGGCTCGGCAAAAAAAAATGCAAAGAAGAAAACGTTTGTTTTCGTCTGAAGGAGGCGGGGGCGAGCAACCGGTACATAATTGACAATGCTGGTATCACACTCGATCGAGTTGGGCGTCTGTTTTCGTGTGTGAAATTTCCCCCCTGAGGCAACAACGCTAAAGCCGGTTACAGGGAGACGTGAAAGAAACACAAAGCCGGAAGAGGACTGACTCCGCGCTCAGCATTGTTCCTCTGTTCGCGAGTTGTGGGGACATTTTAGTGGGTGTCGGTGTCACTGTGATGTATCCGTACAGCTCTCGACTTGCTCAGGTAAGTAAGCCACCCGGTCTCGATCTAAATTTGCGCCATCACCCTTTTGAGAAAAAAGTAAAAGTACGGTACCTAAGAACAAGTGATTACGAGGGGGAAGAAGAGGTAAGGCCTACTACAAAAGAACGATGGAGGGCAGAACGGAGGGCCCAAGCTGCCCATTGTGCGTTTCAGAGGGGCCTATTCGGACGTTTCGTACTTCTGTTGCGTAGAATAGGCTTAAGAGGGGAGAACTACACAGACCAAGCAAGTACAAGGGGTGGACGTCCGAATAATGTAAACAGAACACTTGCGTGGACTTCGTTCGATCAGCGTCGTGTTCGCCCGCTGTTTGTACGTTGCTCAACGACCGTTCTCGATTGCCTTGGTACCCGAAAGCGGTCAACGCGCACCGTAAATCAGCGGGCAAAACAATTGCTTCCAAGAATATCATCCCGCTCGTTCGCCATCGCCGGCAAGTGTCTACCCATACCGAACGGTTTCCCCTCTAAAATTCTGCAAGAGTCAGCAACCACAACAACAACACATACATGGTCGAGGATGAACAGGGGGCGGTCGCGGGGCCGCGGGTTTTCGCAGTTGTCCGTTCCGAAGCCGAAGAGACGCGTCACTGGTTGGTTTACAGACGAGACACACGAACGTACGAGTCATGAAACGGAACAAAGCGCTCGTGTTTATGCAGCTGTCAGCTGCCATTGGTCTGCAAGCGGAGCAAATGGCGTATAGGGTGTGCAGCCCGAGAGACAGAGGGGTGTGTGTGGGGGGGTACTCATAGTCGTGCATGCCGGAGTTAGACCAATGACCTCGCGTCCCTACAAAGCCGGGACGGAGCACGCCAGGTTCTCACCGGACCAGCCTCTCACATCACCAAGCGCGAAGCGCCGTGAGGTATTCGGCGAGTCGCATGGAGGGTGCGCTGCATGCTGCCAAGGGTGTTCGGCATCTTGTGCTTACTTTCCTTGCATACGGATGACAGCTGCGACTGACTTAATTTGTTCTCTGGTGCTTTTACTTCCAGAGACAGGTATGAGCACTGTGTAACTGTCTCGAGGGTGCCTGACCAATTTAACACAACGTGGTGCGATCATCCTCTTTGCGCGGAGTGAGGGTTCTCGACCCTGCACAACATGATCTACTCGACCACCATTGTGGTTACCGCAAAAAAAAACAGAGGAAAAAAAAGCGCTAAAATAGGTGTCGAGCTCACGAAGCGATCGGCGTGTTTTACAACGTCGTTGCAAAGCGACGAAAACATGGCTCTCGGGGAAGGGGGTAGACAGAGGGGGGGTGTACAGGAAAATCGACCTC
Organism: Ectocarpus siliculosus; assembly: GCA_000310025.1. Taxonomy (NCBI): domain Eukaryota; class Phaeophyceae; order Ectocarpales; family Ectocarpaceae; genus Ectocarpus; species Ectocarpus siliculosus. The sequence goes on along the minus strand of FN649738.1, from coordinate 2,882,501 downwards.
ATAAAAAAAGTCTTCACGCGGGGGGGGGGGGGAGAACGTGTGTGTGTGTGAGAAACAATATCATTGGTCACCCGGTCAACGCGGTCAAATGCAACAAAATAACTACACAATCACACACACATACTCCCCCACTTGGATGACGATAAGTACCATTGGTCAACAGGCTACAACGTAGAGCTTCTCAACGGTACTACGCAACATAAACACACGCACAGCAGATGTTACCCAAAGACTCACACACAGCAGCAGCAGCAGCAGCAGCAGCAGATGGTACTTAAAACACATCACACGCACAAAAAAAAAGCTAGCTTACCCTTTCCGGGGAGGGGGTAGCTGGCGTGCTTGCCGAGGCTGACGTACACCCTCGGCCGCCCCGTCTCGTCCAGGATCTCCTTGACGTCATCCTTGTTCCGGATCCACATGTGCTCGTGGCCGCTGTGCGGGCCGTAGAACACTCCCGAAACGTTTTGCTGCTCGGGGTGGAGGGGGCGAGATGGGTTGTTGTTGTTGCTGTGTGGTGGACAGAACCAAGAAGGCTACAAGTCAGTATTGTTAGTATCGCCTCGCACTGCAGGGGCTATTAGGCTCTTGGGGGGGGGGGGGGGGGGGCGTTGGAGGGGAAGGTTGGGAGAGGGGATGCCCATCGGTTGCTCCCTTCTGTTGAGTCGTTTGACCACCGATCCGCGCACCCCCTTAATACGGAGAAACCACGTTCTCTTTCTCCTAACACAGACACGCCTCTTGCTGCGCTCGTTTCGGGGGTGTAGCACGTTTGACGCAATGACCAACGCATGTTGCCCATCTAGCACGTTTTTCGCTATACCAACGGATTTTTCCCATCCGTTCCCCTTCCAAAGACTGGCGGTGTGGGCGGCCAAGTTGTCTCACGATGCTCGAACCTAGTGCAGTCACCGGTGTGTTTGGGGGGGGTTGCATAGACCGTGGTGTGTCTGATGATGCCTTAAAGCACACCGATCACGTGCTGCTGCTACCGCTGCTCGGAGGCGTGGCCATATCCAGCAGGCCGACGACGAACATTCCACTGCTTGCATATCTGTCACATTTTTTTGTTTTGATTGTTTCACCCGCGGGGAATGTACAATCCCCGAGCGTTCGTTCGCTTGGAAACGGGGGATTTGTTATGATTCCTTCTGTCCTCCGCCCGCAACGTTAGATGACACGGGATTCGCGCAAAGCAGGAAGTACGCGACGAAGAGAATGGATCGAACCTTATTTCTCTCCTGGACACACAGGCATGGCCCTCTTTGTCGTAGCAGCACTGAGACTGATGTATTTTCATTGGCCAGCTGGCCAGCACGATCGACGCCAACACTAAGGACACACATAGCATACACTCACGGGTTAGTCCCAGATCACGGCCTATAGTAGCATTTTCTGTTTTCAACTGCACTGGGACTGACGTCCGTTTATCGGTCAGCATCCGGCCGGCATCATCGATGCCAACAATAAATAACACACGCACGCACACACCTGCGCCCCCCCCCCCAAAAAAAAATCGTGGTCACCCTCACATGTCTGTTGATCTCGACGATGACGATCTCGAGGTCGTATTTGTGGTCCCCCAGCCCCCCCAGCCTGGCGACGCCTCCGTCGAACAGGTAGTAGTTCATGTAGATGAGCCAGGTGTTCTCGCCGTCCTTGCTGTGTCGTGAGCCACGAAAGCAATACCAGTGCATAGTCGATACACGGCGTTAGGGGCGGCACCGCGGTATACCATGCTGGGACACACAGGGGGTACCCGTTTATTTTATGCATACAGCGGGGGTCCTTCAATAGCGCTGGTGGAATAGTGCCGCCGCTCAAGGTAGCGCCGGTAAAATCGCGTGGCGCGGATGGAATATTCCTATTCAAGCTGTCTGATTCTCTGAATAGACATTCCCGGGTGCCCGGTATACTGCCGGTGAATCTGGCGGGCGCATACCGGCACTACAGTGGAGGGCCCTCAATAACGCCGGTATGAGCCCGGCGCATCGACCGGCGCCATTCGGAGGGACCGGCGCTATTCAATGTACAGAATGGCTTGCTTGGTGATTCAGTCTGTGCTCAGCAATTTCGCCGGCGCTCTACAGGGCCACCGGCGTCAATCAACCGAAGCGGAAACTGCTGCGGTGTGCACAAAGAAAACAAGAAATCTAGCTCTTGGAGAAGCGGGAGACATGGTGAGACACCCTCGAAAGGGTATCAAAAGTAAAACAATTCGGTTTCTTGAACAGAGGGAAACGTGGGAGAAGCAACTCGTTCCCGATGGAAGGATGAGAAGGACACGTCCTCATTGCAGCCTCTCCTTGAGGGATGAATCTCACCCCGCTCGTCTGTTCAGTCCTACCAAGTACAGCAGCGAAGGCATACAGCAGCCAGCACCGCTGTCACTATCAGGCCTACTAGGCAGAGCAAGCATCGCTATAGGCAGAACAAGCATCGCTACATATTCCGCAAGAGATGTAAGACCTTTCTCGCACGCCAGAAGATGGAGATATTTAGATACATACAGGAACCAATCACCTCTATAATCACGGGTCTTCTTCCTGATTGCATGCACAGAACGCGTGGCTAAATCCCTTTTCACTCTCACCTGGGGGTAGCGACGCCGTTGCACCCATCCACCTCGGATTTGTCCACGGTATACCTACAGCGCAAGTGGGGAAGAGGGATGAAGGGATTAATTGATGTTGACCACCTCAAAAGAGCAAAAAGGGGTAAAAAGATTTTCATGAAGCCGCGAAAAAGAACCCCACGAATTGTTCTCTCAGCAGCAGCGAAGGGAGGGGCGGGGGGGGGAGGGGGGGCGTACTCTCATGTTTTGCATGCCTTAGCGGTTAGACCATGGTCCAGGCGTCCTCGAGAGGACGAAAGGGGAGGAAGGGGGTAAGGGCTTAAATTAGGTTGACCTCCTCAAGTATTCATTGATTTTCATAAAGCCACGAAAAAGAGGCCCATGTTTTCTCTCTCGGGTCTACAAAAAAGGATTTTGTTAAGCGTACCACACACAGACGGGTTGCGTATGTGTTTCATGTTGGCATGCGTCCAATGGTATGCATACACGCACATGTTGCACATATCTTGCACCCAACGCGAAATATGGCTGTTTACTAGAACTGTTGCAATATCTCGAATGGGTAGTATTTCAGTTATTTAATCGTACTTGTGTATTTTCAAAAGGAAATGCATGTACCCCGCAGTTGGTAAGCCTCAACACATACATCTGAGAAAATCTTGGAGAATAGCCTCCATGCCATGTACGAAGTACAATATATTGTTTGCGCAGAACAAAACTTCGGCTCATCATGACCAGTTCCGGGTATTTATTCAAGTTCCTCCGAAGCAAATTTTGCCAAAACATATCGCCAAATCCAGCCATTGTTTGGTGTATTTGCATGCATACGCTCGTCCTGTGGAAGGGTGTCTTCACACAAAAAAGAGCCAACGTGTTGATACTATTGGTACTCGTACCCCAGCCGTTTTTGACAGGAAAACCTACACCCCGCTTCTCAGAAGGAATACCCACTCCGGAGCAAGCAGTAGAGAATTTTGCAAACCGGGCGTGTTGATGTGTCACAGACGACTACACCTGCTTGAATTTGGACTCAATCGAAACTAAAAAGTCCTGTAACTGCTGTCGAGTTATGCCACCAGAAGAAAAAAAAAACATGTACATGTTCATGTGCACACGAAGTTACTTCTTGGGTTTCCCCGCCCACTCCGCCGATGCAGCCACACGGTCGTGTTTTCTTCTTCTCTTGTGCGGGAAATATTAACATATCTCCCTCCATCAACCATAGGAACACATCGGTCGACATCTTGCTGGAGTTATTGATGAATTTCTTGGCACAAAACAAGGTATTTGCCGAGCGTGAAGTGGTGAAGAATCTTGTGAGTACAACAAAGAGAGCAGGAGCAGGCCGGGGGCCGGCACGCAGCAAGCAGTTGCCTGGCGGGATATCACTGATTGTCATTTCAGCCCGGCATTAATTCTCGGTGGTAGCAACACGCTGCCCTGGGGTCTCACCGCGTTGTTTGTCGTGTTTGCTCCATCCAATAGCATTACGCACTTCCACTTCTTCCTCCTCTTCGGCTGAAGGCCGCCGCTTGTTTTTTAGTATTTTCTTTTTGTTTCCCATGGTGAACACTACCACGAGGTAGTTCTACCAGCCCACGAAGACCTCGATAGGCACACGCACTGTGTTGACGCCAACTATGAGATGGATGTCTCCAGGTTCACGTGTGGACAAGTTCCTCTTGGGATGTGTGGTATGGATACACCTCTTACGGAGAGGCTGAAGAGCACGGATAGTTGTGTTGTGAGTCAGGGGGGGAGCGAGCCCGCAGCAGCAGGTTCAGCGTCCATCATACAAAGACTCTATCTGTGGCAACACCCCGAAGGTATATCTCCGACAGGTCATCTGACGTCACGATCTATGACAGTCTGAGGTGGCATTCACAGCTTCTCATACCATTTGAAGTATTAAAAAGTGTTGATGTATTTTTCCGTTACAAAGACTGCCTTCTTTTCATTATTAGTCAGTCGGATAGCGCGGTCAATGCCAACAAAGAAAACACACGCACGGGGTCGATGCTGTCAAAAAGACACAACACCGATCATGGGGCTTTGGTAGCACTAATTTCTTGTTTCCGCACTGAGACTGACGATGTCGCGATCGGTGCTAATAATCACGCCCGCACATACATTTTTTTTGCTGCTCTCGCTACATGGAAGGAGCGCAAGGAGGATGAGATTTTGCTCCCTTTTTCATCGTTTTGGAGGAGTATAGTAGATAATACATAGGAGCTTCAAAACGTTATTTTTTTGCGCAAGAGATGCATCGGGTGAATAAGTGAGTGTCTTCGTTTCGCTGTCGGGTGATTGGCCCGTGTAAGGCCGGTGCCACATGTGTGGGGTACACTTCATGTGAAGGGTTTACGCGACATTTCAGGCTAGGAAGTACGTGCGTGTCTGTCCCGCCCAGTTGACTTTCGACAGGGTAGGATTCGCACGTGTCGTGACAAAGTCTGCCCACGCCACACCTTCACCATTCACGGTTCATGGGGTGCTCTGTTGGCTCCGCAAAGCGTTGCACCCAGAAATCAAACAGTTACAAGTGTTTTAAAGTGGCGGTGTGGCACGTTTGTATGCGTAAGGCCCTGAATATTAGTGCTGGGGGACCCTGAGTAGTGCCGGTTTGGCGCTATTCAGGCACTCTATGCATACAGCAGTACTAGGAAACATAAATACAAACACAGAAGGACTACTGTCGGAGGGGTTGTGTCGTGGGAGAGAACACCGTTACAGCCGTTATAAACGGCAGAATAGGAGCAAGCGGAGCGGGCTTCTTCAACCCCGTGCACGGAATTTTCTGCGCACAAGAGTAAGAAGGCGAACCCATAGATGTAGTTTCCCTCCCAACCGTGGGCACGATCGAGAGCGGGATTTTCTTGGGCGAGTCTTCCGCTACTCCCCCTCGCCGGCAAAGAAGGCGCGCGGGCTGTTGGTGTTTCCGAAGCGATGTGCGCCGCTGCTATCGTGCAGCAGCAACAGCAGAACCCTCGTGTGTGATTTTATTCCGACGGAGGGATGACCCCGCCAAGTCGAGCGCTTTTCCGAGATGTAAAGGTTTCATGTCTTCTCTTCTCCAAAGGCCAAGCATCCGTGTATGTTTCTCCTGTGGCTGTGCCCTACCTTTTGCGTCATCCCTTGGGCTGTGTGCCCACCCCGAATAATAACAGCGCACGCACAACATTCACGTCACTGCTGAATACCAGTTAACTCCTGGTTACCCCGCACCCCGCACCCCGCACCCCGAAGTCTCCGGTTGAACATGCGACGGCAGTAAATGCTTCACAGGTACAGCAGTAGACACACGGCTGCTGATAGCGAAGCACCCACCTGTTGAGATCGATGGGGAACAGCGTCTCCTTCTCGTCGTAGAAGTACCGCGGGAAGTGCTTGACGAGCAACTCATCGTCCGTGAGTCGCACCGTTGTCGCAGGTGCTGCTGCTGCTGTTACTGCCGCTTTCGCTTCCGTCTGCTTCTCCTCTGCTGCCGCCACAGGCACAACCACTCCGGCGTCCGCTTCCTTGACTGGTTCGGCCATGATTCGATGCGCGAGGGTACAGGCCTTACTGCCTTTGGAGAGACTGGGCCTGGGGGAGAGAACACACCAAGTGCCAAAGAGGGTAGGTGTGTTGGTTGATCGCGATGTACGGAAAAGGCGCGGAAAGAGGGCCGTGGAGGGGGCACGCGGAGGATATTCCAACGTGTAACCGACGGATCGGATCGCCCGCCGACCGACGATTGCACGTTTCTTTCGTGCAATGTACCGCATGAAATGAGCTCTCGGTGTGCGAAGATGCTACCAATGTACAGCTTTGGATGGTAGCACCGCCCCTTCTTCTGCCGTGTCCCCTCAACCATAACACCGCATCGGACTGAGACGAGGGTGACAACAGCGGGGAGTATATATTGTCACGTGGATCCAGAGGACGGCGATTCTTATATTGTACCGCCGACAAAGACGATGAGTAACGGCAAGTTTGACTTCTCACCGGGCGGAGTTGTGGAGGTGGGCATATCAGCTACGTGGCAATTCACGACTGCGCATCTCGAGAGCAGCCAGAGGACGCGCAGCATGCCGCCGTTGGAAGGCACAACATCAGCGAGGACCCCGCGCGCCCCCCAAAGACCTGGTCATCTCCCCCGCCGCGCCCATCGCTACCAGATTTTCCCTCGTTGCTGGAGTCTTCAGCGTCGATGGAGGCAGTACAGAACCGGCCCGCACTTAAGAACCTCTTATTTGGAGCGAGGCTCGCTTCTTGTTGGCTGCCCCAAGCAGAGCACAAGTTCTTATTTGCTAAGTTCTTATTTCCTCGTCCAGTTCTCCAGAAAAGGTGTGTTCTTGTTCTTTTGTCATCATCGAATGCTCAATTGGTGCACTACTCTCAACTGCACTCGACCCAGAGTTTCATGCCGCAAACACCCCCCTCATATGGGGTAACTGTCAACCGTCTTGGTCCACAAGAGTGACGTTGGGGGTGCGTACCCTTCCCGCCCTACTGACGCTCTCAAGCAAAACCCACGAGCCTATCGCCGCGTCCGGATCTCCGCTGTACTTGTCCAAGGGCAGCTTCATCTTGCGCGTACTGTGGTCTACCTCCAGCTGCACACAGTAGTCGTACAGGTGGCGCTGCGGAGATTGCTGAATGATCAACCCACCGAACCACCCCATGCCCAGCCTAACAAGCACTCCACGTTGCAAAAGCAATCTGTCAAGAGCAGCGGGGGTAGATTCTTGGAGGCGAAAGCCCGCCGGGATCTCCATTCCCTGCGTCTCGTCCTCCGGGTCGTCTGGGTCCATGCTGTCGTCCTCGTCCAAAAGAGCTAGCTCGTCGGTCTGGGATTGAGACATGTCTGCGACAAAGGGTACCGTGAAACACGAGAAGGAACGTACGGGTGTCATCGCCGTTACTCAACTGAAGCACACCATGTGTTCGTAGACGTGAAGCGGAAACAGAATATCAGCAATATCCCAAACAGCACAAGGAAAAATGAACAAAAAGGACAATCAACAACGGTAAAGATGAATAAGCTGTAGTCTATGTAGTGCCAATCAAACTCACCGTCGTCGTCTTCATCGCTGTATCCAGCGTCCTCCACGCCCTCCCCGTTGTTGGCACCGTTGCGCTCATCTCCGACGACCGGCTCGCGCCCTCCGGCGCCCTCCTCCTCCCGCCCCTCGGGCCCATCGCTGACGTCCTCCGAACCTCCTTCGTTCTCGCTGGAGTCTTCATCGTTTGCGAAGGTGTACGGCTGGTCCAAACCCTCCAAGGTGATTCGATCATCGCCTGAGCCGTCCACGGTCATCGCCATCCCGCACTTTTCGAAAAGGCGGTGTCGGTACCCCTGGTTGCTGTTGAGTTTTGCCATGGCCGCTCCCGTCCATTGAGTGATCAGTACGCGCCGGTCAGAAGCTGTCAGCGACGCGGTTTCCCACCTCTCGATGTTGTCCGACTGATCGAGCCACTTGTCCATCTCTTTACCGCCTTCACATGTGCCTTGATCGTCTCGAAGTGACGGTCAAGAATCAGTCCTCGTTGTTTCATCTCCGAGAGTTTGCCAAGATCCTTCAACAACCCGTGGGATAAGGGGTTGGACAGGGACATGATCCCCCTGCACGGCAGGTAACTCGTGGCACGCTGCACACGCTGCTTCGAGTAAATTGAAACATCAACAAAAAAACCCTCCGCGCTGGCACAGGGGCACGATGTATACAGCATATGTACCCCCTGATTATAACCCTTAAAAAAATCTAGAAAGGGAAGTCTAGGTAGGTACCGACTACCCTAAAACCTGGGAACGCCCCCGCCCCCACCTCCTCCTCCTGCTGTGTATGTTCTTCTCTCGCCACCGCGTCACGTCATATATGTTCTTATCTGTAGAACCAGTCGTACACCTCACTGGGGGTTCTTATTCTTAACAGCAGGTCCGATCTGAGCACGTGTTCTTAGGGGCAAGTTCTTAAAAATTGGATTTTTTGAGGCTCAAATTCTTAACGTCCATATTCTTAAGTGCGGGCCGGTTCTGTATACGGCTTGTTGTCCAAAACTCTCGAGCGCGGTTCGACCATTGCCTCCACCGTCAGCGATCGTTCATCGCAATGCCACACCGTGCGAAAAGACGAGTCGATAGGACGCGGGCTACTTGTTGTCAACAATCTCCATGGCTTCACGTGTGTGTGTGTCTACACTATGTACCTGATTGCGCCTTCACAACGGCGCAAAGAGATCAACGTCGAGAAACGCCGGAGGACGTCCAGCGAGATTTTCCTACACGTTCTGTAGCCTGTGGTCTCTCCCGCCGTTCACGCCGACACGCGGCGCGTCCTCGGGGTAAACGCTCCACCTTCGGCGCACCGACTCTGTCTGTCAGGAGATTGCGAAACTTACATTTATTTGCAACGATATTTACTTTGTTTATTATCTCTTCTTGCAAGAAGAGCTGCTCGACAGGCTTGAACTGTAATTTACGCAGCACTGCCAAATATTCTACCACAATTTGGGCCACGAGACTTGGGGGGTAGGGGGGATAACTCCAACCGAATACAATTGTAGTAAGGGTGTATGTATGTGTTTCTCGTAACATCGTCTGTTTTGAAATGGACGCCCAGGAGGCAGGTTGAATTTTATTGAAGGTGGAAGCAGGATGGATGCAAACATCGATAGCACCCCTCAAACAACAGATGCACGGAGTGACGGCGCACGGATAGCTAATCCTTAGAAAGGACCGTAGACTACCAATGGCATTGACAACATAGATAGATAGATAGATAGGCCCTTCCGTCGCAGGGTGGACGATCCCCTCTACTCGGGCTTTTTCCCTCATGAATATTTCGACGAGTAGGCACATGTCCAAACTATCGAATAGAATCCTCGACGGATTCTCCATACGGATTCTTACTTTTGCTCACATGGATTGACATTTCTCAGCGCGCACAGACCCCACAGCAGTCACCACTAGCTTCAAAGACGCCCACAGGTGTGTGGGGTGTACAGCCTTCAAGTTCTGGTGACGATCCGACCACATCGTGGAGGGAGAACTCTGTCGTGATGTGGTGAGGGGTCTGTCTCTTGGTCGAATCCGTGGCAAACCAGGGGGGTAGGTATGCCAGTCCAAAACAATCCGTCGGGCCAACTTTCGGTTGCCATAAGAGTCAGCCTAACGGACGACGTGCATGCCAACTTCGTTTGGCAACTTTGCAAGTTTTGAAGCACTGGAAAAAGGGGAGCAACTAACTGATGACGGCAAGTGTCTTGATCCGTTTGTCATATGTGGGGTGTGCCAAATGCCAAGTTGGAGATTGTCGGGGCAAGCGAACACTCGTCCCTCGAACTCAGAGATGTGAAATGACGCAGAAACACAGCGTGAGAGAGAAGGCACCACACGGACAGGTGGGTGCATACCGGCCGTCTCACTTTAAAATGGGTTCGATAACGGTACGTTTGAACAAAATGCCCATGTTCACGGGAGTCCAACCGATGGCAGCGAGAGGCCCAGCACTCTTATGCGCTAAAGCTACTTTGTGGCGCGGCCCCGTCTGCTTTTAGTTTCAACATTCTAAACAAGGACAACAACGACGCCTCGCCGCCTTGCAGGTACCACACCTACAGCGCTCGAGGCACGTCGAGCTTCAGATACAACATGCGTTCCGTCGGAAAGGCTCGATCGCGAAAAAACATCATCGATTTTCTATATATCTCGGACACCATCACCCATCCATCCCGTGAAGACTGCTTAATTAACTACAACAGCAACCTCTCCATGGGAACACAAGTAACACCACCTGCAAAAAAATAACCACAAAATCAACCACTTCCATGTTTTTGGCTCAGCAAAAACAAAAAAAAAATACACGTCGCATACCGGACAAAGTTGGAACCATATTTGTACCACGTCGTAGCACGGCCTTGATATCCAATGTCGTTTGATCTACCCGCTGGAGCTATGCTCAACTGCCGACCTCTCCCGGCATCACAGAAACTGTCAGCTGCGTGCGATACCTAAAACAACAGAGGCTCTGCTTTCCTGCGGACCACACCCACACACGGCGCCACAGCACGCTTTGGCTCAACAAATCACATAATCCTGTACATGAAACAATGTTACCGCTACTGCGGAAAACATCGTCGAAACTTGCCTACTAATAGGGCACGCACTACACACCGCGGGGGGGGTAAAACAGGCATCGAGGGTGGTGGTGGTCAGGGCTAACACGTTGAATGAAGACTACATGAAAGCACACAGGATCGATGTGAAGTTCCGAGCTATCGAAGCCGATCCATTCACACCTCACTCGTCAACAAACCTAAGCACTCCCCCAACAGCATGCCAAACGAGATGTGCACGTCTTTGAGCCAAGAATTGTTCCGTTGATCCCGTCGTCTGGAATCCAAAAACTTGTTCATTTCGTGCCCACGCCAACGTCCAAGGCGTCAACGGCACGAAAACGACCCCCGGGTTTCCAAACAAGGAAAGGAACTGGGAAAATCCGGGCTAACGATCAACGATCTCGATACTCTTGGGGAATTTCGCGCCTACATGGTGCGACGAAGGGCAATCAAAGCTAACACAACAGAGCCAAAACTAAGACCCAGACGGCGTGATAAAAGGCCCACTCGGGAATGACGTCCTCTAGGAACTCTGGCACTTATTTGATGCTTCACATTCACCACGCCCCGATGTCACTTGCGGTTTTTCTTTTTGCGCAACCCATAACACGGCCGCCCCACTCTATTACACACAGCACGTTCGCTACATGGACGTACTGCTTTTCGACTGACAGGCATATGATGCACTTTCCAGTAGAAGCGTGACCAAAGCCTCATGTCGCGTTGCTCTTTCTCCTGGACTTCTTTTTCTTGATCTTCGGGCTCGTCCCTATGCTGCTGCCGCCGCTAGCCTTGGAAGCCGTAGCGGGCTCCTCGCCTCCCCTTACTCTCTTCTGCTGGCGTCATCAAACACCAAAACGAAAGCGACGGGTCAACGAACAAAAAAATGCGTGGGGTGTCGTGTCATCGATCAGTTGGAGCCGGGAAGCCTTCGCCTAACGGCGGCACCGGGTTTCAATGGTATTTGTGTATCGGGACGTGTGCGTCGGGGTGAGGCGGATGCAAAGAGACAACACAATATTCACACAACCGTCCCTCAGAGGGGCAGCGAGCGGCGGGGGCCTGGCCCCGTCGTGTGGCAGTCGCCTGACAGGCCACACGCGTACTCAAAACTCCATGTTGATCCCAACAAAAGAAAGCGCCTGTCAAACTTCACAGAAACACACACTCCACACACCCCGCCCGAAATGAACGGGGCACCCTACCGAAGAACAAAGTGCCTAACGAATTCCGTCAAAGCTAAGGAATGAAGTGGTTTAAAGGGGGGCTGAATACTGAAAACACAAATTCTGGAGATACCGTGGCTAAACACAAAGTGCCACCCTCTGAACCGGTTGTCAAAGCTTGATTACTCCACGACGAAGATGATGCTTAAACGAAACGATGCGTATTCGGAAAGCTCTCGACGAGATGGCTTTCACGCCGCCATATTCGGCGGCGCCCCTCTTTCTGCTGTGGAGTAATCGGGCTTCGAAAATCGCTCCCGGGGGTGTGGTATCTTGTGTCATGTCCCTACGGTAGTCTCGGGAAAATAAATGTGGGCCAGAACGGAGAGCAGATCCCACGGGATCGTTGCACGTGGCGGCGCATTGCTGCGCCACGGTCTGCGGTGATCCGGAATCGGCGCCTAGTGTCCGAACCATGAAACGTAAACGTCATTGCTATCCCAAAGCACCGGCTTCTTTCACTCATGGTCAGGAATGAAGAGAATTTGACAAGGTTTGGGTTTCCCTTTCGAGAATTTCACGTGGTTTGGTCGATGGTTGTGCACCGTTCCATGAGTTACAATTCAATCAACAAGACGCAAGTACACACCGACGAGCTAAAACAGCACCATGATATCTCGACATTATTTGCTCGAAAGCAAATGATGACAAAGCGACATCAGCCGACCTGCTGCAAAAAATAGCAGAAACTCTCGGCTTCAGGTAGCATGAGTTCTCAGCTTCGAGCAGCACTCTACCGCAAAACGACTTGGGCCACATTTAGTGTGTCTGAAAGGGGTAGGGTTAGACAGAAGCTCTGTAGGGAGAGTGTTGGTTGCCTAGGTGGACAACTCAGCAGCTTGACAACTACGACACCGGCGACTCCAATGTTCGTTCCCGACCCCAAGATGTGCTTCACGCACAAGGCATGCTTACCGCCGGCAGAATCCGAACGACTTTAGAACCGGCCGAAAAACGCAGCAGGTTTTTCCCCCATTCACCGAAAAGACTTCAACCCGTCCCGTTGGATTGCTGTGGTTGTATGCACGTTTCCTAAAAACGCGCACTTACCTTGGTCGTCTTCTCAGGAGTGACCACCGAAGCCTCGGTCCCTCCGCTCATCGGCTCTGCTTCACCGCCGTCACCGGCACTTGCGGCAATGAGGTCCGTCAAGCTTGGCGCACTGGACGCCGGCTTGACGCCGCTAGCACCCTCGAGAGCCTCGTAGATCTGCTGGAGCTGGAACAGCGTCTCTTCAGGGATGCGGCAAAGGAGTTCCCCCGACGCGGCGGGTTTGGTTGCGGTTTGGACATCGTCGTCCCCGACGTCACCATCCCCACCCTCTGGGGCGTCCGGACGCTGATTTTCACCAACAAACCTGCCTTTACGTGGGTGCGGTAGAACGTTGTGGAGCAGCAGAGACGGGGCAACGAAACAGGCATCAGTTGGTACGTTCACGAGGTCCGCGTAAACGTTTATTTTACACATTCCTAGACGAAAAAGTCACCTACTTGAAGCAGCAGCAACAGCACCAATGCGCTCGCTGTTCTCAAAATGCAGGCGTTTTTCGTGGTGTGTGCCCGGATCGCAAGAAACATGTTGTAAAGACAAGAACGTGGGACTCGTTTGTTGGGTAAAACTGGACCCTAGCTGTGGACAGCCAGCACCAGACCGAATCTACACCTCCCAGCATTAGCAATGAATGTTGCTGTTTTACACGACAGCACGACGCGCAACATAATACGAAACATAATACGAGAAAAACTACAACCTAGAATGTGTTCCGGGCGTGCTAAGCTTCATGATGCTACGCCCCGAAGCTACATAGACATTGCACATCGACGGATCCAGAGTAAGGGTATACCCTCGAAGGTGTGTGCAAGACAGACCCCCTGGACCGATTTCAACGCCCCATTACTCCACAGCAGTAGCAGTGGTATGTGGTGGAAGGAGCCACGGTGCCGAAAACGGTGGCGTTGGAACCGTCTCCTCGAGAACTTTCCGAAAACGTATCGTTTGATTTGGCATCCTCTTCGTCGTGGAGAAGTCGAGCTTTGAAAATCGGTCCGGGGGTGTGGTATCTCATGTCACCTACATACGGACGGTACCCACCCCGTCGTTTGTCGTCCAGAATTGATGGCTGTGCTCATCCGATAGGTTACCCGACAGGAACGAATGCAACGGCAACCGCTACAGGAGACGCCATCTAGTCCATGGACGTGTCTTCCAGGGGAGTTGAGGGCACCATGTGTAATTCTCGGGCGTTCGTTACCAGTGTTGGAAGCTGAGGGAGCTTTGCAACACGATGTACATTGGGGGTAGTGGGCGAACGCCTCTGAGTACGAACGACCCAGCAGCCTTGGTTTCAGCAGCAATTTCCAAGTAGGAGGGATGTGGTGCTTGCAAAGTCTGCATGCGTAAAGAAAAAGCCACCGCTGCTAGAACAGGAGGTATCAACCCACATCGGGGAACTAATCGCATATACGGCACAGGAGCATGTGCGGAGAGAGGGCGGGCTGCGGGCTGCGACCGACCCACATCCACTGAATACCGACACGACAAATAGCACAGGCGAGATCGCTTACAACAGCAAGTCTCCGTACCTGCGTAATCGTTTTGCCATCTTGGCACTGGATATCGTTTTCCTCTTGGCCACGACCAGCTCCGGTAAGCAGTCCATGACGACCACGAGGCAATGTACGTCTCTACTGTGGTGGGTGTGCGCAGTGTTGAGTGAGTGTTTGTGTGTGTGTGTGTGGTGCTGGCTGCTCAAGACCGTAGCGGAGGCGCCGTGGAGTGATTGGAAGGGTACCAGCATAATTTGCGATATTATTTCACGGCGCCTCCAAGCCCTCCCTTCCGCTAACCACCCACCTCTGCCTGCTGCTGTTGTGTTACAATCCACGCGCAGCAGCCCCACACAATGGCGGTTAACGAGCACAGACCGACGGTAGCGGACATCAAGTTTCAGGTGAAGGAAGGGAGCTCCCTGTCTTCGGCAACGTTCATATTCGGGTGAGAACCTGCTGTGCGTACACTTCGATAGGATAGGCGCAAGAGCAGCCAGCCGTCTCGGCGAGGGTTGGCGAACCCTGGATGTTGTAACCTCGGGGTCGCAGCAAGTAGAAACTGCTGCCGTGCACCTTCCAGTTTTGTGCATGTTGTTGTCTCGCTGTTGAATTGTGACAAACACGACAACACCATGATGTGAAATGTCGGATGTCGGGCATGAAATATCAGATCTCTGTCTTCTTCCCTGCCCTGCGGAGCCAGGCCGTGTTTGCCACACGCGCAATCGGACGCTGTGTAGAAGAGTCAGCTGCAGCAGCCCTGGCGCCATTCGTTACCTCGGTTCTTGAACACCAAACAGCGGAAACTGGAGCAGAGGAATACGTTGTTCACGTATGCACTCACAAACAGACGGCGTCCTCTATGTCGGTCTCAGCTGGGTAATACCTACCTGCTGTGTTCAGCTCGATCCAAGACTCCAAATAAGCCCAGTACCCAGCCGGTTTCCCTTCATTCACTGTAAAGCTTCAACACATCCCGTTCGACTGTGGTCATATCTCGAATGGGTAATATTTCTGTGTTTGTATTTCAAGAAACACACCAAGAGCTACACACTTCGGTCCGTTCCGTGAAGTTCTCCCCCAAGAGTCTTGTGGGTATTCTTGTGGGAGTCCGGCGTGGAACGTCACACTGGAAACCGTTGTTCTTTCTCACCATACACAGCCAGAAATTTCATGCATGTGTTCAACGAGCACCAATCCGCGTCCGTCCTCGTTTGAGATACCGTTTCCAGTGTGGGGCACCAGCTGCTGGGCAGAGAAGGGCCTTTCTTCTAGAACCTATCGGCTGTAAAGCCTGCTCAGTGCGGGTGAATATTTGGTTCGTCGCTGCGGTCGAATGCGAAGAAAGCGGTGTAGTGTAGGGAGTGGGTATTGGTCGCATGGGACTCCACACTATTGTCAGTCGCTGGGGGACTGCTGCTGTGAGACGAACAATCAATCAAACCGACACGGCAGGAGGAGGAGTGGCCCAGGCCTTGATGGAAGCCGTCGACGAGCGCAAACTGTATCAATGGAAGCCGTTGATCAACGGCTGAGGAGCGCAAACTGCTGTTTTTCTGTACATGCTACGTTATTGTTGAAGCAGGCGGTGCTCGTGGTGCAATCCGCACCCTCGAGGATCCTCCCGGGAGAGTTGTTCTTTGCGTTGTGGTCAACGGCAGCTTCCAATCTTTTTTGGCACGCTGTCCTACCCAAACAATGGCTACACGTCGACGTCTTGTTTTCACGCGAGAAAACACGATGGTGGCAATATCGATGTCGCTTGAACCGGTAGCAGACAGCACCTGTGGCAGCCACATGCCTCCATTTTATGAGTACATCCCACCCACAAATCCTGGATCAGAACACTATCATCACGTCCGTGCTCTTTGCCACCGAACAGTTTATTCTGTATGGGCTAGAAGAAGCCCTAGGTCGCGGCAGTATTCATCCACTACTGGGGGCTGGGAGTTTTCTCTCTTGAGGTTTGGCAAGGAGAAAGGTCTTGGAAGGGAGAGAGTGATAGAGGGCCGGGTATGTAGTCGCAGGACTTCCCACTCCCCAGCTCCGCAGGTAGCTTTGGAGGAGTCGCAGCGGAGGTTGGTCCTACTTCTGAAGTAAACTTGTGCATGTGCGCCAGTGGTGACGTCATCTGTACGCCTGTCATCCACAGTAAAAATATCTTATTATTAAAAGTAAAACATCCCAGCAGTATTTACCGTCAAGAGCATGTGTAGACCCTGCCGTCATTTCCATACAACACCGCCAACTCGATTCCGTGCTTCGCCCGCCGCTGTCGCGTGCAACGCCGCCATATGATTTTTTGTCAGAGACGAAGACCACACGCTCGGAAACGCCTTGCGTCACGTGCTGATGCAGAACAAAGAGGTGGACTTTTGCGGGTACAGCGTTCCCCACCCGTCAGAGCCCAAGATGAACCTCAGGCTTCAAACTACAGGTACAAAAATGGACAACAACAAAAAAAAATGTGTGCAAGGCGTCGTTCCCTTGCAAATCTCAAGTTCCGTGCACTGCTGCTGTACCTCGAGCCACAGATTTCCTCGAATTTCAGCAAACCGTGCTCATCGCTTAGACCGACAAGCTGCCAAGAGAATTGAGGCAACAGGGTAGCTTCCCTCCTGAAGAACATCACCTACCGTTTCGACGCGTGCGTTTTTTGCTGTTTAGAACCGTCGTCAACTTTGCTGCGATTGCACCGCTTTTCTGTTGGGCAGGTCGACCAGCGCTGGAACTATTGAAGGAGGGGTTGCGAGATCTTAGGGATCTGTGTAATATTCTGGAGGAGCGCGTGGAGCGAGAGATACCTGATGCGGAGGACGAGGAATCATGAACATCCTCACGATCCGATGTCGAAACTGTTTTGGACCCCCCAGCATTCGTTTTGTTGCTGTCGTGAGCGAGCAGGGGGGGAGTCGAAACTGTGGATGGAAACGAGAATGTCACTCTGTCTCCGTCAGTCTCTCTCTCTCTCGCACCACACATGGAAGTCGGGCATGTACTGATCTTTTGGGGGTGTGACCGCGTGTTTTCGTCGGGGCAAGTTGTTTGTTTTGCCTGTATTTATCGATGCGTGTCAGACATTTGTATATGTTCGTACATAATGTCGATCTTGTTAAGTTTTCTAGTGTTTTCTACCCCTGTGAGATGTTAACGTGCTTTGCTCTTGTTAATGTCCCTGGCTTACGTGGAACAAACGAATAAATGTACCGTCTCTTTGTCCACCTACAACGGGGCACATGGAAGCGAAGCTCCTTTCAGAAGCAAGCCGTATTAAAGTTTTCGAGAAATGGTTCAACACGTGGGAGCATTGCCTTCCGCGAGAAGCTTGTGGCGTCTTTCGTTTTGGGGCAGTTTTGGCGATTAGGTAATATCAAGAAATAAATCTGTTATCTTGCCGTTGGTTTTGTACGGGCTGTGGCGATTCTTGGGTAGACGACAATGATCTCAACAGCGGCAGCAGCAGCTGCCACTGCAATAGAAACGAGGATCAGGTGGTGTCTTGAATTTGAGGCTTCCTTCATTGGTTTGTTGGAAAGTCGGGGGATCGTGAGTCGTGAGCGGCTTAAGGATGGTTGGCCCAAACTCTGGGGAGGGTGTCCTGATCTGGAATCCAAACATCGGTGATCTGGACTCCAAACATGAGTGATGTGAAACCAAAGCATGAGTGATCTGGAATCAAAATATCAGTGCATTTGGTGTCCAAACATCAGTGAGTACCGCAGGAAGAGGTTCATCACATTCGCTCCGTTGGATAGGTCTTCGAGCGAAACAAATGTTTTGAGGTGGGAATGTCATCCGCGGGTTCGAGTGCCGATCGCAAGCAGAAGTGTGCCCCCCCCGCACACACATTTTCTCCGATGCTCATGGAGCTAAACAGTTGGTTGTGATGGACAATGCGGGCGATTGTGAGATCTCATGGGATGACGACTACTGTACGTCCGCTGGTCGATGTGACTGCCAAGAGGGAGCCGCGACCGCTACGTTCTGTAGCCCTACGGAGGTAAATGTTAACGGGCTCGAAACGCCCAGAAGGTGAGCAAAGAAGCTGATGACGACCAACGCGGGACAAGAGTCGGAGCACCCGAGGGTTGGCGATGTCCTCACGATCGAGTCACAGCGGTGCTCTGTCTCGAAAACTGTGTTCAGTGTTCAAACGACGAGGGTAAAGTGGCAATGGAGTTGTAAGGCCGACTCCCCTCGACAGCTAAATATAGCGGGATCACGGCATCGGATGTTGCCACCGCACGAATGTGATCATCACAGGCAACGGTATGAATGGTGTAGTACATCTCCAAGGTCCTACCTTGCACATGCTTTGTGATTTTCTTCATGGTGTACCCGAGCGGCTCCTCTAAACTTAACCGTGGCTCAACGCCCTTACAGTTCTCCGATCCACTACACTCCTCCAACAGGTGTTAGGAATGAAGTGAACCCCGCGAGGGGGGTGTCTCTCCCGCTCCTCTCTGTCCGGCGGGTTCCCCGGCCATCATCATCATGTCTTGCCGAGAGAAGCCGCCAGAGGCACCACCACCGTCATTACCGCCGTCTCCACCCTCGTCAGTGGCATTCTCCGCCGCCGTTGTCGCTCCCGCTCCTCCCGCCTCCGCCGGAGCCACACCAACACCAACACCACCCGCTTCCCCCGTTAGTTGAGCCGCCGCCGCCGCCGCCGCCGCCGCCGCGGCTAGCCTCTGCGCCGCCCTTTGGGCAGTGGCGGCCTCCATCACCGCCTTGGCAGCTTCCTCGGCGGCTACCGCATCGATCTCCGACTGTCGGGGTGCCGTCGGCGCGCCGGTGCCGACGCCGCCGAGCCTCTCCCGCACGAGCACCGTCTGTTGCGGGCGCGGCGGGCTGGCGGCGAAGGGGCCCCCCTTCGCTGCGACGGCAAGCGCCGCCCGTGCTCTGGCGGCTCTTGAAGGAGGGTTATGGCAGTTATCTTGTTGTTGCCTGCCACGGGGTGAGAGCCTGTTCCCAGGGGTGGGGGGTATAGGGGGGGTCGTTTCGAGAATGAGAGTCAGGCGCCCACTTCGCGCGTGCCAGCAAACGGAAGAGCCAGCCGGTTATACTCTCTTTGGTCATTATTATGGCTACCCTCTCGACCTCCGCCTGATTCAACGATCAGGGTGACCGTCGTCCACCCCGCCGGAAAACCGGCGTCCTTTCCGAATCCCCGATATCAACGCTATAGTTGCAGGGGTCGCCGATTCAGCGAAACGCGAATAACCCGGCCAAGGAGAACGACGTTCTTTGCTACAGTCGCAGCTTTAACTAGCACGATTATATCTACAAGCTACGAGAACAAGAAGCAATGCTCAGGGCATGCAGTATGGGGCCGGGGCCAACTTACAGGTCCAGGTCACCGTCATCCACCGCCCTGAGAAGCCGTTCTTCTTCCCCCCACGACTGCTGACCGACGGCGAGAGTGTCGCAATTCCTGTCGTGATCGTCGACTCGAAGAGCGGGCTCGTTGTCGAGGTCAAGGTTCTGCTGTGTCCAGCTGTTCGCTGCGTCCTTCTCCGGATCTGCCCTTCTGATGAGAGTTTGGAACAACTCGTGCTCACGGTTCTGTCGAGAAGGACGTGCAAGTTTTGTTTGTTTAGGGGGGGAGACGGGGGGTGCAGTGTGCCGTTTTTGTAATCGACAAAGCCATTTTGCACGTGCCGGACCAACATCGAGAACACACACATCGATCGATGGGTTGACGTCCTACAACACCAACCGTTTCTGGGTTCTTGGAAAATTGCCGCCAGGCGTGGGCAGTGATAAATGCATGGGCAGAAGAACCGGTTGACGCCGGGTGTCACGAAGGCACACTTGTACCTCATCGTGGTCCCCCCAAAGCCTGCCGCCGCGGGTTTCCACTCCCCCCTTGTAACGCGATCCATTATCTTCCACTCCATTGCCGCCCTTCCCTCCTAACCTATCCCACCAGTTCTGTTTCCCGCGGCCGCCGCCGCTGCTGCCATGGCAGAGATGGGCGCCAGCCGTCCAAGGCCGCGGCCGACTCGATCGCCGTTTGTAGGGATCGGAACTCTCCCCTTGGCCACCGTGGTAATCTGAGTGTAAGATAATTCGTCCTGTGTTGTGCTGGTGGTGCTGGTTATGCCGGAGGGCGCACTTCGTCTGGTGGCTCGCCGCTGTTTTTTGGAAAGGGCGTTTGGTTGCGTGTGTTTGGTGAGGGTCACGGAGAGAGGGGACGGAAACGGGCGAGGGAGAGGGAGCGTAAGCGGTTAAATTTATTGCGGGCATGAGCCCAGCGTCTTGGACACTCCGGTGATTGTCAATGGTGCTGACCGCACTCATGCCCCCGACAGAGACACCATCGAGGGAAAAAAGGGCTGGGCGTAGGCACAACCCACACCATCATCCATGCACGTCTCTGCAGGAAATAGACGTTGCATCCTACACGAAGCTGCGACGGATAACGTCGATTGTTCGCGATTGACGGTATGAAGGGTACCATCAACATCGATGCGCCTCAGCGAGTTTGGCACGTGCTGCTGCCGTGAACGTTGCCTTTGCCGTGGTTGTGGCGGTTGACCTTGGCTGGCGATGAATTAAGCATGTCACAACTTCCTTTCACATTTCCTAACGGGACCGATTGAAATTAATACCACCACAATCACCACCACCATGACCACCACAACCATAACCATAACCACAACCATAACAATAACAATAACCATAACCATAACCATAACAATAACAATAACCATAACCATAACCATAACCATAACCACCATAACCATAACCATAACCATAGCCATGACCATGACCACCATAACCATAACCATAACCATAACCATGACCATGACCACAACCACAATCGCAACCTCCGTCACCGAGAATAACAACAAAGACGACGCCGACGACGACGCCGACGACAGCAAACCGTCACACCACCACCTGATGGCCTTCGGGGGCTCCTCTGCAGGACTCCACCGCAAGTGGCCGGACGGTCAGCACGAGACGTGTTGCCACCGCCGCGATGCTGAAGGTATTCGTCCAAGTCCCGCCAACACTGCACGACGACGGAGGATATTTTTTGCCCAAGACGGATAGCACAAACTTAACTTCCACATGGTGTGAAGCGGCAAGAATCATAGGTAAGTGATACTGTCTACTCACCGACCAGGATCATAAACAACCGTGTGATGTAGCGCCCAGGTCTAGCCCGCACTGCGTCACGATCGCCTAGTCTTCCTAGATTTGTTCGAGTGGAGCCCAAGGGGTGACGAAGTGACGAACGGAATAATCGATTGGTTTGGATTTGAGCACACTCTTTGCTGCTCCCTTGTTTCGTCCCGACGAGCTTGCATACGCCCGAAGTACTACCGCAGAAGCACTAGCGGTTGCACAGCGAGGAAGCCGTCATGGAATCGAGGACTAAAAACAGAAGGACACAGCAGTTCTTGTATGTATTCTACGTTTTATGCCTCTGCTCGCCGGCCAGGTCGTCTTGTCTTTCCACCACTCCGAGAAAGGAGGGAAACGTCCTCGACAGAACATCGAGGAGGTTGCACCCGTCTAGAGGCCATCTCCACAGCTCACGCTCGTTTTCCTGGCGTCAGCACGGCTGATACAGACAGATGGCAGAGTGCATGCCGCCAACGTAGGGATGCTTATCTGCGTCAAGGAGAAGCATCTTTAGAGCCCCAAGTCAAGTGCAAGGGTCTACCCCTTTTCCTGTCGTCGATACCCATCACCCGTGCGACCGCCCATCCTCACCCCTACCGCGTTGTCTTGCATAGACAGATCGTGCAATTGGTGGCGTACGAACAGGTCTCCCATGTGCTTCGTCAGGAACAACTCATAGCTTCGTATGCTACATCTTGTGAGAACGCTACAGGACTATTCGCTCATACAGAAGCCTCCACGGGTTTTCCAGAAATAGACCTGTTATATAAGTATATATTCTCTTTCGTCGCGATGGCACACCTGCACAGCTCGCCCGTCCCCTGCGGACCCCGATCTTTCCATGTCGACCCCCTCCTTCGGGCAGCGGGAGGGGGGGAGATCTCCCACTGCCCCTCCATTCACCGCTGCCACTTCCGCCGCCGCCGCTGCCGCCCCCACGTCGTGCTTCATTTTTTGCTGCCCACCGCTCCTGCTGCCACCGTTTGGCGGTCGTGCCATCTCGCACGTCGGTGCCTGCGGAACCCTCCTTTCGGCCAGAAGCACCGCCTCTCCTTCTCCTCGTCCTCGTCCTCCCGCTTTCCTTCCTTCGGCAGTGGCGGCGACAGCAGCAGCTTCGTTTTCCTCGATATTTTCTTGCCCCGGTCCCCCGTCGCTGCGCTGGCCATCGCTGGCACCTCCCCTCCCTGTCCCCGCCTGCGGCGTTCTTCTCTGCGCGTGTCGGCCGATGGTGTCGACCACATCAATCGTGCCCCTTGCCGGGGCTTGGTCGACCCTTCCGTCGGCGGCCATGACGGGAACGTAGTCTGCGTCGCCCCCGCCGTCGCCGCCGGTCCGAGGAGGAGGAGGCCTGGATTGTGACGGCGGGGGGGGTGTTTCTGGTGCGGGGTAATAATTGCGGCCACATATGTTGTACTGGGGTGAGCCGTTCGCGGACGACCGTGCTCGAGATCGGTCCGCGGTCTGAGCCCTTCTCCTGGGATGTCTCTTGGTCCCCCCTGCACAAGTACTGCAGCGTTTCCCGGTTCCTGCCCCGTTGCCTCCACTGCCACACCAGCATCGGCTACCGTAGTTGCCGCCGACGTTATCAGTTGGGGCGCTGGCTCGCGATCGTGCCGCGGTTTGTGCCCTCCTTTTCCTCAGTTGATTTGGTTTATCGGTTGGGGTGTGTGGTTGGCTGTTTTTTTCACAGCCGGGGCCGCGGCCGCCGCCGCCGCTGCAGCAGCCGCTTCTTTGACGCGCACAATCTCCGTCAATCAAAATTGCGCTGTTGAGGGATTCCTGCTCTCCTGCTTTGCCGTTGTTTCCATGGCCGCCGCCTTCTCTTCCCCCGACCCTGCCCCCGCCTGAGCGAACCTTGGCCGGCGCGGTCCCCGGTCTTGTGCCCCCCTTAGACGGCGCCTTTCTTACCCCGTCTCCTCTTCCTGCCCCCGCCTTGCTTCTTCCTTCTAAGCTGGACGATTGGCACCCTCGTAGGTTCGACGCCTCATCGGCAGCGGCGGCATTCCCTCCATGGTCGTTGAAAAATGATGACCCGTACCCTCTGTTGTGGCCGCCACTCTCACACTGATGAGCGAGCTCGGCGGCGCTCCGTTTCAGCATCTGACCGACAAGAGAGAGAGGGGGGGGGACTCTGACAGTGTGAGGTGGAGGATTGTACATAAATTACACGGTAAAGTGGGTGCTTCAACAGCAACCACAACAACAACTGCGACGACGACGACGATAACAAAAACAACAACAACAACAACAACAATGCCGTACCCTCATGTAGTACTTGATTTTCCCCGCCGATTTGCTCTCCATGGCTCTGGCTATCTCCAGCTCCGTCTTCAAGCCCGCCTTTGCCGCGGTCTCGTGCTCAAGCTCCGACAGAATAATCTGCTCGTTGCCGGTGGAAACAAAGAGCGGGAGGGGAAAGTCGGGGGGGGGAGGGAGTGCGGCTCTGGGATATGCCGCGTTTAGCGGAGAGCGTTCCTCGGAGAAGCATGAAAAGAACAACGCATTCGGCAGCAAAAATTGTGTGCCGACAACGATATCCGTAGTGGGTGGATTTCAAACCATGTGAAACTCTACTGGTATCATGTGAGGAAGATAAACTAGGCGACTGCATGAGCGACATCATGCTCCTAGCACAAGGCTCGAAGAATCTCGCTCGTCAATATTAGTTTCTAAGAAGACTATGATCGATTTGCAGCGTACATCGTTTGGGTGACCCCCCCCCCGCGAAATTGTTACGAGCGTTGGCGAGAAAGGCTGACAAGCTAAGCTCGCCTGAAGCTTGGAGTCGAGCTGCTTCAGTTTGTCTTTCAGCTCCTGGTTTTCCTGAAGGAGTCTTTCGTGTGCGCCCCCGAACGCGATCTCGACCTGCGGAGGGAAGTGGGTGGAAATAACCGCTGAGCTATCTGTCACTCGGTCAGCAAATTACTGCATGGCACAGACACATTAAAGGCTTGCCCCTAAACATCGGGGAGGGCTTTTCTATCGTGTACCAGTGGATGGTTATTGCCCCCCTCCCGCTTCCCCCTTCACCTTGAGCTTGTTTGCTTCGCTGTTACTCTGCGCACCAGAGAGGATGCAGCTTGTACATGTTATTCTTGCTACAAGTAAGGACCTCATGGACGGGCTTGAAAACGACGATGTTCGACTTCGGCACGCTTCCTTCCCGATCAGTGGCGAAGTACACCGAGCGTCAAAATTCCAATGAGAACTTTGCATTGTCATTTAAGGAAAGTCAGCCTGCTGACGTCCGTACGAGTTACGTCCGTGCACAACTGGGGCGGCACCTAGATGTTGCTGAATGTGAACAAGGCGAAAACTACAACAGCAATGAACAGCCAACTCAACGGCGGTGAAGAGCACGAACACCACAACATAAAAAACCTTCCACGTTAGCAGTATGTACCTCATCGCGCATGTTCTCCTTCGCCTCGAGCACCAACCGGGCGACCTCGTCTTCCTTTGCCGCTTCAACCTCCGAGAGCTTCTTCCTCAGCGATTGAAGCTTCAGTCGTGTGTTGTCGTTGTGGTTGTTGCCGGCGACATCAGTCGTATTTGTTATTCGTCGCCATCCGTGTTGTTGTTGCGTTCGAGAGGGTGTTGTAGTGCAAATACAATTGCGCAGCAGCAGCAAGCAAGCACAGCGGCAGGGGCGGGGCGGGGGGGGAAGAAGCCTTCAACGGTCACACCATCGACAATTTCGTCGCAACCAGCGATTAGAGGCATCGCCGCAAGCCATCCTGCATTGCATAGCGGCGAGTCGATCATCGTCGTGGAAGACTAGCTGAACGTTTTCATGTCAAACCAGCGCCCGAACGAACCGACCTTTATCTCTTGCTGATCCTGAAGCTCCGCGTTTGCCGCTTCGAGCGCCGCTAGCTGGGCGTTGACGCGGTCCCTCTCGCCAGAATACCCCTGCAAGCTCTCCACCTCAGACGTGAGAGCCTGCTTTGCGCAGCAGCAGCAGCGAGTCGATCGTCATCGTGTAATCAGAGAAGACTTGCAAGCTCTCCGTCCTGGCTGTCTGAGCCTACAACAAGGACGAGATTTACCTACTAAGAGATTCAGAGAGAAACAGATAGACAGAAGTCCTTTCCTTCGGAGATACGAAGTCGACAGAGTCTAGGAAGGAGAGCACTATTGTACCGGTATTGTGTGTCCGGAGTACCTAGCCCCAGGACGGAGCCGACGAGCTACGGTCAGTCACAAGAAAATTTCCGCTCATTGCACAGTGTACGCGCCACCACTTCAGAACCTCTTACTACTTTGAGCGAGGCTCGTCTCTTGCCTTATCTGTGGTGTACCCTACCGGCTATGTAAGTTTGAGTGTATGCTTTTTTGCTGAAGACCAGTTTTCTTGTGGCCAGGTTCTTAAAGTGGTCTCTCTTCGATGCTGAAATTCTTGACTCCCTGGTGGTCAAGTGGTGGCGCACGCTGTACTTCAGCGAGAGGAAGGGGCAGGAAGTATGCCGGGTCGAGTTTCGTGGGCCCAGACTCCGTCAAAGTGAGTGGAGGAGAGAGAAACACGAGACTGGCGCGCGCGTTGGCAAAACAAACAGGACGGCGGTGGTGATGGCGATAGAGCACTCGTTCACCGGGAAGGTATCGTTAGTAACCCACTTTTATGGTCTCCTGATAGGCAGCAGCTTCCGCTTCCCTCTGGCGCTGCTGGTCCCTCTCCTGCCGCCGGCGGTCGCCTCTCTCCGACTCCACGGTCGCTTCAAGCCTGTGCTTGCGGTTGACGGAAGGGGGCCGACGATAGGAAAAGGGCGGGGCGATTGTTGCAGGTCGGTGGAGACAAGATTTGTCGAATCGACCATGGTAGGCGAGACAACCTGGTCAGGCGAGGTAGAAGGGGGAGGAGTTATCTAAGGATACGACCGTCCTCTCGACGGTCTCTTATGACCGCAGTGCACACCTTTCCCGTGTATTGAAGTAGTCGCGCTAGACAATTCCGTTCAGGGGGAGGCATGAGGGAAAACTGAATCGTCGATTTCCTTCAGACGCTTGACGATCGATCACGCATGCCAATTCTAGGTGCAGCAGGGGGGCCGTGGGGCTGGGACCAGGAGGAACCAACACAGACGCCCTGCCCCGAAAGCCCTTTTCCTATCTCACTGTTCTTTGATCGCGGAGGCGCTCTCGACCGCCAGGGTGAGCTCCTGGATCTTCCGCTGCCGCGCTTGCACGTGGTCGGTGAAGTTCGTGTCGACGTCGAGCAGCTGCTCCTTGAGAGCATTGTTCCGAGCGCGCAGGAGGTTGATGGTCTCCATGCAGGTCTCGATCGTCCACACGTGGTCTTCCTGCAGTGTTTGCGGGGTGACATATGGAGCAGTTAGTGTACGAACGGAGGTTTGGTTAGCGTACAGTACGTCGGGGGAGTCGCGCCTAAACCGTTGTTCTGAGCATGGTCATTCGTAAATGCCGTCCTTGATAAGGTTGTTCCATCGGGCTAAAGTATCTTGAGTGATGTTGGAGCGTGGGGGGGGGGGGGGGGGGGGGACCCCGTTTTCCCTGCCTTAACCCTTAAACCATTTGCTACCCCCCCCCCAAAAAAAAAAACTTTTTTAAAACCAGG
>FN649738.1:2804608-2853780 GCA_000310025.1 Ectocarpus siliculosus | reverse complement strand
AGCTGTTGCTATAATCGACGATATTTGATTTTGCAAAGCGGACGATTGAACACATTCAGGTCGAGGGGATAGACTGGCGTAGACTCCCTTCTACAATCAAGGACGTCGGCACATCCCCTGTGAAAAAGAACCATCTCGAATGGGAGTTGAGCAACGTCTATAGGTTCCCTAAAAATGTCCGGGGGGTATGTGGAATAACGGAGATACAGGGAGAAGGCGTACCATCAAGATTCAGCCGAAATTGTACAGTAGCAAGAATCGGAGATTAGATGGCAGAAAACTGCCATCGAACTTGTAACATGTGGTTTGGTCACCGTCGCGTTGCTTGCCCGCAGCAAACGGTGCAGTCTATGGGATACTTACTCGAGGTTTCCTAAGTGCACGTGTAGTCTATGCAGCTATCTCTTGCAGTAGAGTACAACAACAATAGTTTACCGGCACGCAGACCAACCCATTTTACCTGAATCGTGAGCTCCGCGGGCGGCGCGGCAACCAGACCATCATCTTCTTGAGGCGAGGGACGTCGGTCATGCCCGTCCCGGCTCCGTGACCCTCGTCGCTGCGCCGCGTACGCTGGCATGCTATCCTATACTTTGCGGTCAAACGTACAGATAAGATCGTGCCGAACTCGTCATCATCATGCGTTCATGATAAGTTCGCATGCATACGTTGGCGTCCACAAACAATACCGAAGTAAAGGTGACCGCCATACATAGCAGCTCTAGGATACAGCCCACCGCCATACATAGCAGCTCTAGGATGCAGCCCACCAGGCGAGTTCCAGTTGTGCTATATTCTGCACCACATGTGCAGTTTGCACCGCATGCTCGCATCATTTCTTCTATTCCGCTTCTCGGGACGACCGCACGCCTTCGACGTACATATCCGACGAAAGATCGTGAGTGTTCGCGGTAGTTGCTGCGTTCGGCCTACATTGATTGATGGGGTACAGATCAATTACATTCCGGTCGGAGCCCGTAATGTCTCCCTCCTCTAATCCCCGCAACCATGCTCCCCGATCATGGCCGCCCCCTCCCTCCACGGCGTCAATGTCGGAGGAAAAGCAAACAACGCACCAGCGTGCAGTCGACCTGACATGCACGTTTCACTTTAAATTTTGTTTACTGTAGAGCCGCAGGATTTTTATGCGCATCCAACCGTACATAGTGGCAGCAAACAAAAGCGCATAAAAACAAAAGCTTCCCGTCACTCTACCTGGGGAAACAACCTCCTGGCGCTCGCCAGCTCTTGCACGCGCGTACGCTCGCGAGCGCGAGAGTGAGAGAGACCGGGGGGGGGGGTGACCAATTCGTGGAAGATCCACGGTAGGGTACCCGTGATCGCCTCGTTCTTAGCTGTGGTCCCCCTTGCTGCCGGCCGCTGGCTCTGCTTTGGAGCTGTACATATAAGCAAGCGCTGCGCAGTGAGCGTTGCGCAGGCCGTGTCTGTCTCCTTGCCGTGCTCCTCTCACCGTACCTTCCGGCAAGCAAGGCTTGGTCTTGGGCCCAGCGTTCGGCACGATCGCAAGCGCCTCGGGCGCGGAGCATATCTCGAATCTCGAACGGTTGGACAGCTCAACACACGTCATCTTTCCCCGCACCTCGCATCAACGCAAGGGCATGGCTGCGCAAAGGGTGAGTTCGAGCACGTTGAGCCATCCATATAGATGGCGAGAGGTCTGAGAAATAACTCAGAGCTCCACATCAAGATTTGCAGAGTGTGCAACAGCAGCAGTCAACCCGTCTTGTCAAAGACTAAGCAAGAGCTGAAACGCTCTTTCGTGTATGACGTCAAACAACACGTCATGCTGCGGCTTGGTCCCAACCGCAAGAATGCAACAGGTTCTTCTTATTTCCCTCCATCTCATCTAACAACGCATTGCTGGCGCATAGCCAAACCCACCACCTTGCCGCACTGCTCACGTGCTTCAACATGTAGCATGTGCGATCACATACACACAAAATTATGAAAAATCAATATGTCCGAGTACAGACCACATCAAGTTCGTTGCACGGCAGCTGTAATACAAGCAACATTTCGACTAGTATCCAGTATATTTGCATAAATTACTTCGAAAAAACTGCGTAAGACTATGGGAACGAATGCTGTCTGACATACCTGCTGCAGAATGGTCGACTCTCCTGAAGTATTAAAAATGCCGACCCGCTCGTAAGGAACACCTATGCGTATTTCAGCTGAGGCTTGAATCTTGTTGCCGCAGCCTCATCTGAGCTGAATTTCTCATGTCCCACAATGTCTTATTTTTTCCCGATGAGAATTGCACAATTTCTTATTTTCACAGTATCTTATTTTTTTCACCATACAAATTGAACAATTTCTTATAAACGCCATTTCCTTTTCCACGGCCACGAAGCTTTGCACTCCTCATCTCCACATGCGACCAGAACGTGTCGTCTATGGGCTTGATTGATAGCCCTCGCGTGCTTCTTGATGGGATCTTTGTGGGTGCTCTCTATTTTTGTAGCCGGCATCAACAAAGCTCGACAACCTCTCGAGGTTGCCGGTGGATGCGTCTGAACGCGGCATTGCCTTCCTTGCGCGTGAAGAACACAAGTTTTGGTGCAAAGCGGCGCGCATCCAGGGGGGTCCGTCGACGCAATCTCAAGGAGACCCACCGTACTTGCAGCGATATAGTCTAATAGGTCCCCGGCCCGGTGTATCCCGCCCGTTGTATGCGCGCGGAGGCCTTTCCTTATTTCCCGCGGCCAACCTTGAACCCTCTGTTTCTTGTGTCTAGGAAGTCGAAACTGTGCTATTTCTTATTATTCCATTTCTTATCACTCTCCGTCCAAATGAGCTCAATGTCTCGGGGCACTTTTCCTTAACTTTTCACAATTCTGAGCCTCGATTTCTTGCGAAGGTGTTTCTTGCGAGCAGGCCGGCACTGTACATGAATCATTGCTGTCGACGACGAACGCCGTAACTACATTACATCTACGCAAACGCTATCTATCTGCACGCCGTTTGACCGCTCTGCCGCACTGCCACGACCGATGAGTTCCCCGCCGACACCGTCCCTCTCCCCGTGTCGCCTACACCCACGTCGACCCTGAACGAACGTGGCAGCAGACATCCAGATCAGGCCGTCGGCGCGGCAATCGAGTCAGCAAGAGGAGCCCAAACGACGTTGCAGCAGCAGCAGCAGCAGCAGCCGTAGCGGTGATCGGAGCGGCGGCGGCGGTGGGGTTGTTTTTCTTGGCGTCTCCGGAGGTGGCGGTTTTCGCGAGCAATGGCGGCGGGGGGCGGATAGCGGGCATAGGAAAGAACGGCGGTGACGGCGGGCCAGCAGGAGCAGCAGTAGCAGCAGCAGCGGCGGCGGCGGCAGCAGTAGAAGCAGCAGCGGCGAAGCTCTTCGATACGGTGGTGATGGTTGACGCGGGCAGCAGCGGATGCCGCCTGAACGTGTACTGGTTGGACGGAGAGGTATGAGAGTTGCAGCACCGGGGGGTCGACAGATGGTGGCAGCATAGCGGCGGTGGCTGTGCGTGGCGCCGCTGGACTGGTGTTGATTGGGTGTCGATATGCAGCGGTGGCTGTTTTTATTGCTGTTGTGTGATAGTGGCTCCATAGTCTCAGTTGTGTCGTGGTCGAGGGTAGTTGTTGTTGTCGTTGTTGTCGTCGTTGTCGTCGTTGTGTTGCCATGCTTTTTTTTAATATATATTCGTGGCGTGTATGTTCTTTGTGGTTTGAGGGACGGGGGTTGTTGTCAGGTGCTGGAGGGAGAAGAGCGGTGTGAGCGCCGTCTTGTCCACGACACGCCTCTGGTGTTCGTGTGCCGAACGTGTTTTTTTTTTTTTGTTTATGGGAAACCAACAACAACAATTAGGTTCCGTGGTCATTTGCCGTGGTATTCACGGCCGCAAGATTGGACACACACGCGAAACATGAACAGCAACAGGGCCACCCCATCATACCGTTTTGGAGTTTTATCGCTACTAAAGCACGCAAGCGAACACGCTACGCGCTGTCTTCACCAAAAAACGTTTCTCCTTGTGCGCCTAAACTGATGACGCCCCGCCCCCCCTGCATCGGTGATCGGTCCTGTGGGAACAATGCTCCGTCCTCTCGAGGACGCGTGGTCAATGGTCTAACCGCTAGGGCATGCAAAACATAAGAGTACGCCCCCCCCCCCCCCTTGGCCCCGCGGCAACAATACTCCGTCCTCTCGAGGAAGTGTGGTCTAACCGCTACGGCATGCAAAACATGAGCACGTTCCCCCCACCCCCCCCACACGCACGCCCCCTCGAAGGGGCAATCCTTGAAGTTTTCGGGCGCCGCCGGGGGAAAGATAGAGCCCGGCCTCAGCTCCTTCGCGGCATCTCCGAAAGACGCGGCGGAATACATGCTGCCGCTGCTCGCCAAGGCCTCCGAGCTCGTGCCGCGGGAAAGGCACCCAGCGACGAAGGTATGCATGTACACTACTACTCCGACGGACGGTTGTCTCTGTTGTCCTCTTGCCATCGTCTGGAAGTAGAGTTTGTTTGCGAGGGCGAATCGAGCGCAAGGCTACGTCATTTACGCCAGCGTTGTTGTGTCCGCGGCCGGGAATCGAAATCAAGATTGGTTGTTTCCGCAAAGCGGCTGATGCGTCCGCTGCCGGTGGGAGTGCTTATTCACTTTCGAGATTCGAGGGTGACTACGGTTGCGTAACCCATGTCGTCTTTGTTTGAGGATGTGGTGGTTGAACGTATTGATGTTGTATTGTCGTTCAGTGTTGATGTATAATAGACGTTGCTCGAAGCTGTTGGTGTGCACCTTTAGAGCTCCCGTTGACTCTCACGAAGCCCACGTCATTTTTGCCCCAAGCAAAGAACAGTGGTCCAGCCATCGCCTTTCGGAATACCAACAAGCCCAACATATTCTGGGGATGCCAACCCGGGGGGAACGGGCGCAGACCTAGGTCGTTCTTACTTTTCAATACGACACATGCGGTGATCGATTACTCCACGAAGATTGATCGATAAATCCCGAAGCAGCAAACATCGACAACGACGACAATGACCAACGCTGATCGATCCGGCAACAGGTCTTGATCAAGTCAACAGCTGGCATGCGGCTGCTGCCCTTGGAGGTTCAAGAGGCCATCTACGACGAAGTTCACGCCGCCCTAGGTATGACGCTACATCTCCGCTCGAAGTTTGTGCACCATTTTTCCCAAGAGTGCCAACAAGGGGGGGACGCGAAATCCGTGCTTAGTGACCTCGGTTTTCCAATCGTGATTAATTTTCAAATCTTCCGGGTGCAGTAAGCGTCAGCTTTTTCCGTCTTCCGACATTATTAAATAGCATTTTTTTTTTTTTGAGCAGGTAAGCTACGTTGGTGCTTTTTCCCGTACATGAGTGCTTGCTTTATGCCGTGGTACGAGGTAGTGCACCGTTTATTTTGCGACAGGCTCTCCATTGGGATGCTTTCCCCCCGTAATTTGAGTGCTTTGCACCGCGATAGGTATCGCTCGTGCAAAGGAAACACGCAGGTTTGTCAGCGTGTTGCCCGCGAGTGTCTTTCCTGCATCGCGCGCGCGGTTGACAAAGTTGAAAGAACGTTTGTGTCTCAAGTGTTGGGTTTCGGCGTTGATGCCACGACAAGAACTTCAACAGCACATCGGTTGTAGCGAGCCGCCTTGCTGGTGCACACTCGAAGACGTTATAAGTTAGGATAGGCCTGTCTAATCGCTCACCTAGTGCAAAGCTTGCTTTTTTCGCACGGAGGAATCTGGTGATACTAGGAGCGGTGAGATGAGCTTGGCGACGCTACGAAAGTTCGAAACTAACGCCCCCCCCCCACCGCCACCCCCCCCTTCCCTCTGTCACTACGCCGTAACCCCTCCCTGCCAGTGGGAAACCCGTTGTTCCCTTTCGCCGTAGACCGCGGCGACGTCGGCACTCTCGACGGCGACATGGAGGCGTTTTACGCCGTTCTCTCCGCTAATTTCCTGGCGGGACGCATCGACGCGCTCATGCACCCTACGGGCCACGCTTCAGGGGAGATCGGCGCATTGGACATGGGTGAGGTTTGGGGACAGGGGGCGGACGGGGTGTACTCACAGCCGTGCATGGCGTAGTTGTGAGACCATTGATGTAACACCCACAAAGCCGGGTCGGAGCACGCCAGGTTTTTTACCTGACCAAGCTAGCACATCACCAAGCGCGAAGCGCCGTTGGCATTGGTTGGTCCCTCGCAGAAAGTCGACGGACAGCTAGCTTTCCGACCGGACGTTGATAATTTTGTCATGTTCTCTTTTTGGTTGATTTTCTTGTGTCCATGTCCCTGAAAGGTTAAGGCTGATCCTGTGTGTCTGTCGCCCAGCGCGCCAAACAGTCTCGTTTGTCTTAAACCCTACCCCCCTCCCATCTCTTGTACACATGACCTACAATTCACCCCTGCTGAACCACGTTTCACGCCAAGAAAAATACGAGAAACAAAGGATACTTATTCCAAAGTTTCTCATCATGCCCGAGGTGTGTGTGTATGCATCTGCGTTTTTGTTTTGTTTTTTTCAACAGCACCACCCACCCGACTGGTTTTGACACATGTATTTATCCCGCCGCTGTTGCTTGTTCCAGGCGGTGCGAGCACCCAGATAATCTTCCGACACAAGGCTGCTGGACGCCCGGAGCACGCCGACGAAGACGAGGCGGCAGAGAATGACGCTCGCAACGACCGTCCCTGCTACCACCAACAACCCTCCGCTGCCGTCGCCAACTACGACGGCAACACCAACACCACCACCACCACCACCACCACGTGTAGCCCACGAGGTAGTAGTAGTGTAGTGCCAACACGGGATAGGAACGGTACTTGTACCGTTCCAGAAGGGGAAGGGGGTTGCGCGGATGGGGAAGGGGGGAGGGGACCGGTGGACACCGTCCCCGTCTCCCGGGCCGACTTCTGGGGGGCTAGCCACCTGGGGTATGGCGTTGCTGAGGTGAGCTCATTTTTTGTTTCATGTACCACTTGTCACTTTTTGAAGTACTGCTCTTAGGCTGTATGTAGTCTACAAGATTTCGTTCCTATTTTCGTTCCCGTTGCCCAGCGATTACTATCTCTCTCTCTCTCTATCTCTCGCTCTCTTTTCCTTAGCCTCTCGTCACCTCCGTGTGCACGGAGAGGGAGCACGTACGCACGTACGTGCTTTCTATCGATGTGCGTCGGATCGAGCCTCTGTAACGTAGCTCGTTGCGGAGGTCCCAAGGTCCTCGAGAGGGTGGCCTCATCTTGAAGAACGTTAACACTCCCAGGAAAAACTCCAACAGCAGCAGTAGAAAAAAGGAAATTGTCATCGATCGTGTACTGCTGCTGTACCTGGTGCCTGTTCAGAATGTAACCGCCCTTCTGACACCGGACAACCCCCTCTGGCCCACACTCAAACAGGACGCGTCACTCCTCATATGTGTGTGTGTGTTTTTTTTTTTTTGCTCGGGCGTTCGTTACTCTTGCCTCGCTGTTTGGTCTCGCGCGCGTTAAGGTCCGGCTTAGAATGTGGGACTTGTTGGTGGAGACACCACCTGTGCCAGAGGGTGATGAACATGGGGACGTCGTCAACCCTTGTTCGTTCGTGGGCCGCGTTGATGAGTGGAAGGTGGGGGGTGCCGTGTGGTGCGCCTGCCCTACACACATGCCATCGTTGTCTGTTTTCTCGTGTGCACGTGTGCGCGTCGGCTTGTTTCGTTCTTCGACAGTGGGTGTATCCATGACGTACGTGCTTCGTTCAAGAGAGGAAGCATGTCCAGCTACTACAGTTAATATGCGCAAATCGAAGAAGTGATTTTGTCCGTTTCCGTCTCCTCGTGCACTCTTCGAGCGTATTTTTTTTGTGTCACGTTCCGTTTTTTTTTTTTCCAAGCGTCGTCGATCGTCCCAGGTGGTAGCTAACGTCCACGCTTGCGAGTTTCGATCAGACAACCCCGCGAGTTACCCCCCCCCCCCCCACCCCCGAAATAATCTTGGTTGTTTTTGTGTGGGAGGGTCGTCCTCTTATTGGGAGTGGGGACCACGTGGTTTGCGAAAAAATCGTGGCGGAAGTGCTGTGGGGTCGGGGTGGCGATGAGGAGGAGGAAAAAAGAGGTCTTTGTGGGATGGCGGCTGACCAGCCCCCGTGCGGGTGAGAATCGGGGGGGAGGGGGGGGGGGGGTACTCATAGCCGAGCATGCCGTAGTCGTTACACCATTGACCTCGCATCCCTACAAAGCCGGGACGGAGCACGCCGGGATTTGACCAGGCTCACATATCACCAAGTAGGAAGCACCGTGAGGTATTCGGCGAGTCGCATGGAGGGTGTGCTGCATCCTGCGAAGCGGAGGGGTGGGGGGGTACGCAGGACCATCACGGCTGCAGTCCTCAGGCCAAAGACCCGAATGGGAGATTTTGACATTTTTGAGGAAGCACGAAGGATAGGAGGTATATTTTTTCCAAAAATGTCTCTTTTTTACGGTGCTTCCCACTTCTTTTTTTTTTTCAATCGGCTCTGATAGCGGTAAGGTTCTTCGGTCCTCCCATCGTGTGGGTGGACATGTTGAGGAATGTTAAGTAGCCTTCGACGCGGGACTGTCAGGGTGACACCGAAATGGGGGCAGGGGGCGGTTGCTTGATGCAGGCATGTCTTCCTGAGAAATATTTTTCGACAAACTCCTATGCTGCTGCCGCTGCTTCTGCTGGGCCGTTCGCGGCGCTCGTCGATCATTCCTTCGCCTTGGAGCACCCAATCTAACCGGGCAGGCGATCCGGACGAACCATCGCCCGCCACCCCCAACTCAAAACGAGCCACCCCCGAGCGTGCGTGCGACCCGAACCTAAACCATCTTCCTTAGCACTAAACTCTCCTGCCATGTTCTGCGGCGGCGGTAGGATCGGCGGGGTGAGCATGCCGGCCCTGAACGGAGACTTCCTGGCCATGTCGGTCTTCTTCTACGCGATGCACTGCCTGCACGCGCTAGGACCGGCGGAGCTGGCGGCCTGGCCGAGGCCCACCCTGTTCGAGCTGCGAGACGCAGCACGGGGATTCTGCGGAATGGAATGGAGGGCCCTGCAAAGCCGGAAGGTGCGCAAAAGGTGGTTTTGGTGTTGTTGTTGTTGTGGTTGGGTTGCTTTTGGTTGCTTTGCTTTTGGTTGCTTTCGTCGGAGGTCTCGCTGTGTGTTGCCTGCACCCACGCGGCGGTTACGCTTGGGCGTTTCTGATGGCGTTTTTGCTTGTCGTCAGTACAGTTCTGCAGAATGGAGTGGGGGCCCCCGCGGGACCGGAAGGTGTGGTATAGGTGATTGTTTTGTTGTTGTGTTTGCTTTGCTCCTCGGCTCTGTCTTGGGTTTTGCCGTGTGTTATGGATGGGCTTTGTTGTTGCTGGTGCCGTGGTGGGATGGCGGTGTGGTTTTTGCTTCTGGGTGGTGCGTTGCCCGCACGCACGCGACAGTTACGCTTCGTGCAGTTGCTGGTGGTCAGTAAAGTTGCTCCCCCGCATTTCATGGCAGCAACCCTCCTCCCGCTCCCCGGCCAGCAACTTTTCGAATGATTTTTCCAACGATCCTATCAGGGCTTAAACACGCTCCATCTCAGGACCTCGAGACAAGGCCTCCCTCACACGGTCTCGTTGGATTCTTTTTTTTCTTGTCATCAGAACAAAAAATCAAAATTCACGCCCGGCTCGCCTCGATTCTTCCTGTGCTCATTGCGCAACAGGAACAAGAGTCAAAATCCCCCTGGCACGCCCTGATCCCGCACAGGAGTATTATTTGCGCAACAGGGACAAAAAACCACCCCGGGACCAAAAACAAAATATTTTGCGCAACAGGAACAAAGAATCACCCCGCCCGCCCCCGCGCGCCGTGATTGATTCCCGACGTGTTTGTTGCGCAACAGGACGCTGTCAGCGCTCAAGACGTGCTTTTCAGCACCTCCGAAGAGGGCCTGCCCCACCGGTGCGTGGAGGTTGTGTACATGACCACGCTCCTCCGGGATGGATACGGTTTTCCGGAACACTCGCGGAACGTTGCCTACGCGCTGGAGGCGGGCGGGATGGAGGTGAGGGGAAGGGT
This sequence comes from Ectocarpus siliculosus, assembly GCA_000310025.1. NCBI lineage: Eukaryota > Phaeophyceae > Ectocarpales > Ectocarpaceae > Ectocarpus > Ectocarpus siliculosus. Next base: position 2,843,733 of record FN649738.1, on the reverse strand, counting down.
CTCACACAGCAGTTGCTGCTGCTGCTGTCGAGGAGCCCCGCAGACTAAAAAACGGTGTCGATGTGTAGCTTTGGTTGTCCAGCTAGGTGTTATGTAAAAATGGCGTTTTTTCATTGCGTGGACTGACGACTTCAAATTGTCCGGGCGCTTGGTGTGGTCGATGCCAATCAAAGATTCACACACATACACACACACACACGTGCAGGGCGTTTGTTGTTGTGCCTTGCTCCTTTTTCGAGTGTTCGGTATCCGGAGGCTGAGACGTCCCGTGGCTTCCCGACCCCAACCACCCCCCGCCCGTCGGGGGACTCCGTGGATTTGCAAGTGTTTCATCGTTTTTTTTCCCTGCCACTATATGTCATTCTGTCGTTTCTTCATTGGCAAGGCTAATGGCACGGCAGTCGAAACATACCAACGAAGCACGCACCATAAGCATCTGGTGCAGGTGCAGGATTGCACCCCCCTCGTATACACCTGAGGATTGCCAAACCGGGCTGTGGGGTGCTTTGTGCCTATATTCGGTTTCCACATGCTCGGTGGCAATAATCCCTTGGCATAAGATACTTTCAGTTAAGGAAGCCGCTTTCAGAAAACAATAAGAGAGAGGGTCGCTTCTTGTACTACTGTAGGAAGAAAACTCGTTTGCATTGCAAAGGCGAACCTCTCTCATGTCACTACTGTACATCTCGCGGTATTTGCAGACAAAAATTCGACCGTAATATCGTTTTATTTTTGCGACACCCCCTTTTTCGTCAGGGCCTTAAACAAGACAGTAAGCTGGTCTGAGTGATTTCCCCCCTTTCGTCCTGCACTGCTTTCCTTGAACAATGTTAGTTGTTTCTGCTCCCGCTCGCTGCTGTTAGGGAGTTTAACACATGCCTTTCGACTGTCGTAATATCTCGAACGAGTAGCGTATCTTTGACTCTAGGTATACGTTCGAAAAATAAATTGGTGAAAGTTGATTGTGTTTCGCCGTGAAGTCATCATGTCCTTTTCTTTTTTTGCGGCTCATCTGAAACCACCTTCCCTCAAATTCCCACCTTGTGTCCCGCGCGCTTGGCTTGTTGTTTATTTCCAGCTCGAATGGACCCTAGGGTATGCCCTCGCTGAACTCTCTCGCGTGAGAGAAGGTGGAGAGGCGTCTCCCGAGGTGGACGACGACGCGGCGCGGTTCGGGTTGGGGGGATACGCAGAAGGCAACGCCTCAGTTGGTGGGGGTGGGTGTGCTCCCGTCGGTGCCGACACCGGCACTAGCTGCTGTGCCAGCGGCATCGGGTGCATCAGCAGCAGCATCGCAACCAGCTGTGGCGACGGCAGCACTTGTGGCGGCGGCGTCGGCGGTGGTGGTAGGGTGGCCAATAATCACACGGAGCCCCGCGGTAGAGGGAATATCAAGAGCCTTCTCGAGGTGGCGGCGGCGGTGGTGTCTGCCGCCGGCTGGAATTGGAGGACGTTTTGGAACCAAGAAGAAAACGGTGATGCCGCCGCCGCCGCTGTCTCCAGCGGGAGATAAAAGAGGAGGCTGCTGCTGCTGCTGCTGCTGCTTTTGCTGCGCCAGAGAGAAAGGGGCGACCGCACAACGTTCCAAGCGCCGAGGCTGTTGTTGCTTTTGTTGTCTCGTTTGCAGGGCGATTCTCCGGCGGCAGTTTCTTCGTCTACTGAGAGGAATTCGTAGCACTAGGTCCTGAAGGGCACAATGCTTGATTGGTAGGGGAAGATGGACAATCTACACCTTCGTCGGGACGTCTGGGGGTGATGCGACCTCCGCGTACGTCTGTCTCCGCGTGCAAAACCCGCCCTGGAAGGGAAAAATGTTTTTCTCTCCTACATAGAACTCTCCCGCTCAAAGCGACCCCTGTTCCGAAAGGCGTGTTTGTGCGCGTGTAGAAGAGACGGTGCATAAGCGTGTGGGTAGAGCTAACGCTAGGGCCAGGGGACGTTCGTTCGGATTCCTGGGACAGACATCACAGGCTAAGACATGTGACCAAATTGTGTTGGAAGGAAGAATTCGTTCGGCGTTGTTAGGTTTCAGCTGGTCCCTGCGCGCAATAAAAAGCGGCAAGAGAGGGAACACCGACCCCATGCGACGCGGTAGTCGTAGACTAGATTGTGTGTGTTTTGTGCCAAGACGAAAGCTTATCGTTCTTTGTGTTCGCTACTACGATAGAAGGACTAGGTTTGACGGCGGGTCTCGTCCTTCTTTTGGTACACGTTGTTGGCTTGTTCTCGGCAAATGGCTGGGGCGATATAGAGACATGGTGTTTTTGTTGAGGTCGGAGACAGTCGCAACCGTTGATAATTCCGGCATTGCCGTCTTGTCGTTTCAGGTCAAACAGTCCACTTGCTCCGTAGAGTAGAACATACTTTTAATATGCGCTTTTTGTTGCTTCTTTGTTGTGAGGTGGCGTGTTTTTTTACGGGAGGGGGGAGGGAATACCGGTTGATCGATCGCAATTTTGATGGAAGCCCCGTGGTCTCCTTTCCTTTTTGAGTGAAGGAATGATGTGTGTGCATTGTTCCATCATTACATCACTCACGGAGTAAAAAAAGACTTAAGACTTCCATTTATTTCTCGCAATTTTTTAGATACATGTACAGTAGTAGAGCGTGAGGGTAGTATCGGCGGTTAAAGCAAACGTTGATGACTCCATTTATTTCTCGCAATTTTTTAGATACATGTACAGTAGTAGAGCGTGAGGGTGGTATCGGCGGTTCAAGCAAACGTTGATGATATTGTCGTGGTTGCTCTGTATGAAACAATTTACGGGTGTCGTCGTTGTTGTGGTTGTGCCATGATGGCCGATGTTTGGGAGGGAGAAAGATGGAACAGAGGTTTGTATCTCGCTTCTGAAGCAGGTGTTTCTGGTAGTTCGCTCTTTTTTTCTCTGCCAATAGCAGCTGTTTTGTTTTTTTTCTGTCCATCCGCCCTATTCCTTGGAATTTGCGCGCAAAGATGGATGGAACTTTTCTCACACCACTGTCTCTCTGTCGGTAAAAATGTCGAAATGGTGCTACCGTTTCATTTAGGTCTGGTTGTGCACGTATTAATAGCATTGGTAGAGAGTTGTCGTTGCTGTTGCTGTTGCTGGGTGCCAGGGCTGCGTTGTCTGTGGACGGTGATATTATTAAAGGGTACCATAAACAAGCCCATACGCCTAGCGAGAAATGCGGACCTTTTTCCACTGTGGAACGATTGTTTTACTTGTCTTCTTTCCAAGGGGAGGAGCAGTATGGTTGTGAGTGTTTACGGTTGTAGCACCAACGAATCAATCCGTGCTGGTGTTTGACGATGGCACTAGTTCTGGTATCAATCCGTGCTGGTGTTTGACGATGGCACTAGTTCTGGTATCAATCCGTGCTGGTGTTTGACGATGGCACTAGTTCTGGTATCAATCCGTGCTGGTGTTTGACGATGGCACTAGTTACAAAATCAGTCGCGTTGTCTCCTTTTTTTTTCGTCGTGTGCGTGTTTCTGGCGTGCCGTATCCCGGCAAGCTCGTCATCTCCTGTTCCGGTGGAATGGATCATGGGGGGACAGCGACGGGGGGCAGCAACAAAATGCACTGATAGTACACCCATCTGAAGCCGATCTTTTCGTTTTGTGTGCCCGAACTCCTATTATGTGTCATTCAACCTCGTATGGCTTGTATCGTAGCCCCTGAGTCGCCCCTTCGCACGCTGAAACGTCGTTCGTAGCGTCAGGTTTCGCGCCCCGGTCTTTTGCGGGGAGAAGGCGCTATATGGATGGGGTCTGGCACTATATGGATGGGGTCTACCCCAGGCACTGTATCGGGTCTGGCCGAGTGGCGTGATGGCTTGGATTTTTTGGGGGTATTTTTCTGAAAATGTTGCTTGTGGAAGACAGGCTAAAATAGTACAAACAAACGAACAGGTCCAACTCATTGGGGGAGGGGGGCAGGGTGAGATCCGCAAGCTTTTCGCTGAAACTAGAGGGGGAAGGAGCTATCTCCGAAGATTCCGTGCCTTGCACGGTAGCGCCAGCTGCTAGAGCTAGGCGGGCTCACGGCAGTCTCTAGGCCCGGAGCGGCGTGTGTGGGTGGCGACCGGCGAAGAAGCCGAATCAGGGTATAGCCTGATCACCCTCAGCAGGGCGTATCATCCAGCGAAAAGACTACCAGAACAGACCAACATGAACAGAAAAACGTGGTATGCATGCGGTACAAGCCCACACGCTGCCAACAGTGCTCCTGCCGTCATGATTGGTGTTGTACGGCGGGCCCGGCGATTCATTGCAGGAACAGGCGCTCGTTGATGCCTGGTCTTTTAGCTCTAGTTTTACCGCCAGGAGCATGGTAGAGAAAGGGAGGACCATCTCCGACTATTCCTCCTATGCATCACCTGTTGGATTCGGGATGTTTTTTAACCCAAAGTGCCGTCGGCTAACGTGATTTTCAGAGCCCTCGCCCGGGCATGCCCGTCCTATCAATACAAGCTCCAAACCAAGCACAACAGTGGTTATGCCGCACTGAAACATCCTGCGGTATGCCAATACTCCGTTGGTATCGCAGCTTGCCTCGGGCAACCGTGCTGGTCCTCTACGATTTTTTTTTTTTTGAGAGGTGGTATCTCGTTTCCACTGGGCGTTGAAAACGCGGAATAATACGGACAGGGAGGCAACTATACGCACAAGCAAATTGGTCGAGATCTACCTACTGTTTTCCAATCCTGTACCATCACGCCAATTTGGTCCATCCCATATCGCCAATCATACAACACCCCCCTTCCCCCCGTTAGCCGTTCAACCGCTTGGAAACCCCGCAATAAAAACAGTGACCGCTCCGGAGAGGGCTCACGAGAGCACAGCAGTGTCATCAAGGGGTGAAGCAAGATGAAACTAAAAAGCAGGCAGCAGGGCTAGCCCACAGCAGGCTACCAGTTGCCAGTTGATTGTTGCGACTTTTTTTTCCCAAGCTGACGTGTTTTGACTCGACGAACCCAGCAAACCTCAACGAACTCAAAACAAATAGTGCTACAAATCTGTACTCAAACTGACAGGACAGCACACAGACCGTTTCACGCACCGCCGAAACAATGGTACCCAAGACAGGATAACACAGCACCAACACTAGATAACCCCCCCTCCCCAAACACGCAACTCCACTCCCCGTGGTAACATATTACAGGCCAACGTGAACCCAGAACGTACGACGACTCCCAGATCAAATCCTACGGCGACATCAGCACCAACCTCCCTAAATATTAACAAACACGGTGATACTTGTGTTAGAAGCCAAAATGCTTTGTGTGTCGCATGCGCTTGTGCCATACGGATGGCTGGAGGCTGGTGTGTGTGCGCAATGATAAGCTAATTTCTCCCACAAAGCACCGGCGCAGCAAGCGACTACGCACACCACCGGCGCGGGCTTGACTGTCCGACGCACAAGGTACCGCAACAACGGATCCCCAACCAAAATATACACGGTACGTGTGTGCAAGCGCACAGAAAACACACACAGGAACACAGTAGACACGGCAGCTGATATGCCCCCTTGCCACAGGCCAGAGCCACCGTCAATGGAAAACTTGGACGGTTTGTGCTTTTTTCGAGTGGCGAACCCAAGAACTGCAACAAGGAACCAAGGAACTCACCAAACGGATGTAAGTAAGACATCCAACAGAATCAGCCTTCTACAGGTTATTGCAGGAATACCAGACGATCGGTAAGAAGAAGGCGGAAGGTAGGTCCGGGATGAAACACGCATTGTACAAGCATTAAAGCTAGAATTCCCCAAACACAAGGAAAATGCTCGGCATTGGTTGTGCAGAAGCAGTCCGTGTTGGAGACAGACGCATATTCCAAGACTAAAACACTCCGTCTCAGCCCAAACCAGCGGCTACCCGGCAAGATTTTGAAATACCCTATTAAGTGTCAAGCAAACACCGACGACCCAATGGAAAAGGAAAAGGAACGACTTTGGTGCAACTTAGGAGTAGAGGTCACCTACAAGGCTGGTTTACTCATCTGCCGCCAGGTGACCTGCACGAACAACCACTCCTGTTACGCCTGCGTGTCCCCCACGCGCGACAGCCGGTAACTCGCGAACCCTTTCCTCATCGCGATCCTCCTCTCTCCGCGCCTCGTCACGTCCACGTCGTCGTCGTCGTCTTCATCGTCCAGCCGTGCCATCCTCGCGTTGTACCTGGCCACGAAGCACGCCCCGAACACCAGGGCCACGGCCATCCCGCCGATGATGCTCGTGCCCAGGATGATGTCCCGCTTCTCGTTGTCGCTGAGCCCGGTGCCAAACACGAAATCCTCGTCGCCGTCACCGCTGGCGTCCCCCCCATCGGCAGAAGCGTCGCCGTCTTCGCCGGGAGAGGGTGAGGTGGGCGTTGTGCCGGCATCGGAGGGGTACACCTCTCCCCCCGCCCCCGCCGGCGCTGCCGTCGGCGCCGGCGTGCTCTCGACAGGGCTCTCTGATGAAAATTCTCCTCCTGTGGCCTGAGGAGCCGGGCTCATGGCGGTCGTCGGTTGGACCACCGCCGGCGTTCTAGTGGCCGCCGCCGCCGCGGTCCCCGGGACGGGGGTTTCCTGCGCAGCTGGCGTCGGCGTTGCTCCCGGCGCCGTCGGTGTAGGGGTGATCGGTGCGATCGTTACCGCTGTCGCTGCTGTGGTCGGGGCCGGTGTCCGCCCGGCAGTGACCCGCACAGTCGGTGTTGGAGTCACGGCACTCGCGTTTGGTTGCGGGGTAGCCGACGCCACCGCCGGTCCGGCGGTCACCTCTGCCGCCGCGATCGGTGCTGGTGTCTCCACCGCAGGACGCGTCGGCGCCGTCGTCTCGACAGGAGCTTCCATCCTTTGCGCAGTGGGTGACGGTGTCGCTGTTGGTGTGGTGACCGGTGCGACGGAAGTGACGACTGCTGCAGAGGTCGGGGGTGGAGCTAGGGTGTAGGGCATGGTAGGACTTGGTGTCGGGCCCTTAGACTCCGCCGTTCTCCTTGATGCCTTCGACCGACCAACGGCGGCGGCGGCGGCGGCGGCGACGTCCCCTGCAGATAAGGGCCCGGCACTCTCGCCGCGGCTGCCTCTGACTTCTTCTCTCACCATAGGCATGGAACCAACGCTTTTGCCACCACGGCCGCTAGCTTCCCCAACAACGGTGAAGAACCCTTCCCCCCTACCATCGACGACGTGATGGTGGCGATGTTGGACATCTTCGGACCAGTCTGATGCAACAGCGGAGGCTACCACAGCCACGCGAACAAGGGTCGCCGAGATTCTACGGCGAGGCATTGTTTTTCTCGCCATCCGCCGCCTGCAACCCGCCTGCGCGCCAGGACCTTCTCCACAACAGAAACTATTTTTGGTGATGTGGTGCTGCAAAAACGCTTGTCTGGGCGACGACGGGGATGTTGCTATCGCCTAGCTTTCTGCGAGTCTTCCGCGGTGTCGGCGCTTTGTACTAGTTGCGAGGCAGGCTTGTGCGACTCCTCGTAGTCACGCCCTCGTGTCCCGGAACGTATGACAATGCCTACAGGCACCTGATCCTTAGGTTCAAACAACTATCCACAGTAGGCTGTCTCCTCTAGCCACGTCGTTCCACAGACACCCCTGGTCTGTTTCAGATGTTTTGACAGGTGTGTGCATCGTGAGGGGAAATGGTTCGTGAGTTGAGTGCCATAGGCTTGACTATACCTCAGCCGCATCTTTGCGAGGTTTGGGGCTCGTGCTTTGTCCAGACCTACGGCTCGAGTTCGTCCTCAACATACGCGCTGGCGCATTGCTTCATATCTGTGTCGTTAAGCACGTCTACGAAAACGTACACATCACCGGGTGCCTGGGCATTCTACACTGCTGTTGTTGGTCCCTCTCAAGCAACTTGCACGGCGGTGACCTCAATCAACAAGATGAGCTGCAGACGGACGTTCCTAAAAAGAGTCTAAGGAGTCCCAAGTGTTTTTCACCAGGGGCTGCGTCCATCCCCAACCACAAACCCCTCGACCAGTTGTGGCCTGCAGTTCAACCTATGATAGGGCGAGGAGGCTACGAAAGTATTGTGGTGCACAACGCACTTTGTACCGACTGCGATTTCAAACTGCTACAAATCCCCCGAATTGGCCCGTTCGGATGATTTTTTTGGTGTGCACTCACCGACGGCAAGGTATGCCTGTCTGTACGTCGCTTTTCTCGTACAACTCGCCTCACAACGGTCTTCTTTCAGCCCTCCCTCCCACACGAAAGAATAGGGACAAGCCAGCTATGTAGCGTGGACAAAAGCAAGTGTGTGTGAACTGTAGGAACCGTGAACGTTTGAATTTGTGAAGTCGTTTGATGTTTGATTGCACCGCAATAGTTCTCCAGTTCCCCCGAAAAGGCACCAACGTCTCATCAAGTCCCACCGCACGGACGGCACGGACGACACGCTCATTGACTCGCTACGAAAACTCAAAAGAGGCGAAGGACGAATGTCATAATGAGTGAAAGGCTGGGCTGTTTTTGGAGGCTGTGTGTATCTGTGTGTACGTGTTGGGGTAAAGGTATGAGTTTGGACAGTAAGTATCATGGTATGGGTGTGTTGGCCATAGGATGTATCTGGGATCCATGGGGAGAATTTCTATGTGTAGATTCGATCCCCATGTTTTCAATACAAGATTCATTCGAGAACCCAATGGTGTGATTTCGGGGAGACCACTGGGAAACACGGATCTCCACGTGCATGTCACGTGCTGGTATGAGCGAGCGAGCCAAGTCCCCCCTCGCTCTCTTTCTGAACCTTCTCTCCATGCGCAAGAATCAACGGGAGAATACACTTCCTGCCCCACCCAGTACATATGGTCGCCCCGGTGGTCTAGTGGGTAACCCTCGCAGCCTACTAAGGGCCAGGTCATGGGTTCGCGTCCCGGCAAAGTGAGTCCTTTTCTCACTGAATAAATCCTGGTCTAAGTTGGAAGCGACGCGCTGCAAAGCTCGTGAGTAAACCAGATCGACTTCATAAGCCGCGAGGGAAGGGATTGCTGTACCCTTCTCGCGATAAAAACATCTCAGGCAGGAACCGCAGGAGGGTGTCCAACCCCCCCCTTATATGTGACCCCGGTTGGGTCGTCTAGCTAGTAGAAGTGGAGGATGGGGGCCAGAGGAGCAGACGACCGAGTCCAATGATGGGAGAAAAAAAAATATATATATGTATATATATTCTAGCGGGTTAAATAACCACGACCGACCTTGATCTCTGATCTTTAGGCAAGGAGGCCTCTACACGGAAGGAGTCTAAGTCATGAGTACAGGGCAGTGAATGCAATCTAATCGTGTATCGAACGTGTGGGAATGTCCGCTGTCATCATTTGTTTTAACCAAACACACCAAGTCTAAATACAAGCATGGACACGGCAGCTCGATTTCCATCCCCGTTGCCAACGCGGAAGAAGAAAGTGTCAATCAAATACACGCAGTAGAGGGCCATCAATAACGCCGGTATGTGCCCGGCGAATCGACAGGCGCTACTAGTCAGAGGGGCCGGCGCTATCCAAGGTACAGAGTGACTTGGTGGTTTAGTAGCGCGTGCCCAGCATTTCCACCGGCGCTATACCGGCGTTACTCATCCGGCGTTGTTGAGGGCACACCGCTGTAATTCATTCAGGGAGCTCGATCCGTCCTCGTTGCCAACGCTGAAGAAAAAATAGTCGATGCAAGAGGGCAGCTATTATAATAGTCAACTCAAGAGGGCAGCTCGATCTCTCCCCTCGTCATGCCCAGCAGGGTGTCCAGAACCTTGTCTCCGTCCTCTCTCAAGCCGGAGTGCTGGTAGCGGTTCGTTACCCAGATCTTGCAGTCCGGCATGATCCTGGAGGTCTCGTCCGAAAACTCTCGCTCCACGTAGCTGTTCAGGAAAAAGAGAAGAGCAAGCAGAAGAAAACAACGACGCGGGTTTAGAGAGAAAAGGTTTTGTGGCACACAATTCGCTGATTGGTCAACGCACCTGCGGCGAAATTTGACTAAATATATAATATAGGCTTGGAGTTAATGCTGTGGGTTGAATGATTTCCCTTCACGACTTGGTGTTTCGTGACGGTGATGATGATGTCGTCACAATGACGCTGACAATGGCAGCTTTTCACTACAGGAAAATTGTTTCTTGAGTATTTGGTTGTAATTTTATGGCCGGTGGTGGTGGTGATGCACGACACAAAAGAATTAACGGGGCTGGGTCTTCCCGTGGTGACCAAAGACCCAGACCGTAACAAATCCCCGCCGAATACGGATCGGCTCTGTCCCTCTACGTAACCGCCACGCTCATTCCGTTCACCGGCATCCCCCCATATAAATCCCGCGACTCACATGTCGTCGTAGTACACCGCGGCGGCGCAGGGAACGTCGCACTTTTCTAGGGCGCTGCGGTCGTACAGTGCCGGCCATCCCTCTTTACTCGCCAGAAGTTCCGCCGCATCTTTCAACCCGAACAGGCACGAGTACGGCCCGTCGAACATCCATCGGTAGATCATCTCCGCTGCAAGAAAAATATAAGGGCAAAGGGAGTCCGTGGTGGGGGTACGGTAGCGTATTGGGGCGGGTGTTATCTAACGCACTCATTATTGCGTTTCCTTTGGTCGAGACTGGTACCACTTACTTCGGCTTTTTTTGTATTTTGAGACGGAATCCTGTCTGCTTTATTCTGTCTCCATACCGAGCATCATTTAAACGTAAGTATTGGACGGGATGAGGCCTCCCGCTGCGCCGGCCCTGTGGTCCCCCCGCCGATACCTAGTTGCCTCCATCGAATCTTACCTACACTTGGGGGGACCACCGATACGGGCCGTTGCGGTCCGAACCCGGAACGTTTCGTACCGGCCTCAAAGCTAAAACGGACAACAGCGAAGACAGGAATGCCAACCGAAACAAGGAAACAAGACGACCCAGCTTTCTCACCGACCATGTAGGCAGGCCGTGCGCTTCCTTCCTCCAGAGCGCCCTCCCAGTCGAACAACGAAGCCACCTGACAAGAAAAAAAAAAAAAGGGGCGCGAAAATGGCTTTCACATTTTGGGAGATAATGTAGCAGGGGGGGAACGAGAGAGTATTATATAGTCATGCAATGAAGGAGGGGCAATCACCAAATAGTAATGGTGCTCCGAAGCAATGATATTCATAGGGGTAAAAACTGCAAGGTATCACGTAGACGCGACAAGTCTCCGCCGTTGTTGTTGTTTTTTCTTTAACGTGCGGGAAGATTAACATTTCTTAGTATTGTGGTGTTGTGCTTGGCGATCCGAGAGGACGCGATGGTAGATCGAGCGTTTACATCCGTGAGGGGAAGCGAAAACAACAACGGCAAGTTAGAACACGGTTCTCGAATGGCGCCTTGCCCAACCCGACCACCGGGCTCACTGCCATCAGCATCAGCATCACCAACAACAACAACTACAACAGTTACTAACATCACACCAAAAGCAACGACGATAACAACAATAGTTAACAACAACGCCACAGCACCAACAGCAAACAAAAAAAAAACAAAAAAAAATCGCGACTTGCCTCGGGGTCTTGGGCAAGCACACGCTCGGCCGACCAGCCGGACGGGCCCTCCACCCCGTCACCGGAGAGGTAGATGGACTCGTGCATGATCGCGTAGATGGGGTTAGTATCGTAGGACTGTCGGTTTTCGACCTGGTGAGGCGTTTAGACAGGACGGGGGGAGGGGGCGACATCGAAACGTAGAAATTAGAAAAACGAGAGAGAGAGAGAGACGAGAGCGAGATGAGAGAGAGGGGGGTAATAAGCACGTGCGGCGCCCGCTAATATCTCTCGAATCAACGGCGACTACAAGTGTGCGCGGGTGGTTGGGGTGGGGGCGACGGCATCAAGACGTGGAACACAGAACACGAGAGGGGGGAGGGGTGAAGCACGTGCTGCGACCGCCCTATCTTTCGAATCAGCGACGAGCAGAACTATGTTCGGCGTTCGTGAGTGTGGGGCGGTCGGGTCTCGACGCGAGTAGATGAGGCATCGGGGACAAAGATGGGGGCGATGGTGGCAGCGGGGGTACAGCAATCAGGAGAGGAGGCCGTGAAGCACGGTAGGTACCGTTTTCAGTACCCTTCGCGCAGGATTTTTCTATGAAGTAAACATGTTGGATAAAGAACGCAATCGGGGAAGTTGGGTTAGGGTAAGGGAATAGAGTCTGCGTACCCCCTTCCTCCCCTGTTCTATGTCCTCACAAAACTTGTTGATCTCGCGAAGTCGGTCCACCTTTTTTCGTCGTGCAAAGCAGCGGCCAGAAACAGTTTCTTCCATTCACACCCACGGTTGAAGCTACGATACATGGCATATGCAAGGATCAAAACTGCTACCTACAGCAGTCGTCGTCAAAGAACACCATTCGCGAAAAGAGGGCAGCCTTACACACAGCAAAACGAACCCCGTCACAGACGGCACAAAAAATATCGCAAAAATCATGAACTCTTACAGTACTGTACCCACAAAAAAAATGCTGGAAAGTCATTCGCCTACCTCACGGAGAAACGAGAACGACAGTTCTCCTCTGGCATCGAAAGCGTTTTCCAGCAGGTAGTGGAGGCTCTCGAAGCCCCCCCCTCCTCCCAGGGCCAAGCCCAGCTGCAGGAACCTCCCCGGCGTCAAGACACCTCCGGCGGGGAGTTCGACGTCTCGGTCGCGCACGTGCCTGAGGATGGTCTTCACCTGATTTCCGGGGTACGTAGGCTATTGTTATTGTTATTGTTGTTGTTGTTGCTGTTGTTGTCGCTGTTGTTGTTGTTGTTGGTACTGTTGTTGGTGCTGGCGGCGGTGGTGTTGGTGTTGGTGTTGTTGTTGGCAGAAGGGTCGAAGGAACGTTGACGCCACAAAGGTTGCTGTCATGGTTTTCGTGGATTGTCGTTGTTGGGGTCGTTGATGGGGCTGTTGTTGTTGTTGTTGTTGTAGCTTCTGCTGCTAGTGCTGCTGCTGCTGTGTCCTTGTCATCGTTAGAACCTCGCCGTGACCTCCACCGACTACCCTGCACCAACCAAACAAAAACCCGCAGAGATCGATCCCGCCAGCAAGTGACGATATTCCGTGGTATTGGTCACAGGCTACAACGAGCAACAAGGAACAAGGAACCGTGGGCGCGGGGCCCCGCAGGTTGGACCCTCCTTCCACCAACACGGCTTGACTCGAGGTCGCGGCTGGTGATTGCCGAACCTTGGAAGAGCTGGAGCTGCTGCTGCTACTGCTGCTGCATTCTCGGGTTGTCGGACAAATCCCACCAACACTACTTGAGCCGAGTCCAACACGGCTTGACTCGAGGTCGCGGCTTGTGATTGCCAAGCCTTGAAGAAGAGGCTGGAGCTGCTACTGCTGATGCTCGTGGGTGGTCGGACAAACTAAACAACCCCGTTCGGGAATCGATCGGGAGGCCGAGATTGCCGTGGCGCGTCCGTCCGATCCGCGCTGGGCTGGCTCACTTGCGCCTGCCTCACCTTGTCGACGTCCCCCGGGTACCGCTTGTAGAAACGACTATTTCTCTCGGCCACCCTGCGGTAGGTGGCTCGGTACACCTGTGGAGGAGCAACCAAGAAAAAAAAAATCAAATGTTTCAATACATGGATACATGAACGTATACCACTCAGGAAAATTGAAGGTATTAAATGTATATAATGGTTGTTATTTTTGGAAGACATGTAAGCAAACAAAAGCGACGATATTTTACACAAAAGCATGCCTGCTTGTTGTGTAGCGATGTCAGTGTTGTCGGGGGGGAAAAATGGTAAAACCATGCAGCTTCCCAAGCAAGAGAAGATGCGACACGACCACCGCATGCCATCAAGGTTGGTTGCTCTTGTAACTCTTGAAACGCATGAAGCGTGGGGTGGGAGAGCGACGCCACGTGCGCATATACGTACCGCCTGCCATGTGTTGGGGAACATAGAACCTTTTGTTTCTTGTCCTGTGCCCACCCACCTCGTTAGGCATGAGTTCTACTGCGAGCAAGCAGCCCGACAGCACGTACAAATTACGAACAAACAAACCTTAGAATATGTGCTTCTTCATGCCCTGCCCTCGCCACCCCATCACAACAACGAAAAGAGGAAACAGACGATCCAAGCGCCCCTCAGGGAATTCCTTACACATCGCCGCCTACCCCAGGTGTTGAAAAAAACAACCATATTTTCTTTAAGCTTTACAGTACCTCGTCAGGCGTCCTTCCCACGGGAGGAAGTCCCCCGGTAAAGAGGCCGGCGCTCAGCGAGCCCGGGTGCTTGGAGAGGTACGTGAGCAGGCAGAAGCCCCCGAAGGACTGCCCCAACACGGTCCACTTTGCGTCCCCCCCGGCTAGTTCGCGCCGCACCTGTGCGCACGCGACGGTGCCGCCGTGCCAAACATTCAGTTTGTGTGTATTTCGTTGTTTTCATTCACCTTACGTACGAGTGCGGTTTTACCCCCCTCAACTAGTATCGATTACGACCGTGATTCGACGTATGTATGTCTTGCGCTTGCGAACGGTTGGCGTCGTGGTTTGGTAGTTGCAAGCCACCATCGTGTCGACGTTCGGTTGCACAGAGTCCACGGCTGACTCGCGCCTTACCCCCGTCCAAACCTCCGATAGAAACACCGTACCACGTTTGTACCACGTTTGTACTGGCCAAGAAAAAAACGCGTTTCGCAAACCTACTTGTCACGTGACGGTTGCCGGAAAGGCTCACGCTCGCCTCGCCTGCGACAACACAACCCGCCGCAGGCCAACACGAGGTTGCGTGTTTGTCTGCTGTCTGCATACAACATAAAAAAAAACGTTCCGGTCTCTGCTCTGTAACTTCTAACATCACGGAACGATTTTTTTTTCTTTGTTAAGGAAGGAGGGGTGCATTGATTGGTCTTTGATTTGACTCGTCCCGTGCAACCACCCACCAGGCATCCGTCCCGCTAAAATCACGGGAGCTGCACCCAATTTCCGTGAACCTCGTCCCGCAATTTCTGCGGCATGACGTTCTTCCCCACTAAGGTCCTATCCAACATTTGATTCAACCATAACTTTAACGCTACCGTGTCCACACAACAAACGAAAGAAAGTGTATGCTGCATTTCGACGCCTGCTTTTGGTTTACCGCTTCGCAGTCTTCGACGATGGAGTCCGCGCGGAAATTTTCCAGAAATTTCGCCTGCGTCTCGGGGCCGTCCATCTGTCAATAGTGGCAGTAGCAGCAGCGGCGGCGTAGCAACAACAACAAATTTCAAGAGCTTATCAACAGACGATCGGCAAGAACTCATCATCAACGACAACGCCAACAGCAACAACAACGAAATAAACAACGATGTAGAACAAACACAAAGAGCACCATGTTGTTGTACTACAGGCGCGGAAGAAATTTGGTGTCCATTGGTCTCGTCGTAAGGCAACGCATCGTAGTCAGTACTCATCCCTTTCCAAGCCCAGCAACATTGGGTTCCATTTTCACCCCCACTACTCTGGACGCGAGATTTTTTTTGGTTTCGGACATGGCACGCAACGCCATTCTTGCATGCCAGCATTCCACAACATGGACGTAGTGATGCTCCAGTTTGAGCAACAAGCAGCGTTCCAGCTTTGACGTACGAGCCATTCCAGTTTTCCCGTACGGGTCATTCCGGTTTTCCCCGGGTACAGGTCACATTCCCGTATTATGCACGCTCGTGACGTTCCCGGTACATCATATCGACCTTGTACGCACGTGACATTCCGGCTTGGCAACGACTGTTACTTGTACCTTCTTTGGGTGCACATGAGCCTGTTGCTAACCCGTGTAACATACTTCGTTCCCCCCCCCGCGCCCCCGGGCTAAATAGGTGCCACCCACCCACCCACCTCCGCGAGCGTTTTGTGAGTCACGGGGCTACTCCGCCCCGTCCCCCGCTGGTCCAGCATTATCACTCGGAACTCCTTCAGGGCGCGGCCCCACCACCCCTCCGGACGGGACACCCTGGGGGCCGGAAACCCCGGCCCCCCCTGGTTGGGGGGGGGGTACGAGTACAACATAGAAATAATGAGGCGAGAAGGGGGGGGGGGTGTACTCTTATGTTTTTCATGCCTTAGCGGTTAGACCATTGACCACGCGTCCTCGAGAGGACGGAGATTTGGGGGGGCTGGTTGTGGACAAATCGTTGCTAATGAAGTGCTGGTACGAAGTGGTATATTTTGTTCACGGGCGGGGTGTTCTCTGTCCTCTGACCATAGGACCATGCATCCCTCTCGACACTGAGCACCGTCGGTAGGCGCTATGAATACTGCTGTAGTTCGGACGTAGGGCGTCGCCGACATCCGGACGCTCTGTCCGTCTCCACGAAACTACTGCTGTTGGTCCTTTCTGCTTGATATTTCGACATAGCGGTGCCAGGCTTCGCCACCTCTCGTCCGTATTCCCTAGCCTCCTCCTCACGCAGGTCTCTCTCTCTCTCTCTCTCTCTCTCTCTCGCTTCTTTTGATCAAATGCACTTCCCTCTGTTCTAACTTGTGCACACACACACACATCTACTGAACATGTTTTAACGCACGTTCTCATGCGTGGGGGTAAATTTTCATTTTTCCAACTTCGTGGCCGCGCTTCTCCTTGAGCTCTCGCGACGTGTGCGGCACACGGAACACCGATCGACCTACCCGACTAAAATAACTATATTGCCACCAAGCCAACTACCCTCTCCAACTCTCCGATACTTCTCGCCCGCTAGGAGTGGAAAAATTAAAGAGGTCATTCTCCTCGCCCACATACTCGGTGACCGCCCCGCTTCTTTTCCCCTAAAAAAAATGACCCCCCCCTTCCCGAGAAACCTCACCTGAACGAGGCTTTGACGGAGTGCACCCACTATTCCAAAACGCGCAGCACAGCAACAGCGCGCTGCTTGTAGCACTACACAGGCACGCACCTGCAAGAAGAGGAGAAAAGGTCGATCCTTGTCGCCCACGTGCTTGGTAAGCACAAGCTCCCTGCGAGAAACAAGAACGAAAACAAAAGAAAAAAAAAAGGAATGAAAAGGAAGACGGCTCCCCAAGACCACCGTTCAAGCATTCAGCTCGTTGACCCGGCAAACCATGCACACCCGTTGGTGGATTCCATACGTAACATACCACACCCCGCCGACTTTCGAAGCCCGACTGCTCCGCAGTACAAACGGCGACGGGGTGCCGACATGTGGTGGTTTCGAACCGTCTCCTCGAGAGCAGATTTCTGAAAACCTCTTAATTCCACTTTGGCCAATAATAACAACAACAACAACCACAACAACAACGACAACAGCAGCAGCAGCAGCAGCAACAACAACAACAACAACAACAAAGAGAGCTTTCTGAAAACCTCTTAATTCCACTTTGGCCAACAATAACAACAACAACAACAACCACAACAACAACGACAACAGCAGCAGCAGCAGCAACAACAACAACAATAACAACAACAACAGCATAACCACCACCACAACAACGACAACAGCAGCAGTAACAACAACGATCACGACGCCGAAGACCGCCCTCTCTCGGGCACCAAAATCAACGCTGAGACCCACCTTGCAAACACCTCGATATCAGCGGGCGGTTGACGACGGCCATCGGCATCACTACCCTCTCCTCCTCCCGCCCTCCGTCCCCACTCCAGCGGGACGCGAAACGTGTGGTCGACGCTGGTGATACCTCCTGGAAGACGGACTGCTTCCCCCTCCTCGTGCGAAAATGACTTCGGAAGGGTTTACACACACACAGGGGGGGGGGGGGGGGAGGGGGTACTCTTATGGCTTGCATGCCGTAGCGGTTAGGCCGGTGATCACGCGTACTCGAGAGGATGGAGCACTGTGCCCACAGCACCGATCACCGATGGCCAATCGTTCCTTCCTACTTTGCCAAAGGTGGCTCAAAAATGTCTTCCCTAGTCTGTCTATCCTAACGATATCCCTTCCCGCCTTTTCAACCCACTTCCTACTCCCCAGTACAGCTACCGTCCTCTCCCCTCTATTCCATGCCTCAAACACCTCCCTGTATCTTCCTTCTACTTTTCCCAGCTCAGTCATGTACACGTCCCTCTCCTTCTTGTACAACGGACATTCCGCAACTACATGAACCCGGTCTTCGCACCCGGAGCGGCATTCACATTTCAACTTGTCGTCTTCGTCGTCTACCTTCCAAAATCTTCGTTTACGTTCTCGAAGGCCAATACCCCCTGCCCTAAATTTGACCTTCAGCTTTGCCCCTGCATCCATTGGTTCTTGTAGGTAATCCTTGAACCCTATTCCTTCTTTCAACATTCCGTACACTTCTATACCCTCCTTATCCTTGTTTTTTTTTGTTCGATTCTGTTCTTTTCTCTCGGCAAAAGCAACAGACATCTTCTCCTTGAACCCCTCTAGACCCCGTTTCCAGCGTATCACCTTCGTCACGGGGGGAGGGGCGTATGCCTAACTGTCATGGTTGTGTTTGCGTTCTGGACTGTGGCACCTGTATGCCCCCTGTTTGCTCTCTTGCTTGTGTGTTGGGGGAGGGGAGAGGAGGTACGTCCATCTGTGATGTTTGTGTTGGGGGGGGGGGCTCACACGTTGTGTCCTTCCTGTGTTTGTGTTCGACCATTGATTGACCACACCCTATTCTCAACACGGCGTGGCGCCCGTCCCCATTGTCACAACGAAGACACCGCGGGGGTCTTTAGTGTCTCCGCAGTATTCTTAGGATGATTTGTGTGACCTAAAGGGAGAGATGAAGATTTCGAACAAAAAACATGGTACATGCATATCTTAAAAAAATAACACTTCCAAAGAGCTGTCGCCCACTTCCTACTTTTCATCCTTCAAGGACGTGATCATACCTCCGCATGGCCTCCCGATGACAACGAGCTAGGCCTGTTCGCGTTCATTTTTGCCGTTGAAAGGCTCCGCGCGTTTCCCGCTCCTCCGGGACCGGGGCCCCGCGGAAAAAGCAGTGGCGGTGCCCCCCCTACCCCTCCTGATGCTGCTCCTGCTACCTTCTGCGGCACAAAGATGAGTGAATGACCGAATGAATCGCCTCATGTGGCAAAAAGGCAGTGCTGTATACCGTGGATGACACAAGATACCACCCATCCCCCCGGACCGATTTTTTCAGGGCTTTACGAGGCGATGCAGTCGCCCCATGGGATGGTGATGGTAGGAAAAACCCGCCGCAGGCAGGAAAATGTTGAGGTATACCATCAGCTTTGATGGAACGGGATCTACGTTTCTCCAATGGTAGTGGGATGGGATGGGAGAGGGGTCGAATGGGATGGGAGGGCATTTATATATCCTGGTTGTTGTTGGGATGGTACGTGTGTGTTCCTTGAGTAGAGAAGCGGAGCATTTCTGATTTCCAACACTACAGCAGCAGTATAATGGTGGTCATGTATCTCTCGACGAAATATCTCCGATTCCATTATGTACGTATGCATAGCTTTAGTCAAGACATACTGGGCGGACGATGTTTTGCATCTATCTCCACCACGTCTCCATCTATCTATCTATCCGTCCTAACAAGCGTGTTGAGGTGGGTGTGACGTTGTCGTGTTTTTTATCTACTTTTCTCCTGTGTGTTTTGGGATTACTGTAAGTACACGCGTAGCAATCCCTGAAGACCCTGATGAAGACTCACTTGCACATCTATCTCTGAAAGGAACAGCAGTGCTTGCTGTTGCCTTGCTCTCAAAGGTAGACTGAGCACGGAGGGGGAGGACATGCTCCCTCTAATAGGGGCCACCAAGGTCCCGTCCCCTGCTTAGCCTTGAATCGGGAGTTACAGCTCTCGCACCACGGTTGAACCTACACGTACATTAAAATCCCATAAAATATGATTGAGAGGGAACCAAGTAATTCCTGTTTACAGGAAATGCCAAACGTGATGCGGCGCCCCAGCCCAAAAATATGAACCTCGAGCGGGCGCGGGGCGGAGTTACTAAGTGAGAGTGGAATTCAATATTAACAGTCCCGCCGAAAAAACGACCAAGGTGATTGGTCAGTTTTTGCTGCTACTGCTACTGATGCACTGCTGTTGCTGCTAATGAAAGCGAGCTACGAGCTACGGCTGTGCGCGGTGCGTGTGTATATGTGTGTGTGAGAGAGAGAGAGAGTAGGAGTGCCTGTGAATCATGGGTACAACAGCATTACAGCTCGGCCGCGGCCCACAACGGGGTATCGACAGCATGCTCCAGACTAGAAGAAAATGTACGCACCCGGATGATCGCCGAGCTGGCGAGTGCATGCACGCGGAAGCCCGAAGTGCGGGAAGAGGAACACCCTGCGAGGAACAGCGAGGTCGCCAGGCGTGCAGCTGCAGCGCGTGGCATCATCACGATCTGCCTCTAGACATGCAAGGGGGTGCGGGGCGGGGGAGGGGGGGGGTAGGATCATGAAACACGCCCCTCGATAAGCATTGAACACCCCACCCGAAACCGTCGTTCTTATATTTTTTTCGAGCGCCGAGCGCCGACCGAACTTATTCCTTTCACACCCAATAACAGAACCGCCCCATTGATCCAAAACAATACAACCAACGAATGATGAAAATGATGCAACAGGTTATTACACCGGTAAATAGTATTATGAAGTCCGCAATCATTATTAGGCCACACAAGATATCGCTCTTTTGGTTTCGCCGCCTGGATATCTCCGGATACGCACATGCACGTGGCAGCATGTTTTTCAGGAGAACAAGCTCCCAACCGCAGCTGAGCGCCAAACGAGATACTGTACTTCGTCTACTGAGGTCTAGCCTTTAGATATATCTGCTTTGAACGTAGTCCGTGCATGACTGCCGTCCAGAAAACATCGCAATGGGACACAAAGAAGCACATCGCCTTCAGCCACGTCGCGCACCTGGGCGTCGATAACGTGCTCTTCGCGCTGGTGAGAAGGTAGCAATTGATAGAGAATGTAGCATGTCACAAACGTGGTGAGTAACATGGAACCCCGCTCTGCATATTGACATGCGTTTGCCGCGTTTGTAGGCCATTTTGGATGCTAGACTTACATTACATAATCCTTGACGTCCTCTATGGATGTGGCGAAGGTTAAAGTCCGTGCAGCACAACAAGTATTCTGTGTAGGCTCGTCAACGCAAGGACGAAGACGAGGGTCAATGAAAAAGAAGTATTTGCTTATTCCTAACGTCGTGAATGGAAAGGATGCTGCAAGCCAACTCTTTTGGCAAGATATAATTCAAACGAGTTTGTTCCTAACGTTGTAGTCTGTATCCAAACTACCCAAGACTTGCTCCGACTGGCTTCGACCACATGAGCGTAAGAACTCTACGTTTGTTTGCCATGTTTGCTATGCATACATGAAGTTTATATGGGCTTAAGGTCCAATATCTAGAGAAGAACACCAGAAGATCCTTCGAATAGAGAAGTACTGTAGAGGCACTATGCTTGCAGCGATTCAGGATGGACAACAACTCAAGCACGGATGTCCTGCCTCTCGTTCGTGCTTTAGTAATCCGAGACGAAGAGGATATTCTCTACTCTGAGAAGGTTAACTTACTCTTACTCCGAACATGTTGGCGCGTGGGGTGGCGACGAGGGTTGCACGTAATGATGAGCGAAAACAGAAAAGAAACCAAAAGGAAAAACGCGACGAACATGCGGACAGACAGACAGACATGAGCGAGTTCGAACACAAAATCGTTCCAATCGCCATTATTGTACGTGCGAACAAGCGAAGACGCAAATATAACGTGTGCTGTGACATTGCAGAGGCTGCGGGCGGGATCGTTGGACCCAGTGGCAGTCAACAAGTCGGTCCTTGCATCTTCGACGAGCGACGACGCCGAAGGACCAGCAGAAGACCCCGCTGCTCGAGGGAGAAGGAACAGGGACAGGGAGAGGGAAAAGCGCGACGCTAGGCGCAAGGGAGCGGCGGCGGCGGCGGCGGCAGTCGCAAATGCGAACGAGGATAACCTTAATACCGCTGCAGGTACATCGGGAGATGAGAGGCATGCGGAGTAGGGGGGTGTAGTTGTTCGTGGGGTCGCTTTGTGTCAAGTGCTCAATCAAAAACGGCCTCAGGAGACGGAAGAGTGGAAGGAAGAACCATATCAATTCCTTAGGCCCTCGTGTGTTTTGGAATGCTGTTTGTTGTTGTTGTTGTGGTTGTGGCTGTTGTTGGCTTGACATTCGCAAAAAAAGACGTTCATATCTATTGTGTCTCATCTACCCGCGCTATCCACGGTGTTTGTCTTGTCGCTTTTCGTTTGCGCAAGAAACCGTTCCTGACGCTAATCGTATTTGTGGTTGTAATCCTCATCATTTCCCTCAGGGCTAGAGCACCACGGTTGTCGCAAACTTGCCCCTCGATCGCAACAACAACGTTGTACCGTGCGTTCAACAGCCGGTGGCAGAAAAAGGAGCGTGTTTAAACTGCACGGCATTTACACTAAGTCACCAGATGCTGTTACAAGGCTGTGTCGAGGCGCTGTATCCACGAGCAACCTTGAACACGCAAAAACCACGATCCCTGCGCTTGTCGACGACGCGCGAAAAGGCAGACGCCCGTGCGGCTTTGAACAAAATGAAACCGAACCCTGTCCATACGAAGCGCACAATAATCATTGTCCTCGTGTGTTGTTTGTGCCAACGCCCCTTCTCTCCGTGCAGGATTGGAGGGTTCCGCCATATCCTCGGCCCTCGGGCATGGCGCCCCGTGCAAGAACAAGTCCTGCGGGCGTCGAGAGGCGCTGGAGGATAAGCTCATGGCCAAGTGGGAGCAGATCAAGACCGAGCTGGCGGACAAAGTCAAGCGCGCGCAGAAGCTACGGCGGTCGGTGAGTGAGTGGAGTAGGGCGAGGGTAAGGGGGGGGTGCAGGTAGATATTACGGGGACACGCAGAGGCGCGCGCGGGGGTCACGTTATTGAAGGCGGAAAGGCAAGCAAGCGTCAGTCGCGAGCAATGGTGTTTTGACCATGATAACGAAGAGCTTCGTTCGTGGCAGAGTAGACTGACTGGTCGCAAGGCCCTGATGGCCTCCTCATGTTGACCACTGCGGAGCCAAAAACGTTGTTCAAGAGGCAAGAAGATTTTCACGAAGCATCGCAACAAAAATGCTCAAACGCGCCATCAACGCTTCAAGAACTCGACCCCGAAGAACAGGTGCTCCGTTAAGGATCCTATAAAAATAACTATCTGATCGTTGTTGCGCTGTTGCGCTACCCCATAAGCCTGTGCCTGCACTGTCTAGAAGCAAGTACATCAAATCGCGACGCACATATTATATCATGTCTAAGGTTGAAGAGAGAGAGAAGAAGAGAGATGCCGCCGTCGAAGAAATCACCGCTCTTAAGGAAGCAGAGGAGGGGGAGGCCGCGGGCGCGGAGGAGCAGAAGAAGCGCATACAGGCGGCGGAATCAGAAGGACGAAGGATTCTAGAGGAAAGCCAGCGGTTGGAGGTAGAACTCCGGAAACTCAGGGTGCGGTACCAGGTAAGCAGGGGAAGAAGGGCAATGACGTCGCTCTTGTTCGTCGAGATACTTAACGCTGCTACTACGAATACTTGTGATGATTACGACGGAAAGAAGGTGTTATCCGTACAGCTGCTTGTTGACTCGACAGGCAGACGAGACAGAGGTCTACCGGGACGCCGCACGCAGGGGGGACGGGTTCTTCAATAGGTTGTGGAGGGATCCACCGACAGCTATCCACGAGGACACCAGATTGAAAACTCACCCAACAATCGATGCCCATTACTGATGGCAACGGAAATCTCTCGTTGGCAGCACGAGCCTACTATCGCGTTCGCTCGCAGCATCCATCCGCCATCTATGGTCTCGGAGGTGCATAGAGTATTCGCCCACCCACCCCTCCCCCCCCGCGATCGTGCTACTGCTCCGCAGGAAGAAACCCAGCAGAAGCTACCGATGCCGCACGGGTCAATTATCAGCGAGGCCGACGCGTGGGCAAAGGCGGCGGAGGTGGCAGCGGCCGCGCTCTCCGACGAGGACGAGGAGCCTCCGCCGCCGTACGTGCCCGACGGCCTAACCGTGTCCTTCTCCACCAATGAGGGTCGCCGCCGCCGTACGTTGCACGACGAGGAGAGCGCTATCTCCGGAGGGGGGCCAACTAGCAAGCGGCCCTCTCAGGAACACCCCGGCCGCTTCGGCCGGTGGGGAACAGAGGCCCGAGAGCAGTGGTCCTGTTGCCTGTGCGGCGATGACTCCGGCGGCGGCGGCGGCGGCGGCGGCGGCGACGGCGACGAAGACGTCGACGGCGGTAGGCGTGGCAGAATACGGGGCCGCGTCGGCGTGGCCGGCGGTTGCGAAGCAGTGCCACCGCGTCTCGGCCCCGGAGGAATGACCGCCGCAGACGACGTGCGACTGGTGTGGGGTAGCGGCGGCGGCGGCGGCGGCGGTGTTTGCGGTAGTAGTGGTAGCGCTGGCGCCGGTAGGATTCGACGCGAGGCTTGGGGGACGGCGCAGGGCGGCGACGACGGAAGGGAGTTGTGGAGACCGATGCTCGCGACGAGCGTGAGCGGCGGCGGCGGCGGCGCGGCGTGGAGCCTCATCCGCCAACACCGCCGGCCGCAGACCGCGAACGCGCGCCTGATGGGGCGTAAGGCGGCGGCGGGGCCGACAACAGCAGCAGAAGCCAGCCGCGGCGGCATCAGTAACGCATCCCAGGCGAGAAACAAGGCACGACGCGCGGGCGGCGTAGCTTGCGGCGGCGGCGCTGCTGCTGCCGTCAGGAGAGAATGTCATCGAAAGTGCGATGTCGTGTACGGCGGCAAGCACAACGGCAACAACAGAAGAGGTCGGCCGCGCAGTTGCGCGCGTCCGGGATCGGCACCACCGGCGGGGACCACCACCGGTCGCAACCACAACAACAAACAGCACGCGGTGAAGAACATATCGTCGTCGCTTACGGCCCTGCGGAGCGCGCGCGCCAGAGCAGGATGGCAGCGAAAGGGATCCACCCCTGTCAGCCGCGGCGGCATCACGCGGTTTGGCAACAGCTACGCCTTCCGAAACAGCAGCAGTTCCTCCGGCAACAACCACTACTACTGCAGTCGCGACGCAACCGCGGGAGGCATCGCTGACCGGTCGATGTTTTCGCTGAACGCAGGGGGCTCCGTCTACTCGGTGTATTCGAAAGGGGGAGGGAGGGAGGCAGCACCGGTGGTTGCCACTGGGGGGGCATGAAGGGGCGACCTATGCATACGAGCCGTCCATAATCCTCTGTTTTGTATGTGTCTTTCCTAGCTGGGGAGCCTTGTCTCTCAGCCGGCCAATCGGCCGCCCCATTACGAACAAAGAAAAACGTGTACTCTTCGTCTCAAGTGTCGGTTTCGCTCCCATTTCTGCCTTCGGGCCGTTTCACCGAAGAAGAAAAAGAGAGGAGGAGAAACCGCCAAAAACTTCGTTGCAATTGGCCAAGAAGGTGTTGGACAATGAGCACTCGTCAGCAAACTGTACCGCGTCAAGAACGGCAGAATTCAGTCAACCAACCGTTTCGGCTCCTTTTTCACAACGGGTAACCAAAACCGCTCCTCCTCCTCAGCACACACCGCCTCAAATTGGCCACGCCAACGACAGCACTGCCACCAACCATCGTATGTCTCATCCTTTCTTTCATGGAAAAAGAGGAATTGAACATCTTTCATCACTCGCCAAAAGCCAGCTAGTTGCCCAAGATCCAAAAGAGACACACACCTCAAGCAGCACGATTTCGTGCCGTTGAAAAACAAAGGGCGAAAAATGTCTTTCTGTCGAAAAATGCAAGGAGCGCTGCCCCCTCTCAAAGAGAACAAAGGGAAAACCAATTACGGTTTCGGTTCTCGATATAAAAAGGGAAAGAAAAAAGTCTACACCAAGAAGTATCCGATCAAAAGATAAAACCGCGAGGAAACCGGACGGGTTGCCCCGGTCCTCTTAGAGGCACACCTTCTACATCCGCGACGCTAGTCTCGCAGTTTCTTTCATCTATTTTTATTTTATTTTCCTGTCCAACCCGCTCGGCACAGCCGACCAAAACAACGAAGGACACGAAAATACGCGGGAAACATGCGCTTCTACTGGAAACCCAAAGCAGCAACAAAAAAACAGGCCGAAAATAAACACCTTTGTTCGTACTTCGACCCGTTGCGCACAGGGTTGCGAAGGCTGCAACGCTTACTCGCGCCGAGGCAGACTCTATCGACTGCCTCTTAACGGAACCGATGCCGAACATCAACAAGGAAGGGTCGCGTTGGGCAATGTAAGATTCATGTATGGTGCAGGGGGGTACATGTAGTTCTATCACGAATGGATCTCACAAAAGTCGAAGAAATGACAACATGCGCCTTCTCGAGCTAACAGCAAGAGACTACGCCCGCCACAAACACTACATCTCCAACGCTCTAAAAAATACAGTGGCGCTTGCGTTTCTTCTCTCGAGAACAACCAAGGAAATCCTTTTCGCCGTTCAAGCTCGCCGCTTGCTCAACGAAAAGCGAATTTTCTCTCTATTGTCACTGCAGAGAGAACTATCCTTATCGAGTAGAGCGACCGGTCATTTCGGGTTTTATTATTCCGAAAACTGGCCAAATTATATCCAGTTGTACGAAGCAATGTCACGAGCGTCTCATGTTCTCTCGCACAACAAACGAACCTTATCAGCTATACCCTTTTCTCGCACAAAACAGGAGCGACAACGTTTTTGCCGTGTTCTGTGCCGAGTAAAGCCCTTCCTCCAGGAAGAAAGAGCAAGAACATCTCCACCACTACCCCCGCCCCCGCTTCGATATACTGAACCCCCCGTACGGAAACCCCACCGAGGGAGAGGGTTGAATCCATCTCTCAGAAGAGGTATTGTACTTCCGTGAGGTTAGCTAGGGCCACAAACGGACGGTGGTAGCAAAAATATCTTCTACAAGAAGCTTCTATAAGAATAGGACTCTGTCTTAGAAGAACGACTTCTTGATGCTGAGGCCGCCGCCCAGCACCGCAAGCGCCACGCCTAAAGCGGAGATGACGTAGTTGCCCATGATCTCCGCCCGGCGCCATCCCTGCACGCACGCGCGTCCAACAACAGCAGCAGTGCGCGTGAGAGGGGGAGTGGCAGCAACCAGGTAGAATGCCGACATATTTGATGGTGTGAAACCCTCTCGAGGGGACACGAACACGTTTCGCGCGTCCAACAACAAACAGCAGTCCGCACGACACGGGGAGGGAGCGGAAACACCAACAAGAGAACACGAACGTGTTTGTTGGTGTGGAACACACAGGAGGAGAGTAGACCTGGGAGGAGGGGTCATAACGGGTGCCAGCAGCAGGACATACTCAACGCTTCTCCCCGTCATGCGTGCACTGCCAAGGAACCCATATACGGAGGTCTTGACCCTTCGAGGTGTTGCGGTAGTCTAAGGATATACTGATATAGCAACTCGATGAGTTTTGTGGGCGTTGCCTGTCTGAAGCTTTCCTTTTTATTTTTCACGGGAAGCCGCAACTTTGAGCACGAGACACAAGGAAGAACCAACTAACTACGCAAAAAGGAGGACCACCTTCCTGTTGACCCGTCAAGGTTTTACGGTACGGTTGTAGTCTCAGGGTATACCACCGCCTTCATCCCCCCCGTCCACCCCACGCACCTTGAGCGGCTTTCCCCACTTGGCGTCCTTCTTGCTCTGCGCGATCCACATCATGGTCGGGAAGATGAAAACAAGGGCGGACCCCAGCACGGCGCCGCCGAAGCTCACGACGAACCCGAGGTCGGTCAGGAGCACCCCGATAGCCGTGAAAAAACCGAGCAGCAGGGTGGTGCCCACCTTACGCTGGTTCTCCGTCGGGTTCTGTTTTTTTTTTTTGGGGGGGGGGAGGGGGGCGGTCGCGTCGCAATAGGATTTTCTTCTCTTTTTTCCACGAAAAAAAAAAAATCTCTTTTGTATTACAAAATCTACAGATGAAAGAGTTCAAGGAATAGTTTGTGAGGAATACTTTCGGCACGTGCTGTCAAGAAGAAGAGACCGCTGTGTGGATGGCCGTCCAATGCCATGCCACGCGCCAACGCAGTCGACACCAGCTTGCTTTACAGTTACATGCTGCTGCGGCCTATAGGAAGCTGTTCCAACGAAAGAGCGCACTGCTCCCCGTGCCACCGCGGCGTGTCCATGTTCACGCACCGAGATGCCGACGGCGGCCAGGGCGCCGGTCTTGGCGCCCATGAACACCAGCGGGTAGCCTCCCACGATGGAGCTGGCGATCGCAAGGCGGCAAGACGTCGCCAGGCGGTCCTAACGGTTGACGCCAGAACCCCCCCCCCCGCAAGGACGGGGCCAAGAAACAAAAATAGGGTTTAGATTAGAGAGACAACATTCCCACGATGAACGGGGGCGCAGATAGCAAGGTCTCCGGAGATTTGTTCCGAAGACGACATCACAACACCGACGACAGACGTTCGCGCACACGAGCTATGTACATAGTTGTTTGTGTCTCCACCACCGCAACCAGCAGCAGCAGCAGCAGCAGCAGCAGCAGCAGCAGCGGCCGCGGCACCCCCAACTACTGCGAGGGTGACGACGACAACATCAACCTCCCAACAGACACCGTACAACCAACGACAGCAGCAGTAGCAGCAGCAGTAGCAGCAGCAGCAGCAGCAGCGGCCGCGGCACCCCCAACTACTGCGAGGGTGACGACGACAACATCAACCTCCCAACAGACACCGTACAACCAACAACAGCAGCAGCGGCAGCAACTGACTACCGGAGCCGCGTCTTGGGGCACGAACACTCACAGAGGTCGCGAAGTTGTTGAGGATGAAGCTCTTGGAGGCCCCGCCGAAGGTGAGGTACGGGAACAGGGTCATGATCACAACCAGGCCAATCGCCGCGGCAAAGGAGGAGCCGACCACGGTGTTAAACCTTTTCGTGGAAGCGATACGAAACAAGCGCGCGCGCGCGGGGGGGGTGTCATGCCGTGTTTCGACATTTCCAAATACCGTACGAGACAAACAGGAGGAGGGTGGGCAGCAAGTCACCGTGAGGTTACGCGCAATAACTTGAGCCGGATGCCAAACGGGCGCAGCAGAGGATGAGACCGAGAGCTTGCGTACGACGGAGCAGGGGCAGACGGAGCAAGATCGGTCACGCTGATCAGCATGTATTTCACGGATGCGCTCGTTTGAGAGTTACACGATGCACGCGACGAACGTTTTCGCCAATGGATCGATCTTTTTTGTGCCTTTGATTTGTCTTGCACTTACTACCGCTGTAGCCTGTATCCACGGAGGTTCTCTTGTGCTATAGAACAGATCAGCTCGTGTAGGAGGCCATGGGCAATGGCGACAACAGCAGTTGTTCATGTACAAACGACAACCAACGTCCACAGCAGCAGCAACGGCAAACTCGCAACGAATGTGTCCTTGCGCTCGACAGCAACAACAACAGCAGCAGCAGCAGCACCACCACCAACAACAACAACAAGAAGAACATCAACAGCAGCAGCAACAACAAGAACAACAGCACCACCACCAACACCAACAAGACGTCACACAAAAGCACACCTACCTCGGGACGGACTTGTCCTTGAGTTCGGCGTAGAACTTGGGCGCGTTGAAGTGCGCGACAAAGGCGGTCGAGAGCATCGACACCAGGATGAGAGCCTGCGAGTTCATCGCGCCTGTGCCAGAAAAGACGGGCCTGGCGTCCTTGGCAAGGCCGGCGAAGAAGCGCCCTCCCTCCACGTAGCTGTTTTTTGTTTTATTGACGGATGGATACGATGAGCGGGAGATATGGCGGATGGATCACATGTAACGGAAGGACACTGTTTTGAGCGGGAGGTGTCTTTTTTGGGGCGGACGGATACACAACAGATGGGACACGTTGGGCGGGATGGCCTTCCTTTTTTCGGATGGATACACCGCGGATGGAGACAGGATAGACACGATGAGCGCTCTTTTGTTTTTGTTGGTGGATGGATGCATAGCGGACGGATACGATGGGTGGGAGGTATTGTCAAAAGGTCATGCTAGACGCGCGCCGACGAGCTACGGGGAGTGGCCAGAAAAAAAAAAGCAAGGCGCAGGTTGTGTTCCGGAGGGGTGTAGAAGCAAGCCCTCGCGCTCCGCTTACGTTACATAAACCAAAAACAGAGAGAGAGAGAGAGAGAGAAGGAGGCGGAGCAATTTATCCGAGCACGTGCGACGGAAGAGCAAGCGACAACACAATCGACCTTGAACGACACTTTTAGAGCACACTAGGGTCTTGTAGGCAAAGCGAGGACCTCCTGTACTTAGCGCCGTCCCCTCCTCAGCATGTTTGTTATTCATGTGCTCTTGTCGTCGACAGGTACATAGCACTGGACGCCGAACCGCCTACACGACAATAATTTTCACCGTCCCCTCCGTTCTCCTTGCCGACAAAAACGTACAAACCCCTCGTTGATACCGCATACCGTACAACCCCC
The DNA here is from genome assembly GCA_000310025.1 of Ectocarpus siliculosus. Lineage (NCBI taxonomy): Eukaryota > Phaeophyceae > Ectocarpales > Ectocarpaceae > Ectocarpus > Ectocarpus siliculosus. Next base: position 2,813,395 of record FN649738.1, on the reverse strand, counting down.
TCTACGAAAAAACCGCCGTCGCACCTGTTGTCGAAGTAGCGGATACCCATCACAGCGGCCGTGTACACCGTGCCCAGCACACCCATGATCGACGTGTAAGACAGCGCGCTCAGGTCCTGGCCAAAGGGAAACGCGCGACGGAATGTGGTACACAGGATAATTAAGGCTCGAGGCACGAGGCCTTTGGACACCAGGAGGTCTGTAGCGAACACGCCGTGGGAGCGTTGCGAAGTGATAGTGCGACCGACGGAATTGTGTACACAGAATGATCAAGGCTACGAAAAGGGCGCACAAGGCAATTGGACACCAGAAGATATAGCGAACACGCGGTAGGCGCCTTGCGAAGTGCGGCGGAGCTGGCGTGGGTCCCAACCCATAACCGCCAGCATCAAGACGTGTGACAACAACGGGAAAGCAAGCAAGGTAAAGCGCAGCAAAAAGCGAAAATATGCAACTACCCGATCACAACAACCATACCGACAACGACAGCAATAGCATTAGCGCCAGCCAGCGGCAGCAAAAGCGGCAACCAACCACAACACAGAAACAACACGCAACAGAAGAAGAAGAAAATTCACAACAACAGCACCGGCGGTGCCAACGAACAAACTCAACAACAGCAACAACAACAACAACAACAACAACAACAACGCGAAGTGGATACACCTTGAGCAGGCACAGGGGGAGGAGCACCAACGCGCTGACGAGGCAGAGGATGTTGGTGCGGGCAGCGAGCACGCCGGGGGCTCCGAAGGCCGCCAGCACGTCGGCGAACACATCACCTGCCATTATCAACAACAACAACAACAACAACAACAACAGATAAATATGAGTTAGTAAGTGCAAGGTCGAGCAAGAATTTCTTAGGCGGGGATGCTAACTGCTGCATGTCTCTTGTCTAGTTCCGCGTGTCTGTCTCACACTGCTGTAGTCTATGGGTGTGCGTGTTATACCATTAACATCGACCGCCCAAACGAACGAAAAGACGCAAGTCTCAGTGCGGCTAAAAAAAGAAAATGTTTCTAAAGGCCATTCAATGTCAAAAATGTGTGTTGTGTCTTTATCATAAGCATCGACCGCGCTGACGGGCTGACCAATGAAAAAGATTTCAGTCTTAAATGTGTGTGTGTCTGTCTCACCGATGATGATCGAGTAGGCCATGCAAGCGAAGAAGGTCTTCGCCGTGCAGGAGGAGGTGGGCAGCCACGACGTCTTCTCGCCGATGGTCTTGCTCCAGGCGTCTCCGTACGAGGAAGCCCCCGTCGCGGCGCACACCCGTCCGATCAGGCTTTTTTATGACAAAACAAGATGCAACACGCATTAAAAAAAATATGTTGCAAGTTCCACGGCGATAAAAAAAATACCATCATCATCGGTGCAAAAGACCCGAGCAAACGAATGATAAAAAAACAAATCAACAGCACCTCAGCCGAATAAAAAAAAAAAACCCGTCTACATCAAGTATCTACAACAAGGATCGCTTTTGGGCACGCTCCCGCCGCGGTGCAAGACAGACAACACAGGCCCACCTGAAGCAGTAGCCCGACATCCCGCCCAGCGCGACGATCATCGCGACGGTCGGCACGACCGCGGCCCTCGACTGCGAGAAGGCGGTAACCCCCCCGGGGATGGCGAGGATGCCGGCCCCGACGACGTTCTTGATGAGGTTGAAGATCGACCTCCCGACGGTTACGCCGCTGCTGGAGCTCTCGGCCTGGGGCGCCTGAGAAAAAAAAAAAAACGGTGCCAGAAAAAAGGGGTTCCAACGAAACCGACGAAAAAAAAAAAAGTGAGGCGAAAACGTGGTAGACAGACGAATGCGCGTGGCATGAGGCCGGCCTTAAGGAACTCTCCGATCCGTGTTGAAAAATAGTTGTGCACAATAACGAGACAAACTCAACCAACAAAAATCACTTCGTCTTGTTTCATGCCATGTTATTCTCACAAAGTGCACTTTGTGATCTATCTCAACACTGATTGCAGTATTTAAGACTTCCATTACACCCCTTAGAAGACTGAGGTACAGTAGTGTTCTCTTCAACGAGTGCTAGTATTTCGGTGAGTGGTGAATACTGCGTACAAGTACAAGCGCGGCGTGACGGAAGCTTACTCCTGCACGTGTATCCAGAAATGGCCAGGAAAGCCATGACAACAATCCAGCAATAGGGCAATAAGCGACGCAGTCGCAGGGGCCACAGAAAGAGAAACCACCGCCCCCCCTTAACAACATAAAAAAACAAAAAAAAACATCTTGCTTGTGAATGACCGGAATCCGCGACAGTTTGGGGTGTCGTTTGTTTTTGTTTCGGATACAATATTTTTCAGTTTTGGGCACGCATACAAGTATGCACCTTAGGGAGCAAAATCATTATTTGCCAACCGAAGACGCACGAAACACATTTCATGTCGGAAGAGACACAAGGGATTCCAAGCGTGAACGACGACTTGCCCATAAACAACATCCGCGCTCTCCTTGCTGCTGCACACAAACCCGCTGGGTCAAAGGGTTCTGCTTCAGCTGTGGACTGCACAGTCAGCGCCCGCGACTAGAAACAAACCTCCTAAGAACCAAAGGCTCAGATTTTGGCGAAAAAAATCGACGAAGAAACACACCTCAGGCGTGGGTGGATCCTACACTAAACTGATCGATGCACGGCGGTGGTGCCGCAAAAAAGAAATTGAGCCTCGACCCCAAATTGACGTTTCTTAAACGCGTGCGCTAACAACTGCACTACTGTACACACGTCCGCCGCTGCACCAACAAAGGTTACTGCTGCTGCTGCTGCTGCTGCTGCGGATGCGCACCGGAATCGCCGCGGCGCCGCCGCTTACGTCCGACGCCACCATGTACGCCGTCGCCGCACCCCGTCCGGACTGCGGCTTGTTGAACACATCGACGCTGCTGCCGCTGCTGCTGCTGTCACGCGGGAAACGGAACCATGGGGGGGGGGTTGTTACAAAAGCTTCCGTTGATGACACAACAAGCGCTTGTCATGAAAACGCGGTCTTCATTACTGTCGTGCGGGCAAAAAAAAAAAAGGTTCGCTCATTCATTCGCTGCCGGTTGTGTAAACCCAATCTGAATCGTTTTTTTGTGGTCCCGCTTCCTCGTCAATTCTGGTGTGAGGTATGCCGACGACGGGGGGAGGGGGCGCGGATGGTAATGCACGACCCTTGCGCCGGTTCATACCCCCGGGTTTCCCCTGAACAGGAACAGACTCGCATAACATTAGAGTACTCCCAGAGGGACGGGGGAGTTTAACCGGGGTTCTGGACAAGGCTGGCTGGTTGCACGCTTACTGTGTACGCACCACACAAACCAAAATATAACGTAAAATACGAAGGCAAGGACCGCCTTCGACGGCAAGGACCGCCTTCGTGGGCATATTTTTGTTGATCTATGAAATAGAGAGGGCATCCCCATCCCTAACACTTAAAACCCCAACCACCCCATGCCCGCTACCAAAACCGAGGTCGATACCTCGCCAAGGCTACTGCTGTTGATAGAAGTATCATCAGGAAAAATAAATACGCACACAGAAAGACTACCCTTTTGAGATATACCCACAGCAGTGATGGAAGTATATGGCCTGCACGGCGTCACGGAATGTATCGACCAAATCCTGGAAGGTCTTCCTTCTGCAACATACCGCCCTTAATTAAGTCCCCGCCGCACGTGCGTACCGAATTTGTTTACGCAACAGCAACATACAATACCCGTCTTCCGACGGGAGAAGTGAGTGCTGCTGTTTACCATGGGTATTTTAGTTTTCATGTGTACCCCACCCATGGATATTTCGCCACTGCCACAAAGTATCCGTTAGATGCTTCAAGCTAAAAAAAAAACTTGAAAGGCAAGTAGAGATACGAGATGCGCCAGCATTTCAGACGGCTCCTACAAACGGGGGCAAGAGTCGGAAAGCGGTGTTTATTGGAGTTCAAACGTACCGGAAGGAATTAAAATATTACGTGTTGAAGAGGACGCCTGGCTTCCACGCGTGAGCACGCGTACCGTAGATAGTATCTTCAAGTTAAACGAGGAGATGCAACATACTAGTGTATTTTATTATTCCTTAATACTAACAACTGCTGTTTACAACGACGACACAACATCTGACACTTGAAAAAAACAGAAGCGCATCCGACCCCCGAAAAAATATGCGCCATTCGATCAACTTGAAAATTGGACAGTAGTCTAGACTAGACAGACCGTTTCAGCGCGGGTCACGGAAAAAAGAACAGCAGTAAGACCATAGCACAGAGCACCGAGGTGAAAACACCACACGACAAGACAGCAGTAGCTCTACTGTAGGAATCCACCACCAGTAGTGATGGCGCTTGTGCAAAAGGAGCGGCACATGTAGACTACATACTGTTGTCCGAAGTGAAAGCTGCATGAACACAGAACAGGAGCGTCTACACTATTTGCATACGTGTGCAATATAGGTAAGCCGCGTTGAAATAACAGTACTGCCGTGAACCGTGAACGCGTTCAGAGAGGCAGAACGCACCTGACCCGGGTTGTCGCCGAGGTGGAGGTAGTCGGGGATGCGAAAGCGAGGACGCTGCCCCTGGCTGGAGGCGGCACGAACCCTAGAGCTGACCCATCCTTGCCGCTTCTGAATTTCGGCACCACAACGGCAGTAGCAGCAGCACCGCAATGACAACAGGCAGCAGGATGAAGCGGAGTTAGTAGCGGATGTACGTGGGGCCTAAAGTGGTTGCCGACATGAGAGGGAAGATATTCAACCCCTCCCTGCTCTGCCTCTTCGAGCGAAAGACTACTGCTGCTGCTGCTGCTGCTGCTGCTGCTGCTGCTGCTGTGCTCGAAAGGATATCATGGGCGCATACGTCGGCTCACATATTGCTGCTTCCGTCCGTCTCAGCAGGGTGCGGGTACGACGACACTCTTCTCTCTCTCTCTCTACACACATATTTCAAGTGCAGGTACCCACCGAGCGAGAGCAAGACCCTGGTCCACTGCCGCAGCAGACAGCAACAGGTAGAGGAAGCTCTTTGTCAACGCCATGGTGTTTGGGTGTTGTGTGCTGCAACAGCAACAAGCATGCGAAGCAGCAACACAAGGCAGGGGGGCAGGAGGTAGGAGGGTGGGGGGGGGGCGGGGGTACGCGACGAGGAATTTGCAAAATGTGGCACGTGCATGCCCGCACACCATCATATTTAGACAATAAATAAATACACACAGAAAGACTATTTATTGTACCCATTCGAGATATACCCACAGTCGAACGGGATGTGGCGGAGTCTTTTCAGTGAGTGGAGGAAAACCGGCTGGGTACTGGACTTATTTCGAGTCTTTTTAAGTCTATATACTGATGACAAATATCAGTGATGATGCCAGCTGACAAAAACATCTTCGTCGGTATAACTTACATTTTACAATACATCCAGCCCCTGTAGATACAGCAGTAGTAGTAGGATCCCTCTGACAGCTGATAGATCCAACGTATGTACACATGCTACATTTATGTGTATGAAGAGGTGTGTGTCGCGAGGTCGCGAGGCGACACTCATATCAGAGTACCGTGGTGTTGAATGACCACACTGTTGTGTACTGTAAAATAATATTTAGTACGATATGCATAGATGCATAGCAGGACACAGAGTCTGGAGCCTACCTCTTCTCTCTTTCGCCCATCTCATCGCACATGTATGTGTGATGAAGGTTAAGGTTATATGTTATCTCCTCTCTATCGCGAAATCGTAGACTAGATCTTGAAAAGTTTAGAGTGTGCCCGATCGATGTCTGTCGCGTGATTACACTACCATGATAGGTATATACGAGTCTGAAGGGTGAGAATAAATCATGGGAAAAGAACAACCCACTCGATTGATTGGTTGCCGACACTTACCTCCAAGAATGAAAGCAAGGGCCAGTTTTCCAACCGATGTATGCATGCATGCATGCGCACGTACGTATGCAGGAGGAACCCCACACATGACATGTATTGTGGCAATCTATTTTCATCCCATTCCGCACGTCGCCAGTCATCGAGAACCGCCCGTTCTTTTCCACCTCGTCACCCTCACTTTCGGGGGTTTCATGACAACAGAAATCGCTTGCAGCAGGTGATGACTGCAACAACACGACGTAACACAGAGCCCTACATTTATTTGTGCCCGCAATATTAGCTAAAATTAACAACGCACATCACATGAAAAACACGACCAGCTTCGCTTTGCCGACGAAAGTCAAGCGCAGATGCACCATTCCTACACGCTTCGACTAGAAAAGAAACAAATGATATGCTACATTATTACGTTTCTAGACAAAAATGAACACGAGGGCCACCGGTACTATTCGGTACCACTCACGGCCTTCTTCCTGTTATTTTGTAGCAAAATGCCCCCGGAGTAATGACATCGAACAAGCAACAACAAAAGAACCTTTCCTCTCGCCCAATAATAACAGAAACGCCACCACAGACTCCTTCAAGCGAAAGCTAAACTACTATTAGTAGTGCTGTCTTGCAACCACCGCAAAATTTTCGTGTGAAGCTTATAACTACCGCTGCACTTCCCCTACCTATCGTTTTCGAATTTTGACATGGCGTAGGTTTCGAAAGGCCACCGCCGTATTACTCCCTGACTCGCTCGACAACAGTGACAGCGAGGTGGGTGGGTGGGTCCGGCGTGACACGATGCGCAAAAGAAAAAACCGAACGTCCAACGAAGGCGACAGACCTCGCCGGGTTCATGCCGTGAGACTCGACAACACCCCGTTACACACCCACAACCAAAACACATCGTCACACCGTTCTCTCTGCTTTGCTTTGTCTCCTTACCCGAAAAAAAAGCGCAACACCGGTGCCACCACCTCTGCGACGATCACTCGTTGCCAACCGTCATAGATGAGACAGGTCTCGCCCACCAAGACTTTCGAAACACCGACCTCCACAGAACGACCACAGCAGCAGGCGTGGCAAAAGACGCAAGCCGAGAGAGGCAGGCTACACCTATCTACGCATGAAGCAAGCAGCGAAGGACTTTATTTAGTCCACGCCCCAATCGTGCCACCAAAAGACCCTGCTGGCTGCCGGCTACCAACATTTTTGCACATGGAAGAAAATCTAGGACACCCCCCGGCGCGTCGCGCGCTCTATCCACCGCAGTACACCTATCCAACGTATCCCAACACCGGGACTCGCGGGCATCAGGATCGCCAGGCTATTTTAACACTACTCCACCCCCAATCCTACACCCGTAACCAACCGCTTTGATAACTTTACACACGGCTCTCCAACTTTCGGACAAAAAAAAATCGCTCATTAATAGAACAACGTAGCTGCCGACGCCACGAGAAAACTAGTGCGACAAGTCTAGCTGTCGCAGCCAGCGAGCAACTGCTCCTTCCACAACCTCCGGTTGTACCACAACTACTAATACCGCTGTGGGACGTTAAACATTTCGCTGCGTGAGGACGGACAAGTCACCCACAAACACCCTCCTGCCACCACACCCCAACAAAAAACCACCCAAGTTTACAAGATATTCTGGAAATATTTGTGGACGTGCGATATTATTCTGCCACCAACCACCCTCGACAACCTTCGAACCCTCCCCTCACCACCCACTGCTGCCCCTAGCGCCCAATCTCGCGTAAAAATTGTACTATCAGATTTCAGAACATTGTAGCATACTATCAGATTCCAGCACGAATGGCGTCGAAATGGAAAAGAAAAATCAGCCCTTCCACGTAAAACGAAATTATGTAGTGCAACAGATGCATGGTGTACGGAACACGAAACTATGTTATCAAACCGAGGTATCTAGGATATAAGTCTGACGAATGCTCAGCTGCAGCTGTAAGCACGTCTATGCCTGTGGGCACGAAACTTGGAATGGAGAACGCCGTTGCTGCTGCAGGTTGTACAAAAAGGTGCACGAAACATGTAAAAACTGCCAGCCCTTGACCGCAAGTGCGATAAAACTACACCAGTTGCGTCGCACACATATACAAGTAGGCGCGATGCACTCGCTCCCGCTGAGAAAAAAAAAGCATAGTACATGCACGTGCCGACGTTAAGAAAACAGAAATCGAGAGACATAAAAACGACAAAAAAATTGACAACGACAAAACAGACAGCAAGACAAGAGTGAAAAACAAATAAAAAACCGCACAACTTCACGGTCAACCGCGCCCGCACGAGCTTCTTCTATCTTTTGCGCGAAGGACGGTCAAAACTAACGAAAAAAACTGCAGCATTCTAAACCCATATACATCGACTATGCGCAAAACGCAACTTGAACTAATATATCGCTATGAGCCTGTGGCAAAATCGTTCAGAAATAGGCTACAAATAAGAAGCCGTTTTTCGAGGGCGCCAAGGAGCCCTCGCGAGGGCACGGACGAACGCACGGGATGTAAAGCTGGAGATTGATCCGAACTTTCATTTCACCAAACCTATTTTTTTTTCCCTCCCGTGCCACAACACACACAACGAACGACTGGTGCGCGCCCAACCTCAGCCCCGTCTTTGAGGCACAGGACGCTCAAAAAATAAAATCCATCCTTGTCCCTGAAATCGTGCCTTCCCAGTCGAGAGCGACCGCACCGGTGAAAGGCGGACCTTCGTCTGGCGTGCCGTGTCCTTACGTAGGCGTAAGCACTCACCGGGTGGGAGGGTTGAGAGAGGAAACCCAAAGGTGGGGCCTTGTTGCCATCCCTTCTCTTCAGGAGAAACACCACGAACGGAAACACGAGCAGACAATGCAAGCGTCGTTGCCGTGTGCGCCCCCCCCCCCCACCTACAATTTGTCATCCTA
>FN649738.1:2788759-2804508 GCA_000310025.1 Ectocarpus siliculosus | reverse complement strand
AAGCACGAGCCCGATGACGGAAAACACGCCGTAGTCCGTAACGACGCCGTTCGTTTCTCGGGACGTGCGTCAGTCAGTCGTAAAAGAAGTACGAGCCTGTCGGAAACACGCCTTCGTCGTCATCGTACGATTCGCACGCCTCGAGCAACGGGCTGCTGCCCTGCGCCGACGCGGGTGAGCAAGACCTCGACCCCTTCATCCCAAGGTCATCCTCCTCCTCCTCCTCCTCCCTCTCGCCGTCGTCCCATGTCCTGCCCGCGGCTCTGGCCGTCACGTGCCCCCCGCCGGCTGCTGCTGCTGCTGCTGCTGCTGCTGCTGCGACGGCGTCGTATCTCGGCGGCGGCGGTCGGTGATCGTACGGTGGCGGCGCTTGCGACGGCGGTTCGTAAGTCGGCGGCGGCGGCGACGGCGGCTGCTGCTCGTGCTCATGCTCGTGCTCGCCCTCCGTGAGACAGGCCTGGCACCTGCACCCCAGGATACCCACCGCCGCCGGCAAAAAGAGCGATTGTTCCTCCGCCGCCGCGGCGGCACCCGAGGCCTCCGCCCCAGCGGTTTCGGCAGTACCCGCGCCCAATACCCCACCGGCACTGCTGTGGGAAGGCCAAGGGCGGCCGCCTAGGCCGCGGTCGGCGGCCGTGTGGCGACCGCCTCCTAGAAAGTGAGACGGCGACGAGCGATGCCGCTTCGGTTGGTATGGTCGCGGCTGCTGGCGGACGCTCTCGCGCCCGCACCCGGGTTGCCCCAGGTGGTGGAGCCAGGCCCTTTTGTTCATCGCCGCGTCTCTGCCGGTCCACCAGAGAGCTTGCTTGGCCCTGGAAAGAAAAAAAAGAAAAAGTTGGGCGAAAGGACGGAGGGGACGCGTCAAACAAGGGTAAGGGTGTGTACGTTGATGGTGTTGGACTTCACATGTTTGAAGTACCACCCAAAATACAAGAAAGGGGGCACGCTGAACACAGTGATGGAAAAGGGGTGCCATACGTATGTTACTCTGCTGTGGTTGTACAGTATCTCAAACGGGTAGTCTTCTGGTTTGTTCTTGTAGGTTCTCTTGAAAAGAATGGTATCCATCAACTGATGCCTGGGTGCTGTGCAACAGAAAGTCCCAGCAGGTGGCACCGTAGGTTATACTCTCCTGGGAGCTGGTTTTTGTTTATGCCATACGCCATCTCTCGATTTTCCCCAGTGACGGCAGGCATTTTTTGGGCCTACCCTCTGTCGTCTTGATTTTGGCTACTTGTGTGACCTTTTTCTGGGAGTCACCCACAGGAGGAGTCTTCCTTGTATTATGGAATATTAATATTTATGCATACAACCATTCACCTCTGAAGATGTTTGAATTTGCGGCTGTTATCACCTCACCGAAAGGGCTTTCACCTCGAGTCCCTTTGACGTTCTAGATTTTTAGGGAAAGAAATACGAACTCAGAAAGACTACCCGTTCGAGATATACCCACCGTTGAACGGGATGTGGTGGAGTCTTTACAGCCGTGAGTGGAGGAAAACCGGCTGGGCACTGGACTTATTTCGAGTCTTTGTTAAGTCTAACACGGATGATTTCTATCAGTGATACCAGCTGGTTCTATAATAGGTACAAAAACATCTGTACAGGTAACTTCCACTTCACAAACATCCCCTGTAGGCTAGTTCTCTACTGGGTCAACGACAAAAATATCGATTTGTTCTGACGAGTCTACAGTGTAGTACCTGCAGCATAGCGGAAGTACTTCATTTCGGACAGTTGAGTCTCGACAAGAAAAAGTGTCTTGAGAAAATATGCACTTGGTGTCTTGATTTTGGAGCGTCGAGTCTCGACAAGAAAATATGGTGTGGCACGGGTGTTGTGTATAATATGCATAGTACGTTATGTCACTGCGGCGGTTTCTTGTTTCTTTCACGAGTAATACCATATCAGTGCAGGCAACAACAACAATACTTTCCTTTCCTTGAGCTCTTCGTCCTATTTTCCCGTTGACACGTTGTGTTCTAAAGGAGAAGCGACCTCTACAGACTTCCAGACACATGCTTCGGTATGCATACCATGCGTCAAGCTGCTGCTGTGTGCGGACGTGCAGGGCAGAAGAAACAGCAGTTCCGTCGGCCAATCCGTGAACACTTGTACGTATGCTATGATATATACGGCAAGCAGCAGCCCGTGCCGGCCATCGTAACTTGCAAAAAATACTCGGTGTGACTTGCCAACTGCTGCGCAAGTCGAGGAAGTATACATGCAGTAGATGGTGGGTCGATGCTGCTGGTGTTGTTTATCGTCGTCTTCAGAGCCGGGCCACATGCGCATGAACGTTGTATCATACTACAGCCTAGCTGCGTGTGTTGCACGCCTGTTACGTACGCGAGTATATCCTCCCCGCTTCCTCACGGAAACTCGTGTATTGCATGACCCCTCTCGACTACCACCTACCTAGAATTGACAGCTGTGTCTGTTGTATGCATACGGCTGAAGGTAGACACGCAACGCACGCATACGGAGCATAGATAAATCGACCAATCAACCATAAAGTCAGCGGCGGACTGCAAGTTGTATGTAGTCTAGTGCCGTCGCGGTCTACTACGCGGCTCAGGCCAACGTCAACGCACGGAACGACACTACAGCAGTAGCAGACTAAAAAAGGTTGAAATGAACACGCCCACACGCCGACACCGTCGACTGTTGTACTGCCAACGCTGTTTCGTACCCGCGCGGCAGAGAGAAGAGCGCGCAATATCGCCTAAACCTAACGTAATGATCTGGCCCTACAGGTAGGTAATGATGTGGCAGGACAAATCAATATTTACGGGGTAGTTAAAACGAGACTCCCTTTGTTGCTTTGGGAAGGGTTTTCTTTGAATCCGTTCGAGCAAAGCATACAACACAAATGTAAAATGGCTCTCCCAACATAAATGAATTTCCCCGCTGCTGACCTGAGATCGAGCTCGCTGTTGTGTGTCACGAGGAACACCTCCACCTCCTCCTGGAAGCTGACGCCCTTTATTCTGGGCGCGCGGGGGCGATCGACGGCGTCTTGGGAGGGGAGAGGCAGGGGCGAGGAGGAGGAAGAGGAGGAGGAGGAGGAGGAAGAGTCATCCACGTCCACGGCTTCAAGGGAGTCGAAGCTCGAGAACGTGGACATGGTGCCAGAGCTGCTGGTGCTGGTGCTGCTACCGCCGTCCTCCTCCTCTTGATCGACCCCGTCGCACGCGTCGTGCTGCTGCTGCTGCTGCGGCTGCGGCTGCGGCTGTCCCCGATGCTTCTTGCTGCTCGTGTTCCCACCGGTGTTTCCTGGGTCACGTCTCCGCACCCTGATCCGCATCCACTGCTGCTTCCTCGTCAACATCATGTTTTTTTGGCGCCAATGGAGGAGACCGAAGGCTGACGGCCGGACCTTTGTAGAAGTACGATGTGGCTGCATGTACAGTAGCAGCATTGGGAGAAAGCACGCGCACGACACACAAGGCGCGCCGTTCATACGTCAACATCCTGCGTGCGTGCGCTACCCTACCGCCGTGGCTGTCCGTCTGCTGACTTGGCTACTACCCCTACAGGCGAATTTTTGTATTTTTTCCAGCTGTTGATGATGTATTTTCGTCAGAGCCTATGTACCATACTACAACAGCAGGAGTACGACACACGAACAACCGCCGAAGCAAGCAGCAGCATGCCTGAACCCACAAACCTCTCCGTACGGGGGCTGCTTCTGCTGCTACATATGTCCGCAGATCCTGCAGTCACTGCTGTTGTTGGTCTCGCCATATGATCCTCTCTCTGCCGCTGCCACCTCGTTGCTAGTTGTTGATTCTCACCTCAATGCTTCCAAGCTACCAGTTGATATGGCCCCACCTCACCGCAATCCTTGATACGAGAGGGGAGAAGCCTCGTGGGTTACAACCGTGAGGGGTGTGATTAGAGCGAGGCCGAATCGCACTCAAGAGCGGATGCGTGGTCGGTCTTCGATGAGTGCGGCGCGAGAGAGCAGGGGCAGAGAGGCAACGCAGAGAGCAAAGTGAAGGTGTGGTGGCGAGTTGAAAATGAAGAGACGAAAACGAACACTCGGCAACAACATTCGGTATTTTAAAAATTCAAAAAAAATCCAACAGATTTTTCCTTGTGTGGATCTGGCGTGGATCGTTTTCATCGTTGTGGATCGGTGAATTTTTTCGCTTGAAAAATCCAAATAAATACCGATCCTACATTTTGTTTCCACGGAATGAAGAATCGAATCTACCTGCTGTGGTTTGGAGGCGGGTGCGCGGAAGCTGGAAAAACTGTGTGTCCCGCCCGCCTTGAAGCATGTACCAGATGCGATACCCAGGCAGCAGGGCTTTGGATTTGGGGAGTAGCATAGCGTCGGTACTATATTTGGGAAAACTGTAAGATTAAACAAGTCTCAACCGAGTGTGTGTGACAGTTGAGTAATTTCAGGAGGTCTCAACGGAAGCCTCTCACACCAGCCTTGAAAAGCTGGGTTTCGTTTGTGTTCGGAGAAACGGAGAACAACATGAAGCCATCGCAGCAGCAGCAGCAGCCGCACACACATCATCCGACAGGTAAGGTGACAATAAGGAAGGGGGCGCTCTTGAAAAACTTGAACAATTGAAACAACCCCCGACATCGACTTGCATACGTATGACGCGTCGTGTTTTGTTTAGGAGGGTAACAGCTTCGTTGAACGCCCTTTGCAACGAAGGACTGAGGCATCTCTTTGTCCACGTCTTATGTCAGCGAGGGTATCTGCAACTCTGTCAGTAGGCTGGTGGGCATGTTGTGCAGCTGTGGTTTTACGGTTTACACAACCTCACTTTCAGCCAGTTCAGCTAGTAATTTTGTTCTGATTTAATAGACGGTTTCGGAAGTGTCTTGGCAAAAGTTCACTTTCACTTTGAACAGCACCGTTCCTGGGACCAGTCCCGTTTTCTCCGAAGGTTTTTTTACTTTTAACGATGTGTGTGTGATGTCACGATGTCACCAGGAGGGAATCTCATCAGCACGGCCCGCGACCAAGTCACCATATCTCCCGAACAGATGCTTGCATTCGGGTGAAACCCTCGACGCTGTGTGCTCCACAGCTCTGAGGTACGTTGCCACCGACCGAGATGGGTCTGAGTGGAGCGTTGTTACCCAATTTTTTTTTTCTGAAATAGTCTAGAAGGCAACGGATCGGAGTAGACTAGCTAGTTACCCACTGCTAATCATGTTAGATACTGCTCTGCCTCTGCTCTGCTGTGTAGCTTGGTCAAGAGAGTGAACTGCAACTTTGGTTGCAGTGGTTGTTTTGTTGCTGTCTTCACATAAAAACCGTTCCGAGATCCTGCATCTCTCGAGTACCTCCCTCAACTTGTATGTACCCGGATGATACAGCGGTAGTTCGACAGGAAGCCGTCTGCAGGGCCGGGGATTAGATAAGAAATGCCAATCTTAATTTTCGGATCTCGAGGCTCGTTTCCATGTTATTCGTCACCTCTACAGAGCTTAGTATGTGGCCACAGAGTTTCGTGTACGATTGTAGCCTGAGGAGGAGTGAGAGATGAGTATGTTTCGTACTTTTCTACTATTTATTTTTCATACAGCCCAATTTCTTGCTTTTCGTGGCCATGTAGCCCTTTTTAGGCGACAGCAGCAGTGTTCTCAACTACTACACTACTAGTATAATGTACGGGCTGCACTGCTGTTGTTGTGGGGTTTACTGCTGGTGTGGGGTTTGAATTTAGCAAGTATCAACGGTAGCGCGGGCTAATAGGTAGGAAAGAAAGGTGTTTTGTAGAAAAGGTAGCTCCCCACGGAAGGATAAGGACCTTTATAGACCCTTAGAGAGGTCCTGCATCCCGCCCCCGCTCTCTCAGCCTGCTTCATAGCAAAGCAACTACTGCTGTTCCAGATTGTAGCAACAACGCGTTTCATTACGTTACACTTGGCGTCATCGGCAGGACGGTGTCGGAACGCCGAGGCGGACAAGATGATGCCGGAGGAGCCCGCTCGTCCGAAGACGGTGCCCGAGAGAGAGGAGGTGTTAGCCGAGCGTGCCGCGCGACCCCGACGGTCGTTCTCACGCTGGGGCGTTAGCTTGAGCATCGGCCTTGATTGGTCGTCAGGGAGGCTGCCAGTTCGCTCCGCCGCCGGTCGGCGGCACCAGCTGTTTTCTCTAGGGCGATGGTCTCCACGGCCTCAGCAGTACGTTGAACCCGGAGGGCGACGATCTTCGTCTTGTTCTCGGTTCGATCGAGCGGGTGTTGTCCGCCCGCCGTCAAGACCAGGATCGCGCTCGATCGATTACTGAGATCCAGGAGGGCTCTCTACCGACAGCGAGATGAAACTAGCCGCCCTCCGGGGCTCGGCGTACTGCGGACGCCGCGGAGATCGTCCGCCCGGCGTGAGAGCGACCATCGGGATCGCGCTGCACGCTCGGCTAGCAACTCCTCTCTCTCGGGCACCGTCTTCGAACGAGTGGGCCCCTCCAGCATCTTCTCCGTCTTGTCGTTCCGTCGCCGTTCTGCCGGCGTCCACCACTACTGTAGCCGTCTTCATACGCGTCCGCGGCGAGCACCGCCCCGGTCACCCGCCCGTGACCTCGCGTTGGCCTTCGAAGCTGGCGATAGAGTATTCACCAGGGTCAAGCTCTCGGACGTGGCGCAGGCTCCGCACCTCAATTTCGCGATTTCTGATCGCGAGAGTCTGTCTTGGATTTGGCTTCGGAAGTAGCAGTAGTGTAGTAGTGGTCGCGCTTCCGACAGGAACATTCTGCAGGATGTGAGTGGCGAGTGATATGAAGCGAAATAAAGATTGGACGGATAGTAGCGCTGGCAAGGGGAGTCACCCTCCTCGGAAGTGAAAGTGACAGGGCTCACGAACCCCACGACTAACTTTTATAGAAGCCGAAATCAAACCATTAGATTAGTCAGCGTACCCTAACCCTATCTTTTGTAGAAGCCGAAATCAAACCATTAGACTAGTCAGCGCTGACTAGTCTAATGGTTTGATTTTGACTTCTATAAAAGCTAGTCGGCTGAGTAGTGTAATGGTTTGACATCGGCTGTTCGAGACCCAGGCTGGACACTTTGAAGTGTTTTTTTCCCTGAGACCCTGGATACTTTCGGCCAGAGTAGGGGTGACGGAAGGACCCGTGGACCCTGGAACATTCTGCAGGATGCGGGTGGCGAGTGATGTGTAGCAAAATAAAGATTGGACGGATAGTAGCGCTGGCAAGGGGAGCTACCCTCCTCGGCAGTGAAAGTGACAGGGCTCACGAACCCCACGACTAACTTTTATAGAAGCCGAAATCAAACCATTAGACTAGTCAGCGCTGGCTAGTCTAATGGTTTGATTTCGGCTTCAATAGTTCCACCGTACGCAGAGGATGCCATGTCGGAGGAGGGCGGCCCTTGACTATGCTATGAGCCCTCTGCTCACGGCTCTGCGTCTTGCATGCCCGTGCTTATCTTCTCCGGTGCTATTGCCAGAATGTGGGGGGAAGACTTCCGCTGCTCCGCGGCTCCAACAGCGTTCCACATTCCCAAGCCCGGTCGCCCGAAAACCATCCGAGGCGGATCAGCGTTCGGGTCGGTCGACCATCGAGTAGCTCCGGGGACGAGGGAGTCTGGCTGGAGTTAGATACGAGCATCTCGTCATCCTCCTCTTCGGTGGGAGGAGGTCGCTCGCGTCAGCTGTCAAAGGCGGCACACCAGCAGCAGCTCTCGAGAGGGATCCCTTGACGCGTAAGATGAAGCGAGGCTGGCTCGGGGCTCGAACGGAAGCTTACCCCGAAAGGCCGCTGCTCGGAAAGGCACTCCTCTTCAAGGCAAGTTGTCCCTTCGTTTGGATGCGAATAATGCCGATGATCGTTTCCTGTTGTGAAATATTTCGGTTCAGCCCCCGTATCGGTTTCGGCCTTCGTCTCAGCCTCGGCCCCTCTCTCGGCTTTGGCCCCTCTCTTGCGCCTCCTGTTTTTTCTGGTGGGTCTGATTCTGCAGTTCCGGGTTGTGTGTACTGCTGTTGTTGCATTGTCTTCGGACCATGCTCTTTCTGCCGCTTCATTAGCCGCCGTTACACCCCTCGTGGTTGTCGATGATAGTGCCTTGCCGCTTTCTTCCAACGTTGCTCATGCTCGTCAAGCTTCGGTTAATAAATGCTGTTGATGTCGCTGTTGATGATGCTGCTCATGTCGTTTGTTGAGGTTCAACGCGAGTACATCGCTCAAGAGCGTCGCTACCATGCCCTTTGTTGCTTGCAGACGGTTGCCTACAGCTTATTCGCTCGACTCGTACGGCCTTGTCCGATATTTTTTGTTGTGTGGTGACCAAAGTGTTGGGGTTGTCAGACATCAATTTTGTGTGTGGACGGGAATCCCCCTCAAGAAGAAACTTTTGAATGCGGTCACCCCTGATAAACTGCCTCCACCTCGTTCTTTTTCTAATTATTTTCAGCAAGTGACACGGAGCTTGGACGGAGGAACCACTGGGCCGGAAAACTTTCTGCTGCTGTTGCGTCACCTTGCGGAGAACTTTGGCGTCGGAGATCGCCAGGAGTCGTTTGTGCGGCTACAGCAATTTGGCGTACGTAGCTGATGGTGCTCCTTTCGCAGACAAATTTCGTGATTTCTGTCTTTTGGTTGCGTCGATGCGGCTTTGAAAGTACTTCGGCTTCTTGTGTACATTTTAGAGATCGTACGGCATGCGGTGAGCAAGCTGTGTCCGAGTCTGTCTCCGATTTTAACCCGGGTGCTTTGGACACGACGGTTACCCCTTTTGCTTCGATTGCGTTTTAGGTGGGAAGCGTTCGCGCTCTTGGCGGCAATATTACTCCCGCTACCTACCGCGGTTCATCTTATGTTTCGTAGTCCTCCTCCGACGGCCTCACTACGGCACCCCGGCACCTTCGAACCAGTGGACATGTTCCTCATAGAACCTTGTTGTTTTGCCAGTGCAATCCCAAGATGCGGATCCTTTCACCCGCACCAATACTTCAGGGCAAGCCTCGCAAGGCGATTGGTCTGTCTGATGTGGCTACCCTCCTCTCAGTTGTATTTTTTACCGATCGATGACGACGACATCCCGCCGAGTAATCGCCCCGACCGGGGGATGGATGTGAACAAAAGGGAAAGGAGGATACATTTTCGCACCGCAGCGAAGTGATGGCACCAGGGGGTGCGATAACTCCAGGAAAAATCTGAAGCTTTAGCTTCAGCTTCTCAGACCAATATCCGTGGGTGGAAGTTTCATTCGACTCCCCCACCCCTTACCCTGCTGCTGCTATTGCTGCTTCTTTCGTCCCTCCGGGTCTTTCCGCGTATTTATTTTTATTTTGTAACAGTTTGTTGGGGTCCTTTGGGTCCCCCCCCACCACCAAAAAATCCATTTTCACCTTTCTCTATTGGACGAGTACGTAGAATACATATCCTTCTCAGATAAGTTTGCAAGCAGCAATATATATTTTTTCTTGCTGAGGTAGCGGGGTTTCCCACCTTGCTTGCTGCTTGTATCCCTCACGCTGTTGTTCTTGATGTTGATGCACCACACACAGCGGGTATCTCGGAGGTATGTATACTGTTTCTCTGTCTGCTAGTGTTGGACACACACACACCCGTACGCGTATAACTCATTCGCTAACGTGCACGGACAGCAACAAATCATCGTTCGTTTCTCTCGTTCGTGAGCACGACGCATGTTTGGATGGAATAATATCTGCGGGCTCTTCTTTGATGCGCGTAGCTTTTCTCGTCGGAATACTAGACTAGTTGCTTTGAGCAGTGTTGCCGGGCCGCATGTCCAACAAGGTTTCCGGACCGCACTTTACAGTTGTCGCTGCCCCTCGGGTCTTGCTGCAGTACATGGTTTGGTGGTGTGCGTCTACGCGGCTACACACGTCTACATCGGACTTTTGACGATGACACCAAGTTGACTTTGTTGCCATTGCCCTTCCTTTCGTCCGTCTCATCCATGCCCTCAAACGAGAACAATTTTTATTATCGTCGGACATATTATATCCTTCTTTGTCGGTGGCAGCCCCCACAACGCAAGTCTCGGCCCTCCTTCCACTAATCCTTACAACAACACCCCTCCTACAGCAGTAGTAGCTCAAACACACACCAGTATGCTTTCCGAGACATCCAAGGCGTGTGGGGGGCCATCGTCCATGATCATGAGAACCAGCCCCCCCGCCAACCGCCCAAGTTCCGCAGACGACGCTTTGTTTGTTTGTTTGGTTGTTTTGGGGGGGGGTGTTTCCTTGCCACATCCTGTCACCTAGTCGGGCCCACAGACAGGTGTTTAACCCCTCCATCCACCCGTTCACACACACACACACCGTTTACCACAACAACAGTTCTAATCCATGTTCAGATGGGGGAAAACGCAGATTATACGCCCTCTGCCTCTCCCCCCTCCCGTCAATCTCCCGTCCGGCTCATATCTTGGGAGAGGAAAGCTAGACTGGGGTCCGCTCGCATGCAAAAAATGAGCAGAGCGCGTTCTGGGTGATCTCATCTAGGAGTATTTGGCTGTCTTCGTGCGTAACCAGATGTATGTACGTACATCAGCAGCATTTCTCGGCAGTAGTAGGATTTCCTCCCCAGAAGAAGTAGTGCATAATATACGCAGGGGCGTGGGGGGGGAAAATAGTGTTATTTTTTGTCCACTCGGTGCCGGTCGTGGACTGCTTTTTTTCGGGCGGCACTTCAGTCACTCCTCTGCGCAGAAACGTTCTCTACAGGAGCCCGCGAGCATGATAATGAAGTACACGCGCCGACACCCAACCATGATGATATCGGTTCGACGAGACCCCAGCCGCGTGACCGCAGGCTTCACCTTGTACCGCTGCTGACGGATCGCCGTCTGCCGGGTTGGCTCATGGCGTGCGGTAGCCCAGTCCACCCTCCGTCGCGACCGTCACGGTAACCGCGCCTGTCGTCGCCGCTCCCATCAACGGTGCCGCTGCTCCGTTCGCGAGTGCGCGCGTCCCGGCCCGCCGGCGCGGCGGAGAATACATGACTGTCGGTGGTGCCCCCTCTCGACGCCGGTGCTGCTGCCGATGCTGCCGCTTCCGCCGCGAGTGCCTGCGCCCCGGCCGTCTCCCCGGCAGACGCCGCGGGGAAAACCCTGCCGCCAGGGGTCACCACTCTCGCCGCCGGTGCTGCTACCGATCGATAGTACCGCTGTCGCTGCGAGTGCCTGCTCCCCGGCCGTCCCTCCGGCCGACGTCACGGGGAACACATGACTCCCGGTGATTCCCCCTCTCGCCGCCGGTGCTGCGACCGACGCTGCCGCCCACCGCGAGTGCCTGCGCCCTGACCGTCTCCCCCGCCGCCGTCGCGGGAAAACCCTGCCGCCAGGGGTCACCACTCTCGCCGCCGGTGATGCTACCGATGGTACCGCTCTAGCTGCGAGTGTCTGCTCCCCGGCCGTCCCCCCGGCCGGTGCCACGGGGAACACATGACTGCCGGTGATTCCCCCTCTCGCCGCCGGTGCTGCTGCCGATGCTGCCGCTCCCGCCGCGAGGGCCTGCGCCCCGGCCGTCTCCCCCCGCCGCCATGGGGAAAGCCCTGCCGCCAGGGGTCACCACTTTCGCCGCCGGTGCTGCTACCGATGGTACCGCTCTAGCTGCGAGTGCCTACTCCCCGGCCGTCCCCCCGGCCGGCGTCGCGGGGAACACATGACTGCCGGTGATTCCCCCTCTCGCCGCCGGTGCTGCGACCGATGCTGCCGCTCTCTCCGCGAGGGCCTGCGCCCCGGCCGTCTCCCCCGCCACCGCCCCCGCCGGGGGTCACCCTCTCGCCGCCGGTGCCGCTGCAGCCCATCCCGTGGAAGCCTATCGCCAAACGACCAACATGCTTCAGACCCTGCCAGCCCATCGGGGAGAACTGCTTGAGGCGTTTGTTCGTGCGATTCTTTCGCGTTCACTTCTTTTTTGAATGCATCCTGTCATCGTAGGTTTTCTTCGGATTTAGTTCTTTGGCCTTGTCATCGTCGGCACCATAGCTTCAAGGTCTTCATCGCGGTCTGGACGTCTTCATTCTTCAGTCACTTCACGGGTGGCCAGAGGCAGGTTGTGCGTAGGTTGGGGCACCAACTACAATCTGAGGGGGGGAGGTTGTAGGGAGGTTGCAGCCCAAAGCGTGCAAGGTATCCCGCATCTTGGATAGTGGCGTCATTGCAATCAACACGGCGGGCGGCAAGCCTGAAGAAAAAATGGGTTCAAGGTCGAACTCGGCCTCCTAACCTCCCCCCCCCAGGTTGTAGTTCGTGCCTAACCTGCCCCTCTGGCCACCAGTGTTTGCTTTTCCTGTGTCTCGTGCTCGAGAGTGTTACCGTGTAGTAAGCACTTGCGGCTTCCCGTAAAAAAAAACAAGGGAAGCTTCAGACAGGCAACGCCGACGAAACTCGTCGAGGAGTTGCACATCAATCTAGCTTCGGGCGTGAGGTTGCGTGGACTTTCGTGAGCTGTGCAACAGCCGTTCTTCTTCTCGGACCCTATGTTGTTGCGTTTGTTTGGCTTCGCGAAGTAAGAAACAAGCTTTTTTAATTCTCTGGAACCTGAGCTCAATCAATAGGACGCATCGTGTTCGAGCCTTGCTCACAATGGATTGTGATTTTGAGCCGGTCGGCACTACTCGGTACCACCACAGCAGTTGTACATATGCATACGGGACCGTACAAAATATATCTACATACCGAGATACCGAGTAGATGACACGGACGGGTACAGCAGTAACCCGAAAAAAACGAAAATGATGCTCTGTTTCGCTTTGGTTGTGTGCTGCTACATTTCGACCTCCAGTAAACGCACTTCTTGCGCGTTCGCGATCAACTATGCCGCGGCGGGCGAGTTCTCGAAGGTGATCTCTACTCTCGATCTTGTCGCACATTACGCACATGGCATGGCATCTGTGGGCCACACGCACGGCGTGAAACAAAGACTATGACTATAAATAATAACCATGGTTATCTTATAGTCATAGTCTTTGGCGTGAAACGTGAAACGCCCAGAGGCCCCACGAAAAGATAGCATACTCCCCCCAATTTATTTATTCTGCCGGTTGTGAGGCCCCCGCGACGACCGCCACGGCTGCAGCGCGGCAGCATATTTCACCCCCGGGTATGCGGTAGGTGGGGGGGTTGGAGGGACGGCGCACACTTGGACAGGACTTGCTACACGCGTTGAGACGGGTATCATGGCGCTAAGGTGAGTCAGGTGTGAGTGTAAAGCAGCGCTGGCGCGATGACTGGTTGCACCGGCAGCGGGAATTGCTTCCGACAACCCTGCTGCTGCTGACAAGTGATTTGCAGGAGGAGATGGAGAAGAAATGACTCCGCTGCTCTATTTTTTCGCTGCAGTTCCAACAAGAGCACCGTGGGGGCGTGGTACATGCTCTGGCCTTGTACATAGGATAGGTGTTGATTCAATCTTCTCTTATTGCAGCGACACTCACCATGAGCAACAGGAGTGGGTGCTGCTGCTATTGCTGGCTATATTCCTGCCCATCAACCCACAGCAGTGATGTGTGTGGTGAAGTAGGAACGACGTGGCGAATATTGGGCGGGTAGCTATCTGTTATGTACCCGTAGCCCGCCCAAGTCGAGTAGCTGGAAGCATCAGCACCTGGAGGAATCATTGCGGCATATTATAGCGACCTTCATTTGTAACGCCCCCCCCCCCTGGTGTTGGTGTACGCTGTCTAATGTACATACAACCCGATATTTGAGTCTCGTACCTCGCTCGCTCCGTGTTTCGGAACACCCGTGGTCGCCGCAGCAGTGATTAGCAAAGCACCCACGGGCTGGCGTGCATGTTTGCGCATACAGACGCAAAGCCAAACGTATTCCCGAAGGTTCAGACTGGTGCCCACAACATAATAAGTGGGACGAGAGCACTCGACAGAGTAGCATCCATCATAGGGCAGGCACGCGCTTTCATCCTATGCACTACACTGCTGAACAAATACTCTTTTCTTTTTACCACGTGCTGAACCGTGAGAGTGTCCAGCACGCCATTGAAACGGTGTAAACAACATTGGTCGCAGTACTGTAGTCTCCCCACCTCAAGGGCTTTTGGCCTACAACCCACGCCAGTATTTATGGATAGATTCGGGTGCTTGTCAATTGCAATAAAGGCTTGGTGTTCTTCTTCGTTGTATGTCCACGGACGCATGCTGACAGCACTTCAGACAGCAGCTGCATGCCCCGAGCTTTCCCATGCCTACCTTGGTGTCATTGTACAGACAGCACTTCCGACAGCAGCGCTGTGGTCGACAAGCATTAATTTTGGTAAAGTGTGGGACTAGGGGGGGGGTGATGCTGCTTCTGTAGTCGAATGTAGTGTGTGGGCGTGTAGTTCAGTTTTGGGCACGCAAACGTGCTGAAGGGATTGTAGGTGTACCTCTTTGGGCTTGTGTACCCTTTTCTTGCTAATAGTGTGCGTGTTCTTTAGCTCTTCTGATGGCTCTAAATATTTAGCATTTTTGTGACGACGGACCGAGTCTTTACTAGATTTTGGGATTAGCAACTGACACGAGTTTAATGTGAAGACAACAACAACAACAACAACAACAACATACCGAAGACACAGCAGCAGTAGTGGTCTGCAGCCACCTTCTGCTTCGGAACTTTGGAGACACAGCAGAGAGATATTGTGGAGATTTGGAAGGGCGTCAACTGACTGACGTAGTGGTCTGCAGCCACTTTTTATGTTTGGAAGGGCGCAGTCAAGCATCCGACGTAAGTGGGTGATCTGCAGCCACGTTCTGCTTGGAACTTGGAACACACGCACAGAAAACACAGATTTGGAAAGGGCCAACTATAATAAGGGCGTGAAATATTAGCTGCACTTACGTACCCCGTCGCGGGGGGCCCCGCGGTACTCGAACCGAGCGGTGGGTACCGAAGCTGAGGTGTATGCATACCCTGTCGCTGGCGTTCTGGAGCATCATCAGGCAGGTTGTGCGTTAACGCCCGGATGCTGGGGATATTGGTAGATAAACTTGACGGTGGGACGGAACCCCTCTTTCCCCAAGAGGACCTTCACTCCAAAGGGGCTCCGCAATTCACAGGCGTCCAAAGATGCGGGGGGAGGGTGGGGGGGGGAAATTGAAGAAAAAACAGAGTGTGTGTTTGAGATAGAGAGAGAGAGAGAGGTGGGGCCTCTGATGTTGACAGACGGAGAACATCCTGAAACCGTTACAAAGCAGAGGCGCTACAGCATGCGTTTGAGAGAGGCTACAGCAGTAAAACACAACAAAACAACCCGCGAAATTGCTTGCTCGCTTTCTGTGTCCTCTTTCAGGCTAGCGGGCTACCTAGCGTTCTTGTGGGCGAACGCTGCCCTGGGGTGGACGTTTCTCCGCGAGTCAGCTGCAGGCGGCACGCCGCTCTCGGCCTTCTTCCGGGCGTGGTGGCTGCTGCTGCTGTCGGCGCTGACGACCCTCTCGCTGGTGACGCTCACAACCAAGGACCCTGGAAACGTCAGGAAATCCACAGCGCAAGCTGGGTCGTCACCGTCGGGCATGGGCGGCGGCACCGGGGGGGGCGGGGGCGGGGGGGACGACCAGCTGTGCCCCGCCTCGGGGTCTCTGGAGGGTGCCGGGGGCGGCTTGGCACAGGTATTTTTTTTGTGTTTTGTTTTTTTTAGCATGTAGTCACAGACGCTAACTTCCCGCTCGAGATAGGACTGCTGTACCACAGTCGAATGGGGGGTGCTGAAGTCTTTGCAGAGAGTGGGGGGGGGGGGGGGGGGGGAAAAGGGGTTTGTGGGGGGTTTGGGCGGGGGGGGGT
>FN649738.1:2748196-2788659 GCA_000310025.1 Ectocarpus siliculosus | reverse complement strand
GATGGTGTTGGTGGTAGGTTCGGCGAGGGGGGGTGTTATCTAACGTAGTCGTTACTGTGTTGTCTTGCCAGGCTAGAGGCGTTTGCCACACATCAAGACGGAGCAGTCACATATTGATCCTAGAGGTGCTCCTGACGTGTTTGCCGAAAGCGTCGACGTGTTGTCGGCTGCTGCAGCAACATGCACGTCGCCCACGTGGAAGGATAAGTATTGTGAGAAGCGGGGCGTGTTGATTTCAGCATCTGGCAGCGAAAGCGGTCGGTTTGAGATGTGAACGTCGCCAGATATATGAATGCACAAACAAACAACGAGAGAGTCTCACCGCTTTCTTTGTCGTCCCGCATCCCTCTCCTTCGTTCTGGTGTGGTGTTTTTTCTGGCCCATTTTTTCTTGACGCCACAGCAGCAACAGTACTTCACGCAGGTCTGCTCTCTGTGCAACTACCTCAAGCCGGCAAGGGCTCACCACTGCCGAATATGCAACCGGTGAGAGTTTTTGTTTGTTTGTTTGTTTGTCTTCCGCTCTCCCTTGGTGTTTTTACTGGTACCGCATTGCGAAAGAGTCTCCCCCGCCCAGCGCTGGCGGACACACTTGGAGGAGGGCAATAAGACATTGTTGATGTTTACATTCCTTCTACTACTGGCGTGTGCTTTTTTTTGTAGTGGTCGTTTTCGGCGGTTTTTTGCAATCGGCTGGTGATGCTTGTTGTCCTCCCCTCCCTGCTGCCTTGTAGCAGCGCCCCCCTCTCCCCCCGTGTATGCCCCATTCTGACCGCTTGCTCCATCTTTTTTGTTTTCCCAACACACTAAAGATTTCTCTATCCATAGCCTTGTTTTTGCAATGTTAACGCCGGTACACCCGACAACGTGAATCCTACACGTCTCCCCCCCGCCCCCAATCTTATCATCCTCTTTGTTGACTCCGTCCCGAATCGTTGACTATCTCGCGTTGGCGCTACGTCATTTTCGGGTCGATGACGTCCACTTGGGGCGAGTTTTTGATTAGTCGGCGGCGTTGGCCTTGCCTTGACGTGACGCGACTATGGTTTTGTCGTTTCGTTTCTCCCTTTTCGTCGTCGTTGGCGACAGGTGTGTCCTCAAGATGGACCACCACTGCCACTGGGTGGGGCGATGCGTCGGTGCAGGAAACTACAAGGTAATGCTCAACCCTCTTCTTTGTTTTAGAAAGTAAACATAAACCTCACAGAATACTACCTGTTCGAGATATAACCTCCGTCGAAAGGGGTGTGTTTGAAGTCTTTTCAGTAAGTCTTCTTGTATTACAGGGTTAGGGTTTGGGGGGTCTCAAGATAAGGGTGAAGCTCTCTTGCTATTTTAGGGGCAAGGTTCTTACGATTAGGGCCAGCGGCAGTTGTTTTTGATTGCCCCGCCATGGCAGCAGTCAATGGATGCACGGCGGCAAACCCTCTGTTAGGGTTAAGAGTTTGCCCACCACAGCGGTATACAACGACCCCCAACGACAATCGGGGCTCTTGGTCCCCCAATTTCGTCGTCGTCCTACCGCGGCAGGGGCTCGAGAGCGGTGGACATGTTTTGCAACACTAACACTAACACTTGTTATCGCTTGGGGTTAGTTGCGGCTGACGTGACGTAATTTCGTGTCCGACTCCAGAGCTTGACCTTGGAACCCCATCCCCGTCAAAAAAACAATATCCCATCCCCGTCAAAAAAAGCAATATCCACCTAAATCCCCCCCGCCCCCCCCCTGCCGTCACAGCAGGTGTTCCTGCCGATTTTGCTCTATATGCCTGTGTAGCAAGCATTGTTGAATAATACCACACTGCCCCGAATCAAATTCCACCTATCAAGACCCCCCGCCGTCCGCTGACGTTGACACTATCGCGACAGGCGTACCTGCTGACGTTGCTCTACGCCTGCTTGAGCTCGGGCGCCATGCTCGTGATCCTCTGGAGGCGGTGGAGGATGGGCCGCGCACCCGAAAGCGGCTCCGCAGCTGCGACATCGGGGGGGGTTGTGGTGGGGTGGGTGGAGATGGCGGGAGTCGCTGTGGATGGGTAAGATTGAGAAGGGAGTTTTCCTCTCGCTGGGCGACGTACTTGGCCCAGTGGCGGTTGATTTGTACACTGCTGTGTGCCGCTGCTGCTGTTGTGTGTGAAGATGGCGGAGCTATTTCGCTAGTCTCGGGGGTCATGCTTTGGTGTGCTGCTGCTAAAGTATGCTGATGCTGACTGCGGCACGATTTGTGTCCCTTTCGCAAGCAATTGCCAGGTGTGATGTAGATGCAAAGTATTGTCTGCTGATACATGGGTGCTGTCTGCAGCGCCTTTGACACTTGCGCCACCACTATCTTGTGTCGCGCCTTAGCGGCCAACAATGTTATATATAATCTGGAGGCACGCGTATGGACTGCCTTCACGAGAAATCAAGTTTATGAAGAGATAGAACAGGGAGGGGGTACGCAGACCAACCCTTTACCCAACACCTCCGACTGCATTATTTGTTCAACATGTTTACTTAAATAGAAAAATCCTGCGAAGGCTACTGAAACGTAATGAATATACGTGGCAAAACAAGCATAACTCAGCAACAACAAGACGTAGCAAAACAACCACAACAACATCAGCAACAACAACAACAACAACATCATCAGCAACAATAACAATAACAACAACAACAACAACAACAACAACAACAACGACAACGACAACGACAACGACACTCGTTGGGCTGTTTGCTTGCTCTCTCCCCTCTCCGTCCTCTTGGTTCTCAGGTTAGTGCTGGGGTTCGTCTTCTGCTCGGTGTCGTACCTGCTCATCTGGCACGGCTACCTCGTGGCCGGGAATGTCACCACCATCGAATACTTTAAGGTAAGAGAAGGGGCCAGCAGGACCGGTAGCATCAGCAGCACCAGCGACGCCAGCAGTGTTTTTGTTGGGTCCAGCAGGACTGGTAGCATCACCAGCCCCAGCGACGCCCGCAGTGTTTTTGTTGTTGTTCTCTCACGTGAGCCTGGTATGTCTCAGGGACTGCTGTCGGCAGCAGTTGTGGTTGGTCAGTCGATGCTCTCCCACGCTGGGATAGATGAGACGATGCCTTTCTTTTTTTTTACCCATGGCATCACAGCACCAAGGAAAGGTTAAGGTTTGCGAACCGTTCGCGGTCTCTCAACACCCTATTATAGTAGGATATCTGGGATCTGCGGGTGTCGATGTACATGGGCTTAAGTTTTTTTGCGAACGCTCATGTACACAACCCGTAGTTCTATGGTGAGCGCGCACAACACTTGATACGCATGAACGAATGACCGTGCGTCGATTAAGTGCCATTGGTTCACCGACCACCACCCCCCGGCTCCTCTCGAGGACGCGTGGCCAATGGACTAACCGCTAAGCATTCAAAACATGAGTACAAACCATGAGCCCCCCTCACCCCCCCCCCCCCACCCCTTCCCGCCGCCGGCCACTTCCGTATCAGTGGAAACGTAGCATGCGAGATCCGGGGCAGTACGCGCTGTCACCGGGTGCGTCGATCCGGCTATCGGAGTACGACTCGGGGCTGTTGTCGAACCTGAAGGAGGCGTTTGGTCAGCGGCTGTGGCTGTGGCCGTGGCCGGGGCTCGGGGATGGGTGTTGCAACAGATCCAGAGGCGCCTCCGTGAGGGGCGAGGACGGTGGAGGGGTGCCTAGTAAGGGTGGACGGTGGATAGGTGAGCTGTTGTGTGTTACTGTTGTTTCTTCGGTGTTAGTATGTCTTGGCGTGTTTGGCGTTGTCCCGCTTTTCTGGACGTTGGCCATTCCTCCTTTCGGTACGTTTGTTTGGACGCATTAGCGGGGGTCACATACGAGGAAGACCACACGAGATTTATTTCTTTTTATGGCGTTGACTGTGCTCGCCGACCACTAGAGCCGATGCTTTCATCTTTCTGGGCAAAAAAAAAGACAGACGAAAGAACCGATGGTATGCGTATATACGTACACCGCTTTCATATCCGCGTGTTCCCTGGGCCGGCGGTCCTAGGAGGTGTATGTACGGTTTCGTTGTTATTGCTTTGCATCGACAGCGCTACTGCTGCGTTTCCTGTGTGCGTGTGCGGTGTCAATGATGTACATTTTTTTCACAGGTGCCGCGAGAGCGAAGAGGCTGATGTCGCTGTTCGCGAAACGGCGTCGGTCCGTCGGAAGCGGCGCCGGCGCCGCCGACGGCGGGGCCGATTGCGACCCGTCCCCCGTGTGCACCGAAGAGGAGGACGACAAGCTTAACGGGAGCGCCGTCGAAGATGGTTCGGCGTGCGGTCGCCGAAACAACGGCGACAGCAGCAATAGCAGCAGGAGAAGAAGAAGGGAGGGGCACGAAGCGGAAGGGTTTGGGTCGGGGTTAGAGATGTCCGACGTGCAGTCGATGATAGACCACGGGGGCGGCCTAGAGCCAGCGTAGCGGGTGGCGGACTTCCTGCTGCTTAGGCGAGTGGACGCCGCTAGGGGATGCACGCTGCGGGTTCGCTGGGCGAGCTCAAGGAAAGGGACTCGGTTTATTTTTAGGCATGAGACCTGCGTACAGTAGTTTTGATGCCTTGCGTCACCGGGCTGTGTTAAACCTGATCTGTTTGCGTGTGAGTGTAAATCGGTGCACATTGAGCACTGGGCGCAACATGGGCGTCGTTGTTTGTGTGTCCGAAAATAGGGGAGAGGGGGGGCGCACTCACGTTTTTGCATGCCTTCGTTGTTAGACCATTGACCAGGGGGAGGGGTTAGTCGGTATGTAGGCGTGATTTCTGCCCCGTCAATTGTACAGTACGGCAAGTAGCGCCTCACCAGGCGGTGGTGTCTGAGAAATATATCAGTGAATGTGCAGTATTTTATGTATGTCAGCGTCTTGGGCGGAGTCTTGAGTCTTCCGGTCCCGCAAGCATCCACCGAGCGCTCCTGTCATTGTTGTTTTTTTGTCCTTGTATCTGTTCTGGGTGTCCTGGTTCATGTACACTTGTCTGCGCGCAACAATCGGTTCACAGCAGCATTGGCTAGACGAACGTCTAGCACTACGCTGGGGATGGTGTGTGTGTAGGTAGCGACGGGCGGCGTCGGCGACTATTTGCCAGCGCGGGTGCGCACAGCTTTGCTCGCGGATCCCGCCGCGACTTGCAGCAGACTTGGGACGGCGGTGTAGCGTCAGACCTGGCGACCTAGATTCAGGAGTACTTGAGGGAAGTAAACCCTTTCGCTGTCGTCGCGATGCGCTCACGCCCCATACCCCGGGGTGTATGTATAGATGCCGCCTCCGTCCGGGCTGTTGGGGGTATTTCTACCGAGAATTTGCTCCGGGTATGGGTTTTCATACGGGTTTCCCACGCCTACGAGCGGCGTTGTCGTTTGTCCGCCTCTTGCGTGGGAGGGACGGATCAGAAAAGGATGAACGCTGGCGGGAAACTCGCTCGCCTTTACTTCTTTGGTGCATGGTAGGTGGAGAATATTGGGCTGCACGTTCGAAGCGCTTGTCTTTTGTGGGTGTTGTGTTGGTGCTTCATACGCTTTGTTTGCTTCCCAAGGCTTCGCTTCCGATCAGTAGCATTGGCAGGGTGGCCCCAGCAGCATAGGGGGGGGGGTTACGCGGAATGGGCGAGAGGGCGGGCACGGAAGGGGGGTGCTCATCCATTTGACGTTGTTACGTAGGCCTTGCATCCTTGCAAAGGCGGGATATAGAAATTTTAAGGGGGACGTCGCTGACTACAGGGGGTCGGACCCCGATACGTTTTTTTCTGTGCATGGATGTACTCGGTCGCTGCTGTCGCCATGACGGCGAGGAATAAGGTGAGCGGCTCGTAGAATTTTTTTTTATGCAGCTCACGGGCGCTGCTACCTGCTGCTGCCTTGTTTAGAAATGCTTTTTTGTCTTCTGGTATTTAGTACCGATTCCTGTTGGAACTCGTACCCCAGGAGCCAGCTGGGTTCTTTTCGGGAGGGGCTGATTGGTTGTGTGGTGTAGTCACCTTTCCAAGGCCGTCTCGTGTTGTGTCGTGTTGTGTGGTGCCGTGACGTTCCGTGTCTTTGGACAGGTTTTGAACAATAGATCGTTTTCTGTGGTTTGTGAAGAGAAAATCGACAAATTGGAACTGCTACTTCGATATTGAGGTACGGGAGGGATATGTAGCAGTTCTCCGTGTGGTTCCGTCTGAAATAGTCGTTGGGTGCCATGGAAGCAACATCTATGTGTTGTATAACACGAGCGACATCACCGAACCAATTTTGTAGTAAAGGGGCCCTCATGTGCGACAAACTCTCATGATCACTTGAGTTGCTCGTGGGAACCCCACGTAGCACAACACCCGTTGTGAGTAACCCGATAGGACACGTGACAGAGACATTAAATCACACCCAATCCGTGTTCCCTGAACGGTGGGTGGTGCAAGCAACGAGATATACAAGATATGCAACACACAAGCAAGCACCTGTTGCCCCAGTCAACCCTTCTTCTCTCTAGCTCGAGCAACAACACAAAGCACAACCTCCTCCACCCGCTCCTGTTGTACGGGCTCACCAACACCATACATACAACCGCCCGTATCACGTAGACTTTCGATTTTTTTTTTGTCATGTCGTTGAATGGCCGTGGCTGTAGTTTCTACTCTACCCTCAAGCCTTGCCTCTCTCTCTCTCACGTAAGAGCTCCGATCCGGGGTCGCGCAGACCGGAGAATTCCCGTGCAGTGTATCCCTAGTTTTCTAACGCGAGACGGGTTCAGTCGTCCAACCCTAACCTATACTCACGAACAAGCGATTGCCACTTCCTAGGTACGAAAGAGTGCGAGAGACGCTTTGCATGGATTCGAACTCCCGGGCTAGTCTGTGCATGAAGTAGCGGGTTAGATAGTGATCGAATTTATCACCCGTTTAGACTACCGTGGTGACAGGCGGTGTCCGCCTTCGGAGCTTCGTGCTCTACACACACACATACAGGCCGTGACAAGAACTTGAATCAAACCCGCTGAACAAGTTTTTACGTCACTCACGAGTACAGCAGACAAGAAACACTACCCCGAGATGGGTGTACACAAACAATTATTACGCCCCCCTCCCCCCCCCCCCGCCGACACACACACAAGCCGACTCCCAAACAAACCCATCGACAACACCTCACAACAACGCAGCACCCATCCGTCTGGACGCGGTGGCTCCAGACCAAGCCCGAATCGCCGCTCCGTTCCTCCCTGCTCCCGCACACAACACTCAGCGGCCACGTCGCGGACGTATGCCTACCGCTTGATTGTTGGTGTCGAAATTATAGCACACACAACTCGTTGTCACCCTCCCCCCCTTCGTCCCATTTCATTTTTCTTTTGTTCTCCCTAGGCCGACCGCTGAATATATCGGTACTCCACACATCCGAACCCGATCATCTCTAGTAATCCAACCACGCGAACCAGTATCGTCTATATCTAGAGCGCAGCCGCTCAGACAAAATATCGGATCGTACGCTCTCGTTCCTGAGACGGCCGGTGTCCACGTCGAATCCGACCTTCACCTGCGCCCTCTCGTTGCGGCGTGGGACATGGCGCGTATGCATGCCGCAACTCTGGTCGGTTTTAGCTGTTCACAGCTTTCCGCCGTACTCAACGTCGGGGTATCTTCTCGAGAAGGCCGGCACGCGAGGTGGGTGGAACGCGCGGGGTAGACCACACGGTAGCGGTGGAAGGGGGACAGACACGGTGAGGAGGGGTGGGAGGAAGGAAAACGGATCATGAGAAAATATTTGACCAACTTCTATTCGATCGAGTCGCTTCAGTTGGATTGGCCCGATTCGACTCCTCTGCTGTTCAACGAGCCCGCAACAACCAGTGCTTCTTCCCAGCCGCCGACCCCCCCACTGTCTGCCGAGTTGTTCCATTGGCATCGCAATTCGTCGTGGAGACCGTGACAAGCGTACCCGGCCATTCTCCAACGACAACAACGACCAAAGCAGCAGCTGGACCCGCTCCCTGCTCGCCTTGCCGGGCACAACAATGATCTGTTTTACACCCCCAACCCTCCCGTGTTCCTACCTGGTGATTGCCGCAGACACCGTCTTCTCCCACTTCTCGGGTTCCCGCCACCTCTTCCAGTTGCCCCACGGAAGGGGCTCCGCCCTATTTCCCGCGGTGGGGCCGGCTGCGCGCCCTATCCACGCCAAGCCGCGAAGCGGAGCCGTCGCCGTCCTCTTCCCCTTAAGGGCACCGCCGCCGCCATCGAGAGCAAGGAGCGGCCACGTCCATTCGCCGCCGGGAGATGAGCGGGAGGAGCTCGTCTCTGTGACGGTTTCCTCGAGAACGGCGGCGGGGGCGCGGGCAGCGGCGCGGTTGCCCCGCTCCTCGGCAGGCGCCTGGCTAACCTCACGCTTGGCAGCGGCCGTGACCGCGGGGGCCTTGGCCGCCCGAGCCGATTGTGCGATCTGCGCCTTGCCGGGAGCGGCGGCGGGCTCAGAGGGGATCGATGTGCGTGATCCCGCCGCCGCCGTCGCCGCCGCTGCCGCCACCGCCACCCCAGTCGGCGTCCGCGTCGGCGAATGAACCGCCGTCGAGGAGGTTTTCGTTTCATTTTCATCCTTCGTTTCGATTTTCGGCGGCGTTCTTGCCCCCGGCGCCGCCGCCGTTCTGTTGCCGCCCAGGGCCGCAGTATCGTTGACGACAGCACCAGCAGCACCAGCAGCACCAGCAGCACCACCATTGTCACCACCTCCGCCAGGAGCAACTTTCTGCGCTGTCTTCCCTCCCGGCTTGGTCTCGGTTTTTTCGCCTGGCTTCGTGTCCGGGGGTGGGACAGGCTGAGCACCCGCGGGCGGGTTATCCGCGGCGGCCAAGAGCTGCCCTTCCACGCGCCTGGGATCGTTGCTCTTGCGCAGGTTCTGCTGGGCGAGGTGCTGCTGCAGCCGCGCGGACTTGGCGGCCTTCGCGGCTCCCTTGACACGCTCGCGCTCGGCAGCCCTACGCTCGGCGCGAGACATGGGTTTTCTCGCTCCCTCCTCGTCCTTGCTTGAACCAACCGCAGCCACCGCCTGTGCTGCTGCTGCGGCATATGCTGGGGCCGCCGCCGCCGCCTCACCCATTGCCTTCGCCGCCACGGTTGCCTTTTCTTCGGGGGTCTGCGCGGCTCTGACTGCTTGCTGGGCCTTCGGGGGTTTTCCCGCCTCCTTCATGGGCAGAACGCCTCGCTCGGGGACGGCAGGGAGGGTCGCTTGACAATTGTGTGCCTGTTGTTTGTCCTTACCCCCGTTGCTGTGCACCGTCCGGTCCGCCTTGGCCATTGCATCCAATACCTGGTTGTCGAGGGTCGAGGTCAGGACCACAGGGGGAAGGCGGTGAAGAGAGGAAAAAAACGATGATGGTCGCAGTTGAACCGTTGACGGAGGGCTGGATTCTAGGTTCTAGGCGCTCCGCACGGCTTGTTCTCCAAGCGGTCCGCTAGCAGACCAAAGCCGCCGCAGCAGCGTGCCGCTGTCTATCCCTGTGTGCGCTTTCAGTCAATTTAGTACTGCCTGTTTGTCTTATTCGTCTGTCTTTCTCTCTCTCTCTCTCTCTCTCTCGTCGTCTATATCCTCCCCCCGCTCTCTACCACGGAGGAAACGTTTCCCTCCATTTAATCTCCTTCGCCGTTGCAGACACTCTTGCCTCCTTGTTCATGCTGCGGATGATCCGGCTCAAACGGGGTGCGACAGCGGTGTAGTCCTCGTAGTCGCCCAAGCTCGAGGCCTGTTGGTATAAGACTGCCTCCACGGCGATCGGGAAGGACGGCCTCTGACGGGGACATCAAGGGGCACGCGCGAGATGTGGGGGGAGAGGGGTGAATTGGAGTGCATGTCATCATATGTCGACCGTAGTCCAACGGGGCGGGCGTACTGATGTTTCGTATGCCTTAGTTTCTGGACCGGTGACCACAACGGAGGGCAAAAATCTCACTTGGTGCGACCGCATTTCTTTCTCTTGACAGTGTCGATTGGCACAGGCCAAATGGAATGGAGTGCCGTTCCTAGCACCGTTCCTATTCGTCTGCTCGTAGTGTAGAGCCGTCTTTTCAACTTTTCGTGTACGTTGTTCCAAGTTCATTCCTCTTCCCAGGAAGGGGTACGTATCAAGGTGATGCGCAGCCTACACAAGCATCCACGAAGACGAAAAAACCCTTCCCAAGGGTAGCCTTGTCGGAGACGAAGGAGAACACAAACCGTTGTTTGTTGAAACCACTCTAATTGCCCTATTCAAACGATGACGCATTGTTTGGGTGGGTGGCGGAGTATTACGTAGTACGACCCCCGATAGCACCCAATGAGCAACGTTCAAGGTTACCCACGGTCGTGCTGGCGAAAGAATTTCAAGTGGAAAGAACTTGCTATACAAGGATGAAAGACGACGGCCACCTTCTTAACCTTCTGCACCCATTCGGGCAAGGTGCTTGGCTTCTGCTCCTGGAAGAACTTGATGATCTGAACAAACATCTTCTTGCGAGCAGGCATGTCGCCGTATGAATGCCACGAGGCACCGCTACCGACAACCTGAACAGGGAAGATGAGGTTCGACCGAGAGAGAGAAACGGGCGGGCGGGAACAAGAAAAGGAGAGCCAGTGTTGGAGAACGGGGAGGGGCAAAAAGAGTATGTTAGGATGAGGAAACGGAAAATAGCGGGCGAATTGAGAGGTACTAGTCAATCACCAAGAACACCGCGAGAAAGATCCACTCTCTCTCTCCTCGCCTTCTGCTGCTGTGCTACTGGTGCCGTGGCGGCATTGCCGGCGGCGGCGGGCGGTGCGAGGGCTGAAGCGTTCCCGGTGCTGCCTGATTGCGCCGTTCGCTGCTGCTGGTGTTGCGAGGCGGCGCCGTGAAGTGGCGGTGAGGGCGACACCGGTGATGACGGCGGCGGTGGCGGTAGCACCACCAGGTCGTGCTTCCCACCGTCTTTCTCCGGCTGTTGCGGCAGCGGTCGCTCCTTCTGTAGCCGTCGCGTAAAATTGAACAACGGGGGCGGCGGCAAGAACCCGCGGTCGTCCTCCTTGTCCGGGGACGGGGACTCTCCCTTCGGTTGGGTTTGGGGTGAGGCACGCTCCCGGCGCTCCGTCTCCACCTGATCCGTGCTCTTGTGACGCACCGTGGGCCCCACCTGCTTCGAAATCAGTTCTGTCCGCTGCTGCTGCTGCTGCTGCTGCTGCTGCTGCTGCTGCTGCTGCTCCGTCTCCACCTGATCCGTGCTCTTGTGACGCACCGTGGGCCCCACCTGCTTCGAAATCGGTTCTGTCCGCTGCTGCTGCTGCTGCTGCTGCTTCGCAAGCTGCTGCTGCTGCTGCTGCTCCCGCTGCTTCGCATGCTGCTCCTGCTGCTGCTGCTGCTGCTGCTGCTGCCACCACAGATTCTGCTGCTGCTGCCACCGCTGCCTCGAAAACTTAGCCTCCTTCATCGCCTGCCGCTGCCGCGTCTTAGCCTCGTCCTCAAGCTGCCGCCCTTGCTGCTGCTGCTGCCGCTGCCGCTGAGCTCGGCGCCGCCGCTGCTGCTCCTGCCGGTGCCGCTGCAGGGCAATGGTCTTCGCGTACCTCCAGCAGATGGACGACGGCGTGGGAGTTCCCCCCGAAGGCGCTTCTCTTCCTAGGCCCATCGCGGGGGTTGAGTTCAAGAAGTCGAGCGTGTGTTCGAACTGCCGCAGCGCGCCGCCGGGAAACGACGCCTCCGTAACCACCGCCGACCCCGTGCCGCTCTCGCCGCGGTAACCGTGGCTCCAAAGAAACGCCGAGAACGCGACCGCTCGAGCCCCGTCCTCCGTGCTCGTCGAGCGAAACGCTGCGATGGTCGCAGAGGACGGCGACTTGCTGCCCGCCGGCGGCCGCTCACCGCCCGACGCTGCCGACGACGATTCGGGCAGGAGCAGCAGCGGCGGCGAAGACCGCCGCTTCGGAGACCACCGCTTCTTGGACCGCTCGCGGGACCGCCGGATCGGCGACCATTCTGAGAACCGTTTCGAGGACCATTCTTGGGCGTGCGCGAGACTCCTCAGTTCTTGCGTAGTGGGTGTGGCCGCCGTGGCGGTGGAGGCGGGTTCGCAAGGGGGGACTACGCTTGGCGTCAAGGTCGTTACGCACAAGTTCGGATTCGGCCTGCGTGGTTGTTGGGCGGTCGAAACAGTCCGAAGACACGGAGCAGAGGGTGAGGGACGGGGGTGCAAAAGACGGGTAGGGATTAGACACAGAGCGTAGGTGAGTTGTAGCGGTCATCTTGGCGTTCCTCCGTGAACAACACGGCGCGAAAATCACGCACGCCCCGCCAAGCTCTTCATTTTTCCATCCGCAAAGAATCAGGCCTGCTAACCCCCCTGATCACCTGATTACTATGTCAGTGGGAGGAGTCGGATCCCTGTCTGCTGCCACGGCGGCGTTTGTCTCGCCGAGAGTAGTGGCTCGGGACGCCTCCGCGAGAGGGCCCGCCGTCGCTGACTCCCGCCGCCTGGTCACGCCATCCCACCCCTCAGACATCCATAGCACATTCAGCGACTTCCGAACCTGACGACGACAGAGGATGACGGAGTTTTGTCGCGGAATTTCGTTCAAGAACAGAACCAACCAGAGAGGCCTGCGCGACCCCGGTCACGAAACGCCAGCAGGCTGTGAGCCGCGATACACTCGGATCTGCACATAATTCGAACCAATCGCCCTTCGCCTTTAGAAGCAAAAGAACACAACAGACCGCACTCCCAACTTCACGACGCGTTGTCCCGACTGGGTGGGAGAAACATGATATACAGACCATGCCAACGACCACAGAAGAGGCACCTGGGTCTCCATCTCCCGTAGCGCCGCCGGTCGCTCCTCCTCCTCGTACTGCTGCCCCTTGTTCTTCTCCTGGCCTTCTTCGTCTCCTGAGCCCACCACCGTCCCCCCCTCCCCTTCGCCCTCATTCTCGAGCTCTACATTTCGCAGGATTTGGTCCAACATCTTGTGGTGGTAGTCGCAGTAGCACCGCTGCTGCTGCTGCTGCTGCTGCTGCTGCTGCTGCTGCCGTCGAAACTCTTCCTCCGTGACGATAGCGGTAAAATTGGGCAGCGTCCTGGCGTTAGCCCGCTCCATCTCCACCAAGGAATCCCTGTCGTATTCTTCGGGGGTAATCCACACCGGCCGGCACTTCTGTGGCGTTCATACAACAAGGGTGGTTCGTGAAGGGGGCAGAAACGGGGCGAGCGAGAGAGATAAACAAATCATATTTAGTGCAGGGAAGCACTCGGGCGAGCGAGCGAGGGACTTACTATACACATGGTGCCCACAAGGAAAGAGTAAGGCTAGTGGAGGGGAGGCGTGGAACATGCCGCCTAGTTGACGAAGAAAAAGTCGAATGAGGGCGGCGGCGGGGGGGGGGTCACGGATTTAACGCTGCAGCTAGCGGTGTTTCGGCAGTAATGAGCAGCAGGGTGATAACGGGCACGCCGAGGTGGTGGAGGGAAGCTTGGAGGATGGGCAGGAGGGTCATCGGCGTCACCCTTCCGAACACCGTCAATTGCACGAGTACATAAGAGACTGGGTCCTCTCATACCCCTCCTCCCGTTTCTCTCCGAGAAAAATGTTGTTTTCGTAGGCATGGGAGGGGTAGGGTCATCCTTCCGAACACCGTCAATTGCACGAGTACATAAGAGACTGGGTCCTCTCATACCCCTCCTCCCGTTTCTCTCCGAGAAAAATGTTGTTTTCGTAGGCATGGGAGGGGTAGGGTAAGAAAGAGGCACCGGCCGTGACGAGGACTTGCGTCACAGCATCACACTCTTCCCACGCACCCACCTAGACATCAGGACGCCTTGGGTGTCGACTAACTTTTTCGCTCAAGGGGCACAGAAAACAGGAAGCGCTGACTCCTCAAAAAGTTGGATGTCATGGTACATGTAGCGCAAACACGTCCCGCACGACAACGTGCACTACTAGAATATGGGCTACTGTTGTGAGATTCAGTTCGATCCGGTAAGTTGTGTGTAGCTTACGACTATTAATACGCAGCAGAGTGTAGAGAGAGAGAAAATGTGCCCCCACTTTTCTGGTTGGCCACAATTGTATCGCACCACAACGCGAAAATGATTCCTTGTCGGTGCGAAGGAGCACTGCACCATGCAAAGGCGACATGCCACATCCTTCTATGCCTGCTTGCTCACCTGGCACCCTTCGAGAGCACCCCTCTGGACGGCGGCGTCCTCCTCCTCGCACGCCGGGCAGCGGGGTCCTTGAGGACCCGGCCCAGAACTCTCCCGGAAGTTTCCTCCGCCGTCGGGGTTAGGGATTGCCTTGACACCGCCGCCACCGCCACCGCCACCGCCACCGCCACGACGCTGCAACGCAAACCCCAGCCGCACGTCGGTGGGCGGTGATTTTTCCTCACCCCTCAGCCTTGCGAGGATTAAAAAATGGCTTTAAGTCCTACCTTATTCTTGGAATTCGCGCTCCGACCAAGCATATAGACGGAACTCGGCGGGGAATTGTTTTTTTTAATTCTGTTCCTCGCTCCCACTACAACAAAGAGGATAATCGATTATTTCCCCTGTGATTCCACCAGATGTAGGGGTGTTTGCCGGAGACAGCGGGTTGCGTGCATGCACCTTAGCCTCTTTGACTCCATTCCACCCACCCGGTGTGGTAGCTGTACCAACACTCCAGTATCGCCGAAAACCTCACGCACGCGAACGCCGATACATGGTGTGGTGTCGCCACTCACTGAGAAGTTTAGTTGTGTACCGAGAGTGAGTCTTCGCCACTAAGATCAACAGCCGTAAGCGGTCTAGCAGTACCTTTCTTACTCTCTATTTGTTTTTGTAATCGTGCAAGCGAGGAGGCCTAGGGTGGGGAACCGAACAAGGTTACCATAGTTGCATCGCGTATATTTCCTCTTTTGAACATCTTGCGGGTGTTTACAGACTCTTCCGTTAGGTAGACAGCACAGGAAGAGGTTTCGTAAAGAGAAAACGTCGCCTTTCTTTGTCGAAAGGAAGGCAGGGAAGGCAGATCTGGGGGGCATCTTGGCGATGTCGACAGGCACGTTACATGCGAAATACCAGTAGTTGAAAACGCAAGTGGAAAGCGTCTCACCCGATAACGCTGAGTGCATTTCAACTTTCAACACGACATAATCATCCACAGCAGCAACAGCAGCTAGAACAAGAACGTGCTTGCCAGCTGTTCGTGCCGCTGGCACTGCGATGGAACCTGGCAAGGAAACCCCAACAACAGTGTTCTCACTGGCTGTGATTTTCCAACCGAAAAGTGGGTTTGTCTTACCGCCGACGTGTAGCTTTCTCCGCAGCGTGCGGGCGAGACCGTTGCAGCCGCCACCGCCGCCGCCGCCGCCGCCGCAGCCCCCCCGGTCTCGTCGTCGTCCGTGCTGGTAGCCACTGTTTTCCGTCCAGATGGCGATGAAGGCGCCGAACCTGCTTTCCCGAAAGTAAACTTCGGGACGCCCGACTGCTGCTGCTGCTGCTGCTCCTGTTCTTTTTGATGCAGCAGGGCGTTCACGAAGCGCGGGAGAGCGTCTGCGACAGCCATGTTCTGGACAAGGGCGAGGTCGGGCAGGGTCGCCGCGCCCTCACCGTCAGGCACCCTTTCTCCGGCGTGGTCGCTGTTGCCGTTGTCACCGAGAGAAGGAGGAGGAGCAGACGAGGCGCCGCCCGTCCCATCGCCACCGCTACCGCTTCCCCCAGCTTGCACACCGGCGTCGGTAAGGGAAGACCCCGACGCGCGCTCGTCACCGAGGGAGGCCATCTGGCGGTGACACTCGCGGGTTAACACCTTTGAAGTACAGGGGTGTAAGCGGGGTGTTTGCCAAGGTTAAGGACATAAATCAAGTACAGCGGGGGTCCCTGTTTAGTGCCGGTTGAATAGTGCCAATGCCCGGCATAGTGCCCGTGTTTTCGGCGGGCAAACACTGAATTTCCAAGTCATTGTCAGTACTGTGAATCGTGCCGGTCCAGCATAGGGCCGATTTATTGTTTTCTTTCGAATTGCATTTATTAATAATTTCTACCGCCCGAGGGAAGAGAGAGATACCAAAGTGGCAGAGAGCACGTTTCCCGCAGACACGTTTCTGCGGCCTTTCTATCGTGCCTCTGCCTCTCTCCCAATAAAGACTGTCTCTCTCTTCTCTCCAAACAGCAACTGAGGGTGCTCTCTCCTGCGGTGGAGGGAACCAATCTTACTGCACACAGTAGTCTCAGATGACCAAGTCCCTAAAATGGTACCCTACCATTTTCTTCGCCTCACATACATACAGCTATAAGTTCTACCGGATACTTCATCCGTCCTCTCCTTTCCCCCACCTTCGAAAGAAAAGGGGTGGGTGGGTGGGAAAAGACTCCACTTCCTGTCAGCTCCAGAGGCTGGCACACCACTAGAAGCCTTCTATGTGACCACCTCGCTAGTAGTCTCTGCGATACTCTCTCTCTGGCACGCTAAGACTCTGTGGACACTAGGCTTGAACAGAATGGTAACACATGCGACTCCTCCTCTCGACCGAGGGGGCCCCGCAGTACGCAATGCGTTCCAGGTACCCCAATAGAAACAGTATGGAAATTCGAGTTGTTTCAATAAACCTCGGTTTGTTTTGTCTACGCCATTGTCTACGCCTTAAACAAACCTGCCCTTTATTGTTTTCTTTCGAATTGCATTTATTAGTATTTTCTACCGCCCAAGGGAAGAGAGAGATACCAAAGTGGCAGAGAGCACGTTTCCCGCAGACACGTTTCTGCGGCCTTTCTATCGTGCCTCTGCCTCTCTCCCAATAAAGACTCTCTCTCTCTTCCCTCCAAACAGCAACTGAGGGTGCTCTCTCCTGCGGTGGAGGGAACCAATCTTACTGCACACAGTAGTCTCAGATGACCAAGTCCCTAAAATGGTACCCTACCATTTTCTTCGCCAACATCGAGGTCATCATGACACTACTCGTGCAGTGGGATTAGCTCCTGTTACTGCCTACCTACCGCACACAGTGCTTTCCCCCGATTGCCTCCCGACTCGCTATGTCGTACCGAACGGGACACCCCTTGTGAGTCCTCTACTGTGGGCGGCTCCTATACATTCCTCTGACTTCATCTTCCCGCCCTTCGGGATACTCGTTCCAATGTGTTGCCCCCAACAGCCATATACAGCAAATTCCCAAATTCTTAGCTAAATGGTGCAGCGCGCGTTAGTTTCTGGGATTCGCCCCTATTTCGTAACTATTTGCCTCGAAGCTCCGCGGGCTTGGGCATACTTCAGAACTTCCACTGCACAACCTTTAACTAAGACAGGATGTTAACGACGCGTCATCGGGCAACGTTGCACAACATGACAACGACGCCACCACCAGAGCAACTGCTCCGCCGTCTGCTCTGTATCCCGATCATGGGTCGTTAACCTCATCCCGATTCTTGGATCGCCTGATGCGATGTACACAAGGCTTGAACAGAATGGTAACACATGCGACTCCTCCTCTCGACCGAGGGGGCCCCGCAGTACGCAAAGCGTTCCGGGTACCCCAATATAAACAGTATGGCAATTCGAGTTGTTTCAATAAACCTCGGTTTGTTTTGTCTACGCCATTGTCTACGCCTTAAACAAACCTGCTCTGAATTTCTGGGCATATACCGGCACTAAACAGGGACCCCCGCTGTAGCAGTAATTACTTCTTGGTCCGACAACGTACGGACGGTACATAGATCAATGTCAGGGCCGGAAGGGTTGTAAAAGGGGTGAATGTGTAGTTACTCTGCGTAACAGGACGGCGCGTTGCTCGAAGCCCGCAGGCGTCGCTTGAGATGGAGGTTGTTGAGGGCACGCAGAAGAAGGATTCAATAAGGAGACGGGTAACACTGTCCCGCGCGTTCAACACCTCACGGAAGCAAGCTAGGTCCCGTAAGTTCACCGTCGAACAGGCCAAGGAAAGGCCAAGGAATCAGAATCGGGGGGGGGGGGAAGGGGAAAAGGGGGCCCCTCTCTTCTCGGTGAGCGACATTTTTCACCCGCCTCTACTCTTTAGTTCATCTTCGTGGGGCACTTGCTGTAAAACTCCCAAAGTTTTTCCCGAACCCGAAACAGAATACCTCGACGTCGGCAAGGTTTAGCTTGGTTCCACAGGAAAGTGATGCAATGAACCTGTCGAAGGAGACCTGGTTGTTGTCCTGGATCAGGGCAGAGATGCGTCGAAACCCCTCAGGCGTGGTGTCGCCAGTCGTGGTCTGTAGATGGCAGAGCAAGGTAGACGCCGGGTCGGTCGGGGTGATTGTTGCTGTTGCTGTTAAATAGTATCATATCGCGGTAATTCTGTTATTGGTGGAGCGTTGTGGTGTGTTGCTGTCATTCCTACTGGTTTTGTCGATCTGATGTTGTTGCCGTTGTGGTTGGTTTTGCTGTTGGTAGCTCGTAGCTATCGTCGGTTCGAAGCAACCCTTCAACCCGTGGTGACGAGAAGGCCATACAAGCCCAAAACACAACATCGACACGGCAAAACAATCTTACGTTCGCCAAACACGCACGCTTTCTATACCTTTCAGTCGTAAACAAGCCCGTAAAGACGAACGATAAACGGTGGCGT
This sequence comes from Ectocarpus siliculosus, assembly GCA_000310025.1. Taxonomy (NCBI): domain Eukaryota; class Phaeophyceae; order Ectocarpales; family Ectocarpaceae; genus Ectocarpus; species Ectocarpus siliculosus. The sequence continues at coordinate 2,770,144 of FN649738.1, read as the reverse complement.
TAACTTCGAGGGGAAGGTGCTCCGCTACAGGCTACAAGCCTCACCACGAACGTCGTGTGTTTCAAGCACATCGAAAAACACCAACAGGACTCTCGACACCACGACATGAAGAGGGGAGAAGAGCGGGGCTAGGGGAGCGGGGGGGGGGCTTGGCCCCAGGAACACCTTGGGGTCGAGAGTAAAAAAAAGGCCGGCACGCTGACGGTGTGACATATCCCGCAGGACGCCTTGCAATCAACGCTTCATTCACAGCCGTGTGTCCAACGATTTTCCGTAACTCGACGCAAGTTTGGCTAGTTGAGAGTGAGGGGGCACGGACTCGCGGGGGCGAATTGCCTCTGGAAAGCACCGAAACAAGGTACTCCATATCCTTGGTGCAACAATGTTGAAACGACATCAACCACAGCAGTAGCGACAACACTAGCAACAACGGCAACACAGTAGCAGAATTAGCAGCGACAGCAATATCAGCAACAAGAACGGCAGCAGCAGCAACAACAACAGCGAAAGCAACAAGATATTGAAACAACAGCAGCCACGTCACCTTAGCTTTCTTCATGATGTCGCGGAGCTTGGTGTTTTTGGTGCTGTTCAGGATCTCTTGGTAGGTCGTCGGGTTGGTTCTCGTTATGATGTCAAGGAGCTCGTCGGACATCTCCCTCGCATCTCTCAACTCGCGGCTTACCTGCGGCGTAAATGACAAAACACAAATCAGTACACCTTGTTAACTGGCTTGCCGATGAACAGGCGGCAATGTTTCCGCTGGAAACAAACGCAAAAGGCGTGCGTGTGTGTATGTACGAAACTAGCATTGTTGAACTGGGTTTTGGCGTGCAAACCGACTGACCAATGAAATTACGCCAACCTTAGCCGAACAAAACATAAAACGCGGTTTCTAGACCGCGCGATTCCTCGTTATCCGCGTGTGTGTGAGTATAAAGTCGACCCCAATTTCAATCCTTAGCATCAAGCCAAGGATGCGCATTTACTTCGGAGCTAATTATAGAGCATCAGATGTCGCGGGTGTGCCTGTGACTCTATTGCCTGTCCGACACTATTCTTATAATTGGCTCCTCTCGATGTTCTCGACTGGCCTCTCTGCTCACTCTGACGGGGCCAAACGAGAACCCCATACACAGCACCGAGAAACTAGGTGTTTGCGACGAGATAGTCGGATAATCAATCAAAATTACGAGAGAGAGAGGGGGGGTGTACGCCTTGCGCCGATAAAAGGTCTGTGGGCAGACTGACGCCCAAGGTTAAGGTACACGATGCCTCTCGGATTATAAAATCTCCGCATCGCCGACATGCATACGCACTTGCCGTGCTGTCATGTACCGAGAAAATGAAACTGGATTTTTTTTGCCATACCTCATTCCACTACGAACAGTCTCTTGTGCGTGTACCTGATTGAGGTGGACAAGAGCGTCCTGCACGCCGAGCTCCTCTGTGTGTGCCTCTCCTTGCTGCGGGAGTGAGGACGTGGTTTTTTCTGGGTAGAAAAAATGTGCAAACAGCGGTTATAATCAGTCAAGTCGTGTGCAGCGCGTGCGATGTCGACAGGCAGTGCTTTCCTCCGGTGCATACAGCATGACATGAGCAGTATCTGCCAGCTCTGCGCATTTTGCGGGGTTGAAGCACGAGAAACAAGAGAAAAGAAACCATCATCGCTCGCAGCACACCTCAAACGTGCTTGTAGCTGAGTTCATGTAAAGTGTGCAACCGCATCGGTAGCCTTGACGGCCTCAAATGGCACCCCTAATATACCAAACAATGAAAACCTTTAGCACGCTTTTTAGCAGTTTGTTTCAGTTGGTAACGTCGATACAGCATCTAATGGGTGGGCTGAGGGTACGAAACTGGGCAAGGTATTGCCACATTTTTCACCTTCTTTTTAAATATTCACACACAGGGTACACACATCTAACAGCGTCTGCTCTCGAAACCACTTAACAGACGTTGGTTAGGGTTAGGGTATACACCTATCTGACGTTTGGGAATGCTGGAGCCTTCTCTCGTTTTTGTTTTCTCGTTAATTACTCTTGATGTCAATCAGTCGACTAAAAAAATGACGGCAGTACACAGCAGAGGTTTCACGCTATGAGACCCAACATCGGAAGTCTCCGGTAAGAGAGGCAAGACCGTACGGTAGGTGCGGCCGGTGGTAACACAGCAGTTTGATCCATGGGTGCAACACACAGCAGCAGTCTAGACTATACACAATAACTTTGAAGGGGTGTCTCGAAGCCCTGTAACGATCTCTAGGTGTGCACATGAGTAATGCCTCTCACCGTGTTGTTGCGATTCTTCCTCCTCTTCCTTCTCCCGCCCCTGACCCTCCAGATCTTTCTCCTTGTGCTGCTTAGAGCCTATCGCAACAGGTGGAAGACGTGCTTTTGGTGAACGCGCGGGCGGGAGCTTGGAACCCTTCATCGCCGGCATCTTCCGGCCGCTGTTGCTCCTGATGCTGCGGGCGGGCGACAGCGACGAACACGGTGCTTGTGACTCTTCGTCTTCACTCGAGTAACCATCAGAGGAGGAACATGAAGCAGAGGAGGAAGAGGAGGAGGAGGAGGTTGTGGGCGCTGGGCCAAGGATATTGGTTGTGGCCGAGGCGAGGTTCTTCCACAGCCACATTGCTGCTGTGTGCTTGTGTGAAGACTTTCACGGTCGGCGTTAACCCTTGCTGTCGCTGCTGACGTGCGCTAGAGGGCACGGCACACGGCACAACGGCAGAAATCTCAGCGGCCGGTCGCGGATGAAACCAACATAGGCGACACCGCGTTTGCGGCGGATAGCACGGCGGTGGGTCCGCACGAGAGGAAGACCAAAATGGAGACGGTATCTGCAGGCAAGATTCTCCAGCGTGCAAGCCCTGAAAAACAGCAGAGGACAGGCCAGTCGCTACTTCCCACGCGTGCGTGGGGCGTGCCTTGAGGTGCACCCCGGGTCAATGCCAATCTGATCTGGTTGATGTGCTCAAGAACGCAGGAACGGTCAATGTGAGAGGATCGGTGCGGCGGAACTTCGGGTCGAAGGAGTTCGATTGGTCCGGGAGGCGTCACCATGGAAAACCGCCGCGCGCAAATCGACCGGCGATCTCGAGCAGATCCTACTAGCGCGCTAGCGCGGTCGCGAGGATCCCAGTAGGGTGAACCAGGAGCGAGGTCGGGGGTGAGAGGCGCCTGTCCACAATCAAGAAGGGCCTACAATGACGTAGCAGAGGCTGCCCGATACCGTTCAGGCAGCAAGAGAGGGCGGGGAGGCGTGGTCGGTGGGGAAGATCGCGACCCTACTTAGCTTTTGACGCAGGAACGAAAAGAGACGCAACATGTCTCGGAACCAGGAGACCGACCTGCTAGCTCCACACGCCGCGGAAGGTCTTATCCAAACGCACGACGTCACCGCAAAGATGGGCGGTGACATGAAAGGAGGACCGGCCGAGAAAACTAAAAAGAAAAAGTCGGCGGGAGGGGAGCGCATGAAGTACCACAAACCGACTTCGAAGCGTCGAGCACTTCAGGTGCGAAAAAGAACGATACAGGGTAGCCCTACTGCTTGTAGTCTTATGTATGGCGGAACGGATTTCTCTACAAGCCACAAACCTCGTTTGCTGCCCTTGCTAAGCTGCTACTGCTGCTACTGCTGCCGCTATGTTGCTCTTATATCTTCCACTCGTGCGTACACAAAGTTCTACAGTATCATCGCCGCAGGGCACTTGCCGTCTATACTCTTAGACTAGATGCTCTAGGCCCGCTCGGCGCTCAGTCAGCGGTCAGGCAACACGACTCCTTGTTCTGCAATGCCACACTTCTGACTGTACGTAGAAGTACATGTTGCAGTTTGCTCGTGAGGGTGTCAGAACGAAGCAGAGACGCACAATTGTATTCGTTGCGATTTGTGACGTTCCCGAAAGAGAGGACCACAGAGTTAGAGTAGAGAGTATGGGTGGCAACGAAGAGCTGCGTACGTACACCAGGGAGACCTTGCCCGCACCAACTACTTGCTAGCGTAGAAACTTCTAGACCTTCCTGCACCACCTTATCGCCCTCGGAAAAACGGCTTCTTATTTGTAGCCTATTTCTGAACGAAGTGGTCGAGAGACCATGTCACCACTCGAATCTGACGAGAGTTAGCTTCCAACGTCGTATGCATACAATACATGTGCACTGGACAGCCACAAACACACCGTCGGTGGACTTAAGACCCTGCTGACGGCGTGTTGTGTGATTATTCCCTGCTCTTGACATGGAATCCCGGAAGTCAAGTGTTTCTGAGAATTTCCGTGTCCTCTGCAATACACCACCTGAGGAGAGCCTAACAGCCTGGAAGCGGCATGAAGTTTATACGTTGTGTGAAGGTTGCACTGGTTCCTGTTCGTGTAGGACTTCATTCTGCGGTCCGTTCATTGAAGACACCAAAGCTCATTCACCGAATGTTCGGCTTGTTGTGACACGTGTCGTATCAACCGTAGGACCAGCAGGACACGCGAATCCGGCCGTCCGATCTGATCCTTGAAGTCACTCGCGGCGGCGGTGGCGGCGGAGGACTCGGAGCGGACGCCTGCGCCACACCGCGCATCGTGGAGTTCCTGAACTTGGAGGACAACACCTCGGCCATCACGAGCACGGTAAGGCTGGACGAGCCACTGTTCCAGCCCCACCCCTCGAGGGTCGTGTTCGAGGGGTACGAGGCGTTCGGTCAGCAGCAGAAGGTGCTGTGCTTCAGGAACAACGACTCGGTCAACCGTCGGCTCAAGCTCCTTCCCCTGGACAGCCCTCACTTCTCGGTGTCTGGTCCTCGCAGCCCCCACAAGCTGAAGGCTCTCAAGCAAACCAAGGTGTGGTGACCTACGGACTGCAGAAACTGCTGCTGCTGTCACACAGAAATCGAGTAAAACATTCATGTCGGTTCAGAATGTTCATATCCTCTAACTATCGCGTTCGATGTCGCCAGTTAGAGAGAGCCCTTGTCAACGATCAAGGGCCCGACCGACTTCTGTTAGTACGGAGCTGTTGTCAATTGGTTTTTGAAGGTGCTGCAGTGCGGTAGTTTTGCAGCGCTGCGTGGTACGGTGTTTCTGTCGTTTTCCCGACTACGTCGTGTGTAGAGACTCACAGAAACTCTATACGTACGGATGAAGGTGGCCCCCGGCATGGAGGTGTGCTACGTGGTGACGTTCAAGCCGCAAGAGGTCCGAGCCTACTCGGTCGAGCTGATGGTCGTGACGGAGAGGGAGAAGTTCGTCGTTCCCGTTGGAGCTCTGGGGCACCGCGCCGTGCTCGATTTTCCTGACCAGGTATGTTCATGCGTGCATTTGCGAGGCTTTGTCGAGAGTTCTCTATCGCACTCAGGAATGAAGCGGTGAACAAAGTCGGTTCGTTGAAGCAGGGAAGGGGGAAGTGGTTGTGGACGACAACGTAAGACAGCTGGTGGTACCCGTGGGGAGAGTATTTGGTGGCACTTTCTCGACATTTCAACAACCACCCTGCCTAACAGAAGCCTGTCCACCCTCTTGGTTTCTTAAACATCTCCTCATCCTCACCGCCTCTACACCTACCCAATCGGCAAATCAATACAAGATCGCCATGCCTCACACGGCCGTAAAAGCTACCGGGACCAAGAACATCGTGGTACGAAATCTCGGCACCCGCACGGCTAGCGCATCCCTCTCCTGCGAGCCCGCCGGAACTTTCAGCATCAACCCTGCGCAAGTGGTTGTTCCCGTTGGGACAAGCTCTCAGCTGGAGTTGGCGTTCAACCCAGAACGGTCCATCAGGTTAGAGACATGGAAATATGGGCTTGCTGGGGCAGGGGGTAGGTGCTGAGGTCGGGACCGGAGGTGGGTAACGGGTAGGCGTTTACTTGGGGGTAAGAATGCGATTTGGTTGGGGTAAGTTGGGGGGTCAAACCTACGCATGTTGTGCTCAACTTGTGCGGCGGGTTCACCTGCTCAATTGCATCAACCCAGAGCGCTCAGGCTATCTTGGGAAAGCCTCTGTAGAAAGCGTACTTTTACCACCCACCGGTGTCGTCTAATAAGCTGAACCGGGTCCTGAATACGGCTGTTTGCGATTCAAGGTACGAGGGAGAGCTAGTGGTGGAATATGACAGCGGGGAGAGGACATTTGTGGCCTTGTCTGCCTCGGCGGGAGGGGTCGACGTTTGCCTCAGCACGCCTTACCTTCAACTCGAGCCGGCGTATATAGGGCTGTGCAGCCAGAAGACCCTCAAGATCGTTAACAGGAGTGAAATTCCCGTCAAGTTTTCATGGGAGGCGTTCGCTACGTCCGAGGAAGAGGAGGTAGAGTGCCCAAGTCGCCAGAAGTGCCCTGATACACTTGGGTCGATACAGTTGGGTCGGTTTTAGCGGCAGTTAGGCTCGCGAAAAAAACAAAACTAAATAAGATGACTGTCGCGTCCAATTGCGTACTGCAAGTGCGTTGTATTTAATGGACGTGTGTTGAATTTGAGTATTTAGTGATGTAATATTTCGATATTGGAGAGAAAATATGGGTCTCTCGCGGTTTGCAATAAGTTGTGTTTTCTCGGTAGAGAGACGTGACGCGACACAAATAATCCACAACAGCACTCCCTCCCCTTCCGACTGCGGCCTTCATTGTGCCGCTTCAGGAGGAACGGAGCAGGCTGCACGCTGAAATGACCAGGATGCAAAGCCTGGAAGAGGAAGCCCTGCTGAGCGGAACGGTCGCCGGCCAGCAATCCAGCGGTGCCCGTGGCGGTGGCAGCGGCCGCACCGGTGGCGGTGAAGATGCGGAGGGACCTCAAACCGACGGAGACGAAACCGACGACTACTCCGACCAGGTGTTTTTTTTTGTACGTAGCCAAACGGAACACTCGACTGTAAGACTTGACCCAAAAACAAAACAAGCTGTGCGCGTTCCGTGGGAAGACAGACCCAATATGGTGCATACACAAAATGTGGGAAGCGCGCCGAAATTTGTGTGTCAGCCCAGCGAGGTACTCAAGGAAGACTTTCGGGAATGTTGCCTCCCACCAATTTACACGTGATTGGCCCACAGCGAGAATGGCACCCACAGAGAAAGGACAAGTTGAGTGGGCGTTGTGGTTCAGCAGGCGTTGCTGCGTAAAGTTAGAAACGCCGCGTTCAAATGCAAGTACACTGGTGGGTGTCTTCGACGACTCTTCCAATATCTCCTCAAACCTAGAGCTAACCGACCACCGTCAGGAGGAGTGGGCCACCGCCACGGCAAGCACCGTGGCCGCGTTGGGAGCTAGCCACAGCGGAGGTGGAGGAGAAGGGGCAGGAACCGTGACGGCGTCGTCATCGGTAGGGCTGCCCCCGAGCTTCCAGGCGGCCCAGGCGGCGCTCAAACGCAAGTACCGGCACCTCCGGCGAGCGCTGGGCAAGGACGCGATGCTCTTCGCGGACGAAATCTTCGAGATCCGCCCGCTAGAGGGGGAGATCTGGGCCCGGAGCGAGATCGAGGTTACCGTGTTCTTCCGCCCGCGCACGACGACCGAGTACGGCTCGCACGCCTTCCTCGACTGCATCGGGAGGGAGGAGCGGCTCCCGCTGCGGCTCGGCGGGAGCGGCATCGGCCCCAAGGTCGTGCTGAGCTTCGACGTGCTGGACATGGGGGATGTCTTCATCAACAGCAGGCACGTGCACGAGGTGACGCTGCTTAACCGCGGGGACATCGCTGCGGATTGGACGCTCCAGGCGCCGCAGACGCCGTTCTCGCGCAAGTTCCGTTTCGGCCCGATGAAGGGCACCCTGGATGTGAAGGACAGGTATGTTGCGGACGTTAGTGCGGTTCTAGATTTGAACAGAATCGTTGCCTCTGTTGTTAATGTTGTGGTTTTTGTGGCTGTTCAAGTTCGTTGGCCGTGGTGATCATGGTATCGTTGTTGTTGTTTTTGTGGCTGTTCAAGTTCGTTCACACAAAAAATTATTGATGGCGTCTCCCCCAACTCTCTGCTTTCCTACGAAGTGGCGCGACCCTCCGGTCGTAGCCAGGCTCACACCACATCAAGTATGTCATGCGCTCTTGTCATAATCTGAACCGTTCCCCAAGCGTATTATTGGGATCGTGTTGTCCCGCTCCCCGTCTATAAGGTCAAGATATTTCCGTCTAACCGTTTCCATTTGCCTCGATTGTTCTCTCTGTTTCTTCACGGGAAAAAGCGTTACCGTAACGATGGAGTTCGAGTCGGACATCCTTGGGGAGTTTTCGGAATTGTTCCGGTTCGTCCTCAGGGGGAACGAGGAACCCGTACCGTGCCAGTTTAAAGGGCACGTGGTAAGTTCTCCTGTTATCTTCACAATTACTTCTCGTGCAACAATTACTTCTCATTGTGGATGGTACAATAAAATCCTCACTGCCCGAAGGGGTTAAAGACATCCCTCAGACACAGATGGTTGTCCAGTACTTCTACTGCGTAAAGTTTTCTATTCTCTTCGCTAGAAATGATGGAACGCACTTGGTCGTCACCTCGAAATCGGGGCGGCACTCAGGTGTTTATTTCTTTTCTGCAACATTGGTTTCGGGGGCGGAGGGTTGGCTTCGTTTATTTCGCCTTCTTTCGTAGACATGGGTGTAAGGTAGCTCAAGAACAATAGTATCCACGCCGTACGGCTTGCTCGGACACAGTACCAAATACTTCGCCTCGCCTTGTCCGTCTGTCTGTCTGTCTGTCTGTCTATCTGTTTGTCCTCCGTCTGTCTACCTGTCAGATCGGCCCGACGTTCCACTTCAACGTGGACGAGGTCGACTTCGGGGCGGTGAGCTACGACTGCCCCGTCAGCGCCTCCATCGTCCTCACCAACACCTCGGACATCTCCATGGTTTGGCGCGCGAGGGTGCCTCAGGACGGAAATTTCCGGAAGCGGGAGCTGACGATAACGCCTTCCCGGGGAACCCTGTCGCCAGGCCAGAGCGTGGACCTCCTCGTGGAGCTCATGAGCCAGACCGTCAAGGTGTTGGGCCGTGTTCTTAGTTTTCCTGAGTTGTAGGACCAGGGGGAAGGGTTACGGGTACGGGTAGGGACACGGTAAGGGCGTCGACTAACCTCTTCGCGCTCATGAGGCAAGCGGTCAATGTACTACGTGAAACTTGATCGCATCAAAACCAAGACTCGATCAGATGCAAGTTGAGACTGTTCCGGGCCAGCGTTAGGGTTGGGATACAAGCGGGGCTCGTTCGCACAGAACTCAACCAGACCGGCCATCAGATAGCATGTATTTTCAAGTGGGGAAGAGGGATGCGCACCGCGACATAACATCCTGGGGGGGTCGAATCGACACCACCCTCTGTTTCTACGACACGTTCAAACAAGTGATTCGACAGGATGAACGAGCCAATTAACTAGCCCACTCACCATGACGACTCAGCCCGAGTGTTTAACGCAGTCCTTCCCTACCATATCATCAGTATTGTTACTTTTAAGAGGCCGGGTTTTACCTGCGGTTGTCGCTAGGTCTCACTAATATTTCTGTCGCACCTACCCCCACAAAATGCCTGTAGGTGTACGAGTACTACATCACCGTAGACGTCGAGGGCGTCGGTGAGGAGTTGCTCAGCATCCCCCTCAAGGCGGATTGCCAGGTGCCAGCGGTCGAGCTTGAGTCCAAAGACCTGGCCTTCGGGGAGTGCTTCGTCCGCTTCCACGAGCCGCAAACCCTGGTCCTCGTGAACAAAAACAAGGAGCTGACTGGGCTGTTCAGGGTTGTGCCGCAGGCCGCCTCGACGTACGCGATCGCGAGGGTGTCGCCGGAGCCGGAGGAAGGGCAGGTACCTACATCGTATTACACCATTTTATATTTTTTTGTCCTTGTAGACAATTTTTGTTTTTCTTCACGAAGCTCCCGGATAGTGCCCTCGGTCCCTACCCTAACTCTCAGCCTCCGCCGCCTTAGACGGCAGCCCTACGCCAAAGCCTTAACACCGACTGGGGGAGTCGCCGGAGTAATCAGGACTGGTGGAAATTGTCGTTCGTACGTGGAACACCGACAGTGTCGGTCTTCATCGTCATGTACCTTTCTTGTACAAGAAATAGCTTCGGCCACTGGAAGCAGACGGCCGTGAACCCAACGCAAGCACATCACGAAACACAAGCTCAACACAGACCACAAACACGCAAACACAACATAACGCGAGCACGACATAGGCACGAGTATGAAAGCAACAACAACAACAACAACTTAGCGACGACAACGGCAACGAATCGCAAAGGTGCCCCCGGGAGGAAGAGCCGAGGTGAAACTGTGGCTCACGTGCGAGAAGCTCGGAGGCTTTCGCCTTCCTGTCACAGTCGAGATTAAAGGCAGCGTCGAGCCTCCTCTGCAGGTATGAGAGCAATGCAGCGCTATTGTAGCGGCACAACAATTTCCCTGCCACAGCAGCTTTGTCGAGTTCCTTCTTCTTTCAAACCAGGGGAAGTTGTAGCACTTCTCAAGCGCTGCACGGAGAGGTTTAGGCCTCCTGCATGTCGTGAGCATACACCCACAAAGAAGTTGCACAGAGGATACACGGAGAGGCTGAGATACCCCGCATGTCGTGAACATTCACTCACGAAGGTCACCATCACTGCGACGAGCATCGGCCCGGTCGTTAAGCCGGACCTGGAGTCCATCGCGTGGGGCCCGACGCCGTGCCTCGTGGACGTACCCCGTGGACTCCAGCTCTCCAACCCCGGCAAGATTCCTGCCCCGTTCAAGGTATTCCTGAGGAGCTCAAGGTCCAAGTATAGGGTGGACATCCGCGAGGGGGTGCTTGCTCCATCCGAGGTAGGGATAGTCGTCGTTGCTGTTGTTGCTGATGTGTTGTTGCTATTGTTGTGGGGGCTATCGTGATCAGGCGCATTGGCTGTTTGATAACGTAAGCTTTCTTTCTTGGGGCGGACGTACTTGGTGTAGCATTCTCGAGCTTTTCCACCGGGGAAGACGTGACCATTTTTGTCCAGTGGTACTTGAGAGGGCTGGTGTTGCATGCAGACGTTCCATTCCGGACGTGTGTGGCAGGAAGTCGCGTTGACCATTTCCATAAACTTAAAAGACACGGCAAGTACGAGAGGTGGCTACGTAGTCTACGGGTGTACCCTTCGCATGGTGTTCGGTAACTTCCTTCACCAAACCGTTTAAGCCGCATATTTTGTATTATCGTCGTGTTTCATCTTTCTCAGGTGACCCCAGTGAGGCATAATTCTTCCGAATCGCAATAAAGGTTTACTCTCTACAAATAAATGTCAGCTTCTTCGGTCTGATCAATAAACAAACTTCTCTATTTGTGCTATCGTCGTGGTTTCGCTGGGCGGGGGGGGCTCCCTTTGGCAGGAGGTCGCGTTGACCATCACCGCGAATCTGGACGACACAATAAGCCACAAGGACGAGATCCACGTTATCGTCACCGAGGGAGACAACCTCCTCATCCCTCTTTCGGCAAGAGGCACGGGTCCCACCGTGTGGTGTGCCGAAGACATCTCCGTCGTAGACTTTGGCCCGGTGTTCACGAACAGGTCCGTGGGTTGCTTCTGGGTTTAGTTTCACAGGACGCGCGTTCCAAAGCCTTGGTGTTGCTGTTAGTATTTACTGGATGTTGATGTTGTTGTGGTGGTGTTGTTGTCGTTGATGGTGTTGTTGATGCCGACTACGGTGCTGATGCTGCTGTAGCTGTTGCACTAGTTTGATGATAGTTGTGTTGTTTCCAAATGCACAGTTACCAAGAGTCACACGTGCTTGGGACCGAGGGAGCAATGGAAGACCTACAGTAGCATTGAATGTGGCTCACAAGATGGATAGCAAGTACCGCATGATGCGCTTAGTGTCGTTTCAGAACTTCATACATGAAAAAAAAAGTAATCGTTTCGCTTTCATTATTAAGGTGCTAAACTGCTGTCGCGTCTGTAGTTGTCGAGAAACCGGGAAACAGAAGACAGTCTACCCGTACACCTCCTTATGACTCCCAGAAGCATGCCTTTGACGTCGGAGGACACCTTGCTCCACTCTCCTCTAAGTATGATTCTGTTTTCATGGTTTTTCATCGCTTTCGGCCATGACTTTCATTGGCAATGACTTACGCAGCCCCCCTCCACACAAAAACAACCCCTCGTGCGTGTAACAAAAAAACAGCACCTGCGTCCGGCGCATCACGCTGGAGAACAAAGGGCGAAGACAACAGGCTCTCAAGTGGGTAAATAGCACCGTCAAGGACAAGCAGATGATCGCCGCGGCAAGGCTAAAGGCGCAGCAGAAGAAGGACGCCGCCCTGCAGGCTAACGGCGGCGGCGGCGGCGGTAGTAGCCGGGGCTCGAAGCGCGCGGAGATGACGCCGCAGGCGGCTTTCACCGTCACCCCGCAGGAGATCGAGCTGCGCCCGCGCACCGCGATCACGTTCACGTTCCGGGGCACGAGCCCGGCCATCGGGCGCGCGTCCGAGAGCCTCTACTGCGAGGCCAGAGTAGGCAAGGAGAAGCACACGCGCCAGGTGTTCAAGACGGAGGCGACCGCCGAGTTCGTGGCCCCCCTGCTGTGCTTCAGCCGGCCGGAGTTCCACTTCAGCCACGTGTGGGAGCCGGAGGTGCCCATGACCCCGTCCTTCGAGGAGCTCGAGATGACCAACACCGGGCGGCTGCCGCTGGACTTTTCCGTGCGGACTCACCCCCCTTTCAGCGTCGATGCCGTGGAGCACTCGCTCGGGGTCGGGGAGACGGGGAAGCTGACCGTTGGGTTTGATCCGGGGTAAGTCTTTGTGATCTCTTTCGTTGTTTTGGTAAGGCGATGGTATTTGAGTTGTCGTTGTTGTTGCCTATCTAGCTATGCGTCTCAATTCGTAGCTCATCATATGCCAGGTAGAAAAAAAAACACACCAGGAGAAGTGAAGTACGCTTGTGAGAGGTGAAAACCTTGACACCTAACGTGATGCAGGTAGTATGGGTGAATGTGTCGAAAAATGTATTCTCGTTGCGCTGCTCGATTCCCTAAGTTGTTCACCTACCATCGTGTTGACAGGGAACAGCTCTTGGAAGACTAATAATAAACCGAGCACCGTGAGACACTTCCCTTCAACACCATCACCTAAGGGCCCAGAGATGGTTTATCTAGTGCTACGAGGACAATGGTTTGTACATTGGCCCCTTTGCTGAGATTTACGGGGCCCTCAGAGTGATCGAATGCGTTCATATTGGCCTGCACATCCCCAAATACTCTTGGCAGTATGACATCAAATACGTATTTCGCTATTGGGACAAACTTTTCGTTCCTTTCTCCAACAAGCAGGTATCGCGGTGACAGCCAGAGCTACCGGTACGAGTCGAAGTTATCGGTCACCTACCGTGATCACCCCCAAAAGGACGGGCTGCTCGTAGTCGGGGCGGTGGCTTACCCCAACCTGGATTTTGAGTACACCAAGGTGGGCTGAGTTGAAGTATTTCGTTTCCGTGGGGCGTTGACTCTGAAGGTGCACGCTGGCGAAGGAAGAGAGCGATCTGGAATTACTGGCTGCATCATCTTGTTGTGGTTGTTGTTGTTGTTGTGGTGGTGGTGGTGGTGGTGGTGGTGATGGCGGTGGTAGTATTGCTGTGGCTACCATCGTTGGTGTTGGTCAGCCGTTGGCTTATCTTGACAATCCACGTCTAGGTACATCTATCAACAAGACGAGGGACCACCGAACAGTACAGCAACTCAAATTCAGCTCCTTAATTTTGCTTCTGTTGGCTCTCGCGCCCGAACTTCCAACCTTCCCGAAACCCTCAAAACGCGAACAACTAGTTATTTGGCGTTGGAAAAAACGAAACTTTCCGAGTCCGAATGTTCGCGACATTTTGATGTTCTCCACACAACTTGCAGGTGAGCTTCGGGTGTGTCCTGAACGACACGACCATGACAAAAGCCGTCCGGGTCACAAACAACTCCGTGGTTGACTGCACCTTCAGCTGGTCCTTCCTCGAGGACGTCGACGAAGGCCGGCAGAGCGCGACGGCCCGGCGGCCCTACATCCCCGTGAACCAGATCTTCGACATCCTGCCGATCCGCTCGTTTTTGCGGCCGGGAGAGTCGGAAGAGGTGAGAGGGACAAGAGGGGGAACGAAGAGGACCACGAAACAACACTAGTTATTGTTGGGTTATTATTGGGTGGTATCAGGTCACAGCTTGCTCCTGCATGTCTACTTGTCTCTCTACCCTATTCTAGTGAAAAGGAAAGCTAGTAGACTCCTAAACCTGAAGCTAGCAGACTCCTAAACCTGAGCCAAAATTCAACCCCAAACGAAAAGTGGTCACGATGTCCTCCAGACATGGGTTTTGGGATCTATCGGCTGCAACGTGGGACCCTCCATGGTCAACTTGGCGGCTTCGATAGCGCGATGCCAAGTGCCTTCGACTGATGATATCTGTTGGACACGTCATATTGACCCTCTATCCATCTATGGGATACAATAGTGACAGCAAAGTGTGACACCTTGTCGCTCTCCTACTCGGTGTGCGGCTCGCACGACGACGACGACGACGGTGACGGACTTCGCACCGCGGCCAAGAGGGACAGCAGGTGTTCCTTCTCGCGTTCCACACGATATTAATCGTTGTCAAAACCTTGCTTCAACAGAGGGAGTCTTGGCACCAAAAACGTCTCTCCCTCTACCCGGTGGTCCCCTCCATTCAGGTAGAGTTCGTTTACTACGGCCACGCCAACAGGAAGGCGCTCGGCAAGTGTGCCTGCGACGTCACCGGCGGCCCGGCCTACACGGTCGACCTGGTGGGTGAGGCCAGCAACGTCGGGTTCCGGCTGGACAAGGCCCACCTCGACTTCGGCCGGGTGCTGTACAGCGGATGCGAGGAGCGGGAGCTGTTCATCATCAACACGGGGAGGGTCGCGTTCCCGTTCCGGGTGCTGCTCGACCAGCTGACAAGGTGAGGATTACTTACCCTTGTCCCACCTTTAGTGCCAATACGAGACCGGATGTGACCCTCGGCCTGCCGTTCGGTCTGTTTAGTAGAGTCCCAGCTCTAGCGCTAGCACAAACCACTTTTCTTGCCCCCCCCTGGAGGAACGGGATCAAGCTTGTTCAACATATTGTTGTTACTTCTTCGAACGTGCGCAGAAAGGGCGGCAATACCGAACCACCTCATGATTTGTCAAACTCTTCGCCGAGAGATTCTGGAGACGCGTGTATAGCACAGATTGGCGATTGTGGCGAGTGCTCCTTATGTGTTCAGAAGGTTCATCCCCTGCTGGGAAAAACCGAGGAAAAGATACCACGGCATCTTCAGTCTATCCTAGCTTTAGCTCGTATCCAAACCCCGATCTGATCTATCCCTCCTCCCTCATGCTGCTCGACCGACTGCCCAGGCCAAAAGTGCTGGAAGTGCACCCCGCGACGGGTATTGTGCACGCTGGGGAAGAAAAGAAAAAGGACTCAAATAAAGCTAGGATCATGGTGAGGAAGGAGTGGCCGGGGTGGCGTGTGCAGAGGGGGTATGGGGGGAGCGGGCGAGGTGGGGTGTTGCTCATGCCCGTCCTTACAGCATCTCTGCATTCCGCACAGGCTCTGACAAGATGGATTCGACTTTCGTTGTGGCTTGCTACAGGTTCAGCACCAGTAGAGTATGCGATGGGGTAGCATGGTTGACTGACGGCACCGAGGTACAATTCTTGGGGAAAACGAGAATCAGGACGTGCCCCTTGGTAGAGAAGAATGATCGGCGGAAGGAATCTGATGGATCCCGGGATGGATGTTGTCATGGCACGAAGGAGAGGAGGTCGCCACAGGGAATAAACCTCCCGCTTTTCGCTGCCCCGCTCGGCTTCTTGGCTGTCCGAAAGTTTTGCAAGCAAGACTCAGATATGTTTCACCGCATAGTTAGTCACCACCGCTCCTTTCCGCTGCACTTTGCACTCGCGTGCCGTCTGCCCAAAGGTTCGCTTCCGGCCGGGATTGCCGGAAAAGATGAGAGAAATCATCGTGATCGAGGCCGGTCACTTTGACCCCGTGGAGGTCCCTGTGTACGGGGAAGGAGTTTACGCAGCGGTGGCTGTTTCGCTGCCGCGGGACACGAGCGTCACTCCGTGGGGTCAGCCGCTTACGGACGAACCTGGGCAGGTGATGGGTTGAAAGTGTAGCGTAGATGTTACTACCAGCCGATACTGCTTCAAGCGCTACTGTTGCCACGCACCCACCCACCCAGCATGCGCACGTTGGTGTTGCATGGCAGCCGCTCCTACAGCCACGAACATGTTTCTCGTTCGATATTCTGGAAAGAAGAGTACTCTACAGAGACAAACACACTTCTATCATAAACACCCACCGGGTGTGTAGCAGCGAGTCTATTGCTAGTGCTTTGGCCCCTCCCCTTCACCGGCGACCGAAAATATGCATGTTCGCGACTTCGTACGGTCGACGGGTTACAACGTCAACTTTGTGTGTTGCGTGCCCTTACTCACACCCGAAAACCAATCGTTTTTCTCGTCTGCAGGCGACGTGGACCACACTCCTCGGCGACGCGAGGCAAGGCCTTGTCAACGCCGACCCTCTGCTCACCCCCCCGGAAGAGGGAAACCTGCCCCCCCCTCCTAACGCCTCCACCAGCATCGGCCTCCTCGCCGGGAACACGACGCCAACGACGGCACCCGGAGGAAACCACAACAACCGTCACTCTCAACCTAACAGCAGTTCCTCCTCCTCTTCCCACGGGCTGCTGGCCCCTCCCACCGTACAGAGCGAAGCGACAGGGGGGGCAGGCTACAACCGCTCCGCCACGGCTTCGACGGCCGCGCCGGGAACGGCCGCATCGTCCAGAGGCGGCGGGAAGAGCAGCACTATCGGGGGCACGGCGGTGTCGGCTCACGGAGCCACACCGCTAGCTGAAAGAGAAAACGCGGAAGGACATTTGTCCGTGCCATCCCCGGAGGCGGGCAGTAGGAGAGCGGGACGGGGGGCTGCTGGGGGTAAGACGGGCAGCGCTGGTGCTAGTGCTGGTGGAGGTAGTGGTGGCCCGAGCCACTTCGATACGGAGATGGAGGCCAACCGCTTGGCATATGTTCTCCACCTTCAGGTGTGTGCCCTCGTTTGTTGGACACCTTTTTATGATTTGGAATGCCTTGCGTGGTACAGCGATCTTCTTTGAAGGAGGGTTTGTGTCAAGCAGAGGTACGATGTGCATGTACGGAGTAAAAAAAGTCGGACCAATTTCGACATGGAAGTGGACAAATCGACGGTGTTCTTGGGACGCGAAGGTGGAAGGCGAGTAAAAGGCATGGCGTCAGCGCGCATGCCATCTTGCATTCTAGCGGAAGAGAAAGGGTTGTATGTCAGAAGAATGTTTGGCTAACCCCTTTGGCCACAGGTCTCGATGCCGAAACAGCAGCATTTATCCGCAAAAGCTCATGCTCTCTCGGCTCAAAACGGGCGTGAATAAATCACGGCGTGTTCCTTCTGTATCACTTTCCAACACCCACTTATGAGACCAAGGAGATGAAACAATAACACATCTGCATACCCGAAACGGACCCACCAGGCGGAAGCGGAGATAGAAGAGTACTCGGCGATGGCAGACGCGATCAACGAGGCCAACAGCGTCGCCGAGAAGACGACAGCCTCTTACAACACCCCCAACAGCGGAGCAGGAGGCGGGAGCGCGGGAAGCAAGAGAGGGAACAACGCCGCGGCTGGGGCTTCCCGGAGCAACCGCAGCGGCGGCGACTCTGTCGCTGAGGGTCGGCAGAGCGGAACGTCTGCAGGCAGCCGGCGCGTGAGCAGAGCCGGTGGTGGTGCACGCAGCGCTCAGAAATCCGGGAGCCCCTCCGTCAAATCCAGGGCTCCTGGCGGCGGCGGCGGTGGCGGTGGCGGCGGTGTTGTTGCCGGCGGTGGGGGCGGCCAGTCTGTCGGTTCGAAGGACTCCGCCGGTTCCTACACGGTCGCCCGTCACGTGGCCGACTTCGGCAACGTCGTGGTGGGTTTCACCAAGACCAAGGCGTTTCGGGTGGCCAACACCGGCAAGCTCGGACCCGTGTCGTGGTCGTTCAACAAGAACTCCCTCGCCGGGTCCGGGTACTCCATCGAGCCGGAGAAGGTTGTCAGGCTACCCGAGGGCGCCAGCGCCGCGTTCTCGGCGTCGTTCCAAGCCAGGTGATCATTGTTCGTTTGTTGCTTTGACGTTTTCGCATGCCTTTCGATTGCTCCAGCAACATGATATTGGTTGGTTCTGAACCGGCTCTTGATAGTCTAGGTCATTTACATTTGTGATTTTGTAGGTGAAACGGGGATAAAGTTCTACCCCGGCCATCTCTGAAGTCGTTCAATTGTTTCGCCCCATGATAGAGAGGTCTCTGGATAACCGAGCTCTCTGTTTCCGTTTCAAGCCACCGCGGTTCGCCTTGCGGCATTCCACGTTTCGTTAGTTTCTTGTTTGCATTCTGCTACTAAAATTCTTGATTTATATTTGTTGATTGGCGAAGTATTGCTGCTATATGTTTTTGGGTCCAAACCAGGTTGGTAATCAGGCTTTTCATCGTAGTAATTCTGCTCTGTTGTTGTTGTTGTTGTTGTTGTTGTTGTTGTTGTTGTTGTTGTCGGTCGTCGTTGTCTATGTACGCTGCTATCATGTACCAGTCGCTTTAAGCATAAGTCAACTACCTTGTCTCGCAACACGAAACCAAGGCGGTTACCGCGCCCCGCCCTTGTTTCATCCACGTGCCTAACGATGTGACTCACATTCAGTGTCGCCACTTGCTTCTTGTCCAACAACTTCGCGTCCCTATATACGAAACGGCGAGCAGAAAGGGGTTTCCGCACGGAATTCGATCCCTGGAGTTGCCGATCACGCTCAAGAACGGCCCCCAGACGGTGGTAGTCCTTAGGGCTAACGTAACTTCGCCCGAGGCGGAGCTGTCCCACGAGGAGCTCGACTTTGACAGCGTTCTCGTTGGCCAGAGCAAGACTAAGTACATCCAGGTTTGGCCCATGCTCGCTTTAATGGCTGATCATGTTCATTTACACGGTGTTGTTGTCGCCGTTACCTGCCAGTAGTGTTTATCCCTAGTCGAAGCACCTTGCGAGAAAAACATGTTGATGGCACTTTCAAGTAGAACGAAGTGTTATCACTCGGGACTGCAGCAGTGGGTGTACTTTGCGTCTTCTGTTGTGTGGGCTCCTACTGGATTGGGGACCTAACTCGACCGTGATACTGGTGCGGGGATAACGAAACGATCGACCCAACAGGTTCACAACATATCGCCGGTCATAGCGGAGTGGGACTTCAAGCGGCTATTCGGAGACCCGCGGGATGAAGTGAAGTTCAAGATGACGCCCAAAGGCGGCTCTCTGCACAAAGACCAGCGGGTTAACGTCCAGGTTCGATGGTGTATGTATGTAGTTCACCAAGAACTTGTACAGACCAAACCGGGCATCACCAAGGACGACCATAGAGTAGCGACAATAACAATCAACGAAACTGAAGGATACGGTTGCTCTTGTCCATATTTCTGCGTTAATATGAACGCAAGGGAGGTACTCTGTTGAGAAGCACGATGATCACTACACCACTAGTCAGCGCTGACTAGTGGTGTAGTGGTCATCATGCTTCTCAACAAAAGTTAACGCCCGTGTCCGGTCTGGCTTGCAGCCACGAACACGTCCCCCCAGGGTTGCCATCCCTGTGATCAGCGCTGTCTTGCCCAGAAATCGCTATCGGTACAAGAGGGTCATCGGCGTGTTGCGAAGCCTATTTTCCCAGGATTTTACTTCCTCATACAATTCAGGCGCAAAGAAATTTATGCTTAAGGGGAGATTCGAACCCTGGACATTAGCTTTTGTTGAGAAGCACGATGACCACTACTACACCACTAGTCAGCGCTGACTAATGCACGATAGTCAGCGCTGACTAATGCATCGTCACTAGTCAGCGCTGACTAGTGGTGTAGTTGTCATCGTGCTTCTCAACATACTCACATACGTAAAGCGTCTATTCATCGACGAGATTACGTTCGGACGGCTAAAACAGTCAATGCGCTTGGGAAGTCAGTGAAAGCACCACCACAGGCAGTATAGGGTGTCACGTCCAAACGATACTTTCGGATTTTATGGCTGGATTTTCAAGCAAGTAAACTGCTGGTAGAGAGTACGGCACGTGGTCAACTTGCGAGAGAGAGAAGACACCCCACGAGTTATCGTTTACGCGAACAGCGGGGTATAGCGGGAGGAATTGTTGTAGCATCTGGCAACCATGAACCCCCGCGTTTTTGCACAGACAGACACACCTCGCACGCTTCTCTATTTTTTCAGGTTGAGTTCGTCCCCACTGACGATCGCGTCTACTCCCTTAAGATGGCGGTCAGGGTCGCGAGCACGACCAAAAACGCCTCGGTGGTGCTACAGGGGCGGGTGAGCGACCATACAGTGGCCAGTGCTTCTTCTTGTTGTGGGCTAGAAACCGAAATGTATCACATAGTACGCCCAATGACTTACTTATATCGGCATCTGACAACAGGGAGAATTCAACAAGCACTACTGTACTTTATGTTAAACTAATTTGTAATCCCATCCCATCACGACAATACGCGTCACCACTTAAGATTCTTGACTGATCCCCTGTTTTTGTGGTCAATATTTCTTGTTTTGTAGCCTGAATTTCTTTCCGGGTTCGTACGTGTTGTCGTTCTAGTGTTGCTTTGTCGTTCTCTTTCTTTGAAGGGTGAACATGAGAGCGGCCACCTCCTCCGTGTCGGAAACAGAAACAGGTTGCTATCCTCACCCACCCGACCGCACTAACTCTCACCACCCGCTTTCTTGCCCTTGAAAAAAACTCCAACCTGAACACCTCTTCCACCTGCAGGGGGCTCAGCCGCGCGTTAGGTTTGACCCCCCTATGCTGGACATGGGGCCGGTGTTGCCTCACGCCCCGCAGGGGGACAGCCGCGAGGTGACGGTGTTCAACGATAGCGCCTGGGACGTGGAGATATTCTCCCTGGATTTCGACAAGGTGGGGCTTCGCTCGACGCGAGAACACCACCGATCAGTGATCTAGCTGTTGGGTGATGGTCTCTATCGATACTTCGCGGTACGACCCCCTGCAAAAACGCGACTCTACGCGGCTACCCTTTGAAAATGACATCGACATCTTCATCGACAATTTGACGCCCGTCCTCAGTGTAACAGGAGAGGCGAGGAGGCAACCCTCTTTCACACACCGTAATTAGTTCCGTCGTATTGCATGCATGTCATAGAACACTACGTTCGACCGATACACCATCCTTGTTCTTCCCTTGTGGCAAACAGTATGCATGCTAACTCTCAGAATTTTTCGCTGTTTAGTAGGTGTACCTGACAAACCCACAGGCAATTTTTGCCAGAAAGCAGGCACGGTGTGATACTGTCCAGCATGTACCGTAGGCGTCAGGATTTTTTTTTATTACTTCAGCAACACACCACCCTTTGCGAAGGATGCCTTTGGCGCCTTTGACGAAAACAACTCCCCCCCTTGTCTCTGAAACTCCTTCGGACGACATTTTTTGGTTGTACACGTTCGTCTCTCGCGCACCCTGGCACAAAGAGGACAGTGGTACCACACACGCCCCCACTCCCAGTCACGCCACACCCTCTCGCTCTTGCGTCTCAGGCACACCTGGTAGAGGAGGAGATCCTCTCCAGGGCCACCTGCTTCGCCGCGGACGAGGTCCTCCGTCTCCCCCCCCGCCTCCCCGGCCAAGGGCTCCACCAGTCCCTGATCGACGTCGCCCGCGCCCAGGACGAAGCGGCCAAGCGCGCGGAGCGCCGGGAGGCCAAGGAGGCCCGCCGCCGCGCTCGAGAGGCCGCCGCCGCCGCGGCCGAAGCCGGAGACGACGGCGCCAACAACAACGAGGGCGGTGCGGGGGGAGGACCGGCCGAAGACGCCGCCGAGCTCAGCGAGGACGAGGACGACGACAACGAAAACGGCGAGGAGACCAATGACGCCGAGAACGGCGGCGGCGGCGGCTG
>FN649738.1:2735113-2748096 GCA_000310025.1 Ectocarpus siliculosus | reverse complement strand
GGCGGCGGCGGCGGCTGCGGCAGGGGTGTCGGTATCGACGGCGGCGAAGCGGCGGCCGCCGCGGCGGCGGCCTACGGCGACGAGCCGTGGCTGGAGACCGCGGCGGAGGTGCTGGAGCGCAACCACGACACCGGCAGCGGCGGCGGCGGCGGCATCCCCGAATGGGAGAGGGTCCCGACCGCCCGCGAGGAGGGCAGGGCGCACGACGTCGTGGTGACGGGACCCCCTCTCTCCGGGAAGTCTACCCTCGCGCGAGCGCTCGGGGCGAAGTATTCCCTGCCGGCGCTCACCGTGGATGGGGCCGTGAGGGGGGCCCTGCGGCTGAGGAACAAGCTCGGCGCAAGGGTCCGCGAGGCCATCCACTGGTTCACTGCAAAGGAAGAGGTACGTTGCATCGTATTTTTGGTGCGATGGGAAAGCGAATCGAGACCGCTGGACACGCGAGAAGGACACAAAACGTCCGCCAAGAGCTTTAAGTTAGACGCGCGCTCCTCCCGCAACAAAACGCCCAAAACTGGTTTGTGCTGAAGTGTGCGTACGGCACACCTTCCCCGAAAATGAACACGAACTCCAACTTGGAAATACTTGTCAGTAGTGTCGGCAAGCTGTGTAGTGTGTTAACTCCACAGTAAGTGCTTCAAGTTGCTTCGCGCGCTCGCTGGTGGGTCAGGACGCACTGGGCATCTTGTATCTCGAGCCTGGAGTTGGATAAACACCGATTGTACGTATGTGCGCGCACTCATGAGCGCTCTCTCTTTCTATGAGCAGGCTCGTTGGGTCCGAGACGTTGAAGCTGCGAGGGAGAAGGTAGCAGCCGAGACTGCGGAACCTATCCCCGTCCCGAAGGGAAACAAGAAGGTACGTCACCCTCCCGGACGGGTATTGTCTCGTTGATGGCACGCTTCAATGCCCTTGCGTTCTGTACGAAAAAAGGACACGATGTATTGGAAGCGTTGGGTCTTATTTGTCGGTACTGCCTGAAACGCCACGTGCCTGCTCATCCTCACCGTGCTTCGCAACTGCTCCCAAACCTAATGGGTTTTCGTCGCCTTGCATCCACCCCCATCCGACTCTGTCACCTTTAAAACCTCGATAGAATCAGAGCAACCACTTTATTTGAATATTGCAGCATCCTACCCTGGTGCTCCACGCCCAGCCGCTCGGGCCATAAGTCGGGAAACGAGCTTGCCGCACGCTTGTTTATGTTGAATGTTGCCATTTTGCCATCGGGTAATACGGGACCGCGTTGGGTAATACGGGACCGCGTGTTTCTCAGCCCCTCTCGTCCTTGCTATGCACGCGCAGGCAGCGGCGGCGGCCGCGGCCGCCGCAGCCGCAGCAAACGAGGCCGGCCCCGCGCAGGCAGTCCTAGCGCTTACCGCCCTCCTGGAGCCGCAAGGCTTGTCGGCCGAGCTCTTGGTGGAGGTGCTACAGTGGCGCTTGGCACAGGCGGACTGTGACCGGGGTGCTGTGCTGGACGGACTTGACTCCCGCTTGGCCGCGAAGTCCACGGCAACTGCTGGGATGTCCAAGAAAGGGGTTGGCCAGAGGGGCGCAAGGATGGGTGCCGCTGCTGCCACCGCTGTCGACGTGGCTGCGAGGGCGGCGTCCAGCGCCATGCCCACGGCGCGGTTGCTGGTGCTCCGCTTCAAGGATGAGGAAGACGGGTGCGCGCTTTGGCACGAACATTTGTTTTTCGGGCTGGGTTGCATGCTTGAACTTGTAGAATCAAATCCCTTACGCGAAGGTTGAATCTTAAAACCACTCGATCATATAAGCTGATTCTCGGTAGGATGGAGATTTTTTGGCCTCTTCACCTTGGTCGCTGCGTCAGCCACACACAGCCAGAGTCAGGCTCGTTGTGGCCATGCTGCTTGTTCTTCTACGGCATGAGTTCCCCGAGCACCAAGCCTTCTCCCCACATCCACCCCAACCCGACCCTCCCTCCCCTACCATAAATCCATTTTTTATCACACAATTCCCCCATCAGCTACGTTGCGCGCCTGGACCGTCTAAAGCGGGAGGCCGGCGAGACCCTGGACTTGTGGGGAGACGAGTTCGAAGAACAGCTCACCCCCGAAGACCTTGGGTTCGTGGACCCGTCCTCCTACTCCGACGACGGTGTCGATCTAGAAAACCCTCGACCCAGCACCAGTAGCGGCGAGTTGGACATGATGGGAGACGACGGCGAAGATAAGGACGGCGATGCAGCTGTGACTGTCGGGGAGGGGGACAACGTGCTTCTCGTCGGCGGTGACGGTAAGGCCGAGGAAACCGGAGGAGAAGGAGCGGCGGGGGCGGCAGATACCACCAGAGGTGTGCCGATGCCGCGGCCGATGGACGTCGAGGAGCCGGAATGGGATGGAAATGGGGATTGCGTTCCGCTGCCTGTCTGGAAGGTAGGGCACACGGGGTAGCCTCTTCTTGATTCGCTTTCCCGGCCGGAAGAGGATTTTCGGAGGGAGGAGAGGTACAATATTCTCCGCTATCACCGCACCTGTTTATTGTACGCTGGTAACGCTTGTACTCGGAGCATGAATACACCTCTATCGCGGGCACGCATTTACAACAAATCTTGTTTCCCGCAAGCTCATCCCACTCCGCTCTACTCGACCATCGACAACCATCGACACCAGAAGCAGATTGCACCGCCACCAACGATTCTACCAAGTACATCTACCACGGCTCCAATTTAACGCCAAATACAAACCAAAATTAGTCGGTACGTTCATTATTCCAATACAGGTTTATAACCAAATAAGAACCGACCCATACTCTGGCGGACGCTCACGTTTCCACGCTCGCGCGCCGTAGGAGTTGTCGGAGGCGGAGCTATGGGCACTAGACGACAAGCAGCGTGACGAGCACTTTCGCTTGGACGAACGGCATCGCCGCGACGAGTTCAACCGCGCCAGGAGAACCGCGGACCGCGTTAACCTCCTTCTCACGCGGACCCCGGCGGCGGCGGCGGTGGTGACAACCCCAGCAACGGCACCGGTACCAGCAGAAACGTCGGCGTTGCCGTCGGGGCCGTCAAAGGAGAAAGGCGGCGGTGGCGGGTCCAAGGCTACCGACGGAGGGTCGAGCGGGTGGGTTAACCACAGAATAAACAGTCCTCTTAGCTGCGTGGTGCACTGCCTAACAACGTTCGTTCCTTGAAGGGGTACAGCGAAGATCTTGATGGAAAACTTGTGCGAAAGTTTTCTTCCTCGCGTGGACAGTGTGCTCTTCCGCGCGCGTCACATTCACTGTACTCAGCCAAAATCCCGTGCCTGGAGGCCACCGTGCCACGCAAGCAGCCACCTTCTGTGTCCACAACAATGATCACTGCACGGACCTGTTCCCCAAGCTAGCCAATGGCTGGGCGATTACTCAATTCTCCATGTTGTTTTGCTTCGAAATAGGCTGGAGCCTGGACGGGACGAAGCCGCCGAGACACCGGCAACGCCCCCCACTGCATCTCCCTTCGTAGAGTTCACCCAGAATCTAGTGGCCTTCGTTCTGCCGGTTTTCGAACGCTTTGCCGCGAGCTCTTCTCCCCTCGGCGGCACCAACGCCGTGTCTCGCCCATGCTCACCAGGACGCGGCGGGGACAGCGGCTACGGAGAACAAGAGGCGGCCACTGTGGGTGGTGGGAGCGTGGACGGCGGCTCTCTCGCCGATGGCCCTATCGCCGGAGGCTCTCTGGCATCCGAGTCGGTCGCCGGACAAAACGGTGGCGACGACGGCGCCGCCGTCCTGGCGAGAGGCTTGTCGTCGTCAGCGACGGACTCGATCGCCAGCGGTGGGGAGCCTGCTGCCGCTCTCGCCTCGGCGTTGCGGGTGATCGACCTCGAGGTGACGGGGGACTCCGAGGCCGAGACGGACTTGCAGTCCGCACGGGAGCTGCTGCCGGAGCCGGCGGTACCGGCGCCGGACCCCAAGGTTGTCGCCATCCCGCCCGACAAGGTGCGGCAGCAGTTGCGGAGGCCAGTACCACGCCCGCAGCGGCAACCGTTACAGACGCTGGAGATCCTTCCCTTGCACCCGGAGGAGGCGGCTCAGCCTTCGTCGCGCCCGGGATCGCGCAATGCGACCAAAGCGAGGAATGAGAGTAAGCCTAAAATCGAGCACTCGGCTGCTTCGGCGAAGGAAAAGGGTGAACAAGGCATTGGAGCTGCGTCTGGAGCTCTTGGAG
The DNA here is from genome assembly GCA_000310025.1 of Ectocarpus siliculosus. Lineage (NCBI taxonomy): Eukaryota > Phaeophyceae > Ectocarpales > Ectocarpaceae > Ectocarpus > Ectocarpus siliculosus. Next base: position 2,743,919 of record FN649738.1, on the reverse strand, counting down.
ATAATCCCTACAGATGGGTGGTGGGTTGACTCTCGTTATGAATACTATTATTTGACGGCGTAGTGTGGAGGGCAGGGAAGAGAAGAGAATGATGGATTTTGACCGCCAGAAGAGTAGGGGTGGCCTTTCCTGCTTGCTCCGAGCTTGTGATCGGCTTGAGGAGGGCATGTCGTTGGACGCGTGTGGGTATCGGGTGAAAATATTTCTGGCCCTCCAAGATCGAGCATGCGTTGTAGCACATTAGTGGTGTGCAATAATTCATATAGCCAATCAATACCGTCAGCTGGCCCTGTCCCGTCGTTTCGCAAACCACCCCCTATGTACGACCTTCATGGCAACATTACCCTTCCTTCTTTCGGGCCGTGCTCCCGCTAAAGGTGGCGAAGGTCCTCGACGAGAAACATGCGTGCGTGATGAACTTCATCTTGCGTTTCCTTCTTGCTGGCCACTCCGACTCTCTCATCAGGAGTGAGAATCACCAACTCCACCAACATAGGATTCTGACACAATCCTCCCGGCGTAACCGTTGTCTTTGATTTTACTCCGTTGACACCTTTTTCTTTCATTTTTCCTTTGTGCGTTCCCGGGCAAAACAAAACAAAAATAGATTCGCGCCGGAGAATCCGTCAGCTTCGTGGTCAAGTTCTCCAGCTCGAGCGCTGGAGTGTTTGACGTCCCCCTGACCTTCGAGGCCGTCGGGACGGGGCGGCGATACTCCCTTCATGTCTCTGGCACGTGCGCCTTCCCCTCCATAAACTCCGACCCCAGAAACGTGTTCATGAGGAGGGTCAAGCACCGGGCGGAGGGCGCCGTGCCGCCGGTTAGCAAGCGCTTCGTCGCCTCGAGGGGTCAGTACGAGTTCGGCCCGCTGCTGACCTGGAAAAGGGCGGAAAACAGGTAAGGCTGAGGGGTAGGTGGCAGGATGAGGCTACCGATTCGGCAATCATTGAACGGGGAGAAGAGAAAGAGGAAGACATCTGAATTGCGTTCTGTTGGTCTTATCTTCACCCTTTTCGGCTTGTACTCTAGCGTCTTGGAATGTACATCCCCCCCCCCCCCCCTGACCCCAATCATTGGCCGTGACTCCCCCTTGCGTACTTGACCCTCCGGTCTGGACAACACCTATCAACATAACGAACGAAGAGTACCGCCGAAGTTGACATCGGAGGAAAAGGCGGCTGTGGCGGCCGGGGGGGCTGGAGGAGGGGAGAAACTGCTGGCAAAGGCCCGCTCCAAGGAGGAGGCCCGTGCCACCCTCGTCAAGACTAACGCCGAAACCTTCCGGCTATCAAATGACGGAAAGTTTCCGGTCAAGGTATCTCTGGGCTTTCGAGAAACAGCCGCAGGTAAACGGGCTGCCCGCCGAAGAACTCAACAATGCAAAAAACAATTGAAAACATTTTGGTGTTCCGGGGCTGGATTGGGTGTAGAGCATGCCTGTACTTGATGAAGGTGTTCCTTTCGACCTCCTACAACCAACCCCCCACTAGAACATGATGAATATGCAGGACACGACCCTACGCTATCGTACGGCTTGAGTACGCATTCTCCGGTGAAAGACCAACCGCGGTAGTCAACTAACCCCCTGCACTCTCTTGTATCGTGGAAATTTCTTCTACGACATCGTAAGGACAAGTCTTCCGTTTCTGCGGACGAGACTGCCGCCGCCGCGGCCACGACCACCGCAACCCCGCAACAGGCCGCCGGGGGTGGTAAAGGCGGGGCTCTGGCTGCCCCGGCGACCGCCGCAGCCGACCGAAGAGACTCGGACCACGGTGATGGGCATGGTCTACAAGGGTCGTCCAAGCGCAGAACGTTCTACGTGGAACCCGAGACCCTGGAGCTGGCCATCGGCGAGACGACTGAGGTACGGGTGTGGGCTTTCCCCACCGAGGTGAAGGAGTACAAGGACACCCTCATCGCGTGCCTCACGGACAACCCTCGGCCCGTACTGTTCCCAGTGTCGTGCTCTGGTGCGGCCCCCTCGATGGTCCTAGAGGGGCCCTGGGATAAGCTTTTGCCGGCGGCGCAAGCGGCCCTGGAGGAGCTGGGCAGTCCGGAGGTGAGAGGGCAGAAACTTCAGTTTTAGCCATCCAGTTCACAATCCGTACTGTTTTCGTTCAGACAGTTATCAGTTGTGTTGCTAAACTGAACCAACCAAGTTCTGGAGAAGTTTTTCGTCGACGATACAAACGGCGTTTGAGAAGTCTGGGCAATCGTGAGGCGGAGCGTTCGACGAGCATGTTATCGCGAGAAAGAGACAGTTGTATTAAGACATACCTAAAACTAATCACACGCCAACTACAGCCAGTAGGGCTTGAAAGATCCACCACCGAGCTGACCAACTATTCAAAAATGGTCGGCGCCAACAGGACTTGCCGGAGGATGCCCCGGCGGCGGCGCGTGCAGAGCTGGAGGCCGCCTTGTCGGAAGCGGAGGAGCGCGTTCGCCAGGCCAAGGAGAGGGGCGCCGTGATCGACTTCGACCGGCTGTTGCTGGGACGCGTAGAGTCCCGCGACTTCGTCGTCCGGAACGCCTGCCAGGTGCCGTGCCGGTGGAGAGTGGACGCCTCCCACCCGGTGTTCCTGGAAAACCCGGACGACTTCCGGGTAATGCCCGGCAGCGCCACGGAGGGGGTAGTGGAGGTGGGGGGCACGGCCAGGGTGACGGTAATGTTCTCGGCGGGGAAGGAAGGGGTGTTCGAGCCCACCGTCGCGATCGAGTACACCGACGACGAGGTCGGTTTCGGGGCGGCGGAGGAAGGGCGGCAAGGAGGAGTCGGGGGAAGAGTGGTCCGGCAGGAGGTGAAGATCGTAGCCGAGGCGTATCGCATCCGGGCGGTCGCCTTCGAGACTCCCGACGAGGCGGCCCACGCCGAGCAAGAGGCGGCGGACGCGGCGGACGCGGCGGCGGCGGCGGCGGCGGCGGCGGCGAACGGGAAAGCAGCGACCGGAAAAGCGGAGAAGGGCGGCCGCAAGGGTAGCACCAACGATGTCACTTCCGCGGCGGAAGCTGCACCGGCGCCGGCGGCGGTCGAGCAGCGGCCGCCTCGAAAGAACGATGGGTCGCTGGACTTTGGGAGGAAGCGGGTCGGGGACTCCGCGAACGAGCGTTTCACGCTCCGGAACCGGGGGAAGTACAAAATTGCTTTCGCTTTCCGGATGAGGCGAGGCATCGCGGCGTCTCTCTTCAAGGTGGAACCCTCCCAGGGGGTTGTCGAGCCCGGCCAGGCGGTGGAAGTGTGCGTGACGTTCTGTAGCAGGGAGGAGACCCACCTCAAGGACAACCGGGACATCCGCTGCGTCATCACGGAGCCCCACACAGGGGAGGCCGTGGAGGAGTTCTCGGTGGTCGCCTCCGCCATCTCGACCTGGAGCCGCTTCCGGCTGCAGCCCCGCCGGGGCATCAACTTCGGCCCGGTGGCCTTCAACGCGGACAGCATGACCAAGACCTTCGAACTCAAGAACGAGGGCGAGTTCGAGTTCGCCTTCGCGGTGCAAGGGAAGGGGCTTCCGTCGGCGCCGCACGAAGCCGCGATCCGGGAGGCAACCCCCAACGCGCTGCTACCGCCGGACGAACAAGCTCAGAAGGAGAGCGAAACGACGGCCGCCGCCGCCGTCCCCGAAAAGGGCGGCGCGAAGGGTAAAGGAAAAGGGGCCACGGTCGCCCCGGCCGGTCGGAAGGGATCGAAGGGGGCCGTTAAGCCCGCTCTCGAGGTTCCAGACGACCCCATCTCGCTCGGGAGATTCTACGTCGCCCCCTCCGGGGGGCTGGTGCAGCCGGGCCAGAGCGTAAGCGTCACGGTGCGGTACAGCCCGGAGAACGCAAACGCCCACCGCGAGAGCCTGTGCCTGAAGGTCTCGGGATCGGACCCTTCCGACGGGGCGTGCGCCCTGGCCGCGTCGTACGACCTCCTCGCCGAGTCGTGCGTGCCGGGGATCGTTACCTCGGACTGGCGGGACATCTTCGAGGAGCAGTCGGTGATCCCGTCCCTTGCCGACGTCATGGATGATGATTGGGCGGCCGCAGCGGCGGCGACAGCCGGGGGGAAAGGCCGCGGCGGAGGTGGCGGCGGAGACGGGGCGGGCGGAGGGAGTGGTGCCGCTGGTGGAAGGGCGGGAGGAAGGGTCTGCTTCGCGATAGAGCAGCTCATGTTTACCTTCGGGAGCGTGGTGTCCAGCCAAGTTCCGGTCGGCATCTGCGAGCGGTTCAAGATCAGCAACAGCAACAAGATTCCCTGCACTGTCAAGTTCGCCATCTCCCCGGCGGCCGGTCCGAACGACAGCGATCCGGCGCCCGTGGACCCCAAGGCCAAGAAAGGAAAAGGGGGGAAGGCGGCAGAGGAAGAACCAGCTCCGGGGGAGGCGGACGTGGCCGCCTTCGCCGTCCACCCCGAAGCGTGGGACATTCCGCCGCACGAGCACCGCTACGTGTCGGCCTACTTCCGACCGACGGAGATGCGGTCTTACCGCTGCCAGTTCGAGGCCGTTGTGTCGGACAACGACGACGCTTCTACGGGAAAACTAAGCTTCCTGTTGTCCGGCAAGGGCACCATGCCGACGGTGACCCTGGAGAGTCCCCTGGTCAGAGACCAATCGGGCGCGGTGATCATGGACTTCGGAGAGGTCTGCGCGAGGAAGTCTCGCCGCCTCCCGCTGGTCCTCCGGAACGATGGCATCTTGCCCGTGTCCTGCCTCTTCGAGCTGGAACTCCCTGACGCGCGGGAAGGCGGCGGTACCCCCGCGGCGGAGTCGGTGATCAAGAAGCAAAACCGTCAGCGGAAGGGAGACTTCCTGTTCGCGGCCGCGGGAGGCTCCGTGACCCTGCAACCCAAGGAAAGGAAGGCGATGGAGGTGGTTTTCCAGCCCCGGTGTAAGCCCAAGGAGGGCGAGCCCGAGCCCCTGAGCCAGGACCTCAAGATGACCGTCCTCCACAACCCTTTCGACGCGGCCGTGTTCAAGCTGTCCGGCACGTGCCTCAGCCACGACGTCGTTTTCGACGAGCTCCCGGGGGCGTCGGTCGCGGACGAGATCACGTTCGACCAAGTCGACATCCTCGACCCTCCACCACCCGACGCGGAAGACGCGGAAGCTGCTCTAACCAACAAGACCGCAAAGGTGGCGAGCGGTGGCGGTGGTGACGGGGCAGGCGCCGTCGCTTCGGCCGCCGCGGACGCCGGGGCGGACGAAGCCGTTGGGGGCAAGGAGATCACCTTCTGCGTGCGTAACCAGGGAAGTTTCCCGTGCCGTTTCTTGTTTGCCAACCACAAGCACTTCAAGTTTTCTCCGAGCGTTGGGCATCTCCCGGTGGGCAGCCGCCGTGAGATACGGGCCACGTTTCACCCCTCGGAGCCGGTCAAGTACGACAACGAGCCGGTAGAGTTCGTCACGCAGAAGATCAGGTACCCGGAGCCCGATGCCGCCGAAGGGAGCGGAGACGACCCTGCTGCTTCGCAAGGCCGGCAGCAGCAGCAGCAGCAGCAGGAGCTCCACGAGCGCCGCACGTCCCAGCGCGTGGACCTAGAGTGGGACGACTCCAAGACACAGCTGCGAGAGGCCACGGAGGAGGACATGGCGGTCCTGCTTCAGGAGGAGGCTGCGGCTTCGAAGCCGGACGCGCCCGACAAGCCCAAGAAGGGGGCCAAGAAAGGGAAGGAGCCGCCGCCCCCGGAGATCCCGGCGGCCCCGACGCTGAGGCGGGGCCCCCTGTCGGACGGGGGCGTGCAGATGGTGTACGCGGTGCAGCCGGAGCCGAGGTTCGAGCCCGTGGAGGGCACGATCCCATCGAAGAGACCCCTGCGGTGCTCCGGCGTGGCCGACCGCGCGCGGTTCGAGGTCGTGGACGGCGTGCCGGAAGGGAGCTCGGTCGTGGCCTTCAGCAACACGGCCATGTTCCAGTGCCGGGTGCACGCGTTCACCGTCAGGAACCCGGGGACCACGCGGCTGCCGTACGAGTGGTCGCTGGCGAACCGGCGCAGCTTTGCGAGGGACGGCTCTGCCGGTCGGCCGGGGAGCCAACTGCTTACTAGCAGGTCGTTGGCGTTGATGGACCTAGATGCTGGTGCCGGGGGAGGGGCGAAGTTCATCACCCCGTGTCCGTTTTCCGTGGAGCCGTACTCGGGGGACATCGAGGCGGGAGGGGAGCAGTCTTTTGCTGTTCGCTTCGCTCCACAAGAGGTGTGTGCTCATGCTCCTTTACCTTTCCTACAGAAAGGGCACGCCGCCATCCTGAGAATCTGGGACCAGTGATTGAGATGTTCATCTTGTTTTGAGATCGACCATGCCCCCGGAGCTGCATCTTGGTTTGCGTTGTTGGGTATAGTTTGCTACGCTGGCGCCACTACGGAATCATTCTCGAAGATGAACACCCTCTCCCACTGTCTTTTTTTTTCACACACAGGTGGACGACTTTTTGTACGCGCTCTCAGCCAGGATGCCGACGCTCCCGACGAATCAGCCCCCCCTGAGCATGACGCTTCGCGGCAGGTCTCTGAGACCCGTGTGCCACTTTGCACTCCAGGACTCACCGGACTACCTCCAGAGGCGGCAGAGCCACCTGCTGGCAAACGACCTCGGGCAGCAGGTGAGCGGCATAACATTCGCTGCTTGGGGCCCACGGGCGGGGAAACAAACAGGTGCCTGGATGCGGGTGCGGTGCGGTAATTCCATTCGCATGTGACGTGCTCTGTACGACACACCACACTTTGATTGGTGAACGCGCCAGGTAGAGTTTCTTGTTGTAAGCTCTGACACCATGGTGAGTCTTTCCGACAGTTTCCAAGGCTTCGTCTCTCTTTCTTCTCGCCTTTCATAGGGAATCCGACGCGTACCGCCTAGTTTGGACAACGATAATGGATCACAGATCACACCGGCTGTATACTTGTCAACGCGGCGATCGGGCACCCCAATGCCTTTATTGGTATTTTCATGGCAAAACAGGGTTTGGCGATCGAAGCGGCTTCTGTGAGGGTGCTGGAGGTCACAAGCCGGGGGACACACGTGCGCAACACGAAGAGGTGTGCTTCCATGCTCTCTCTTGTGTTCGTTTCGGACAGTTCGATGTGGATTAGGGTTTCCGTAAGAAGAACAGGTCTGTTCGAAACGAGTCCAACAGCACACAAGCCGTGGGACGTGCAACTCTTCCTGAGTGTAGGGCGTTTGGATTCAAGAATCTCGTAAAAGCAAATCTGGCCTGACCATTGCGTAGTGCGAACAGCAAGACAAATAGTACACGCCCATTTACGTTGGCGGTATCGGCACTTTGGAAAGTGTCTTGGGATGGTTTCCACGCCTTTTTTCGATTTTTTCTTTGTGGTTGGTGTTGTGCACCACGAAACCGCTTCTATCGGTGCGTTTGTTCGTCCAGGTTCTACGTTGTAAACCCGACCAACGTAGGGTACGACTTCAGCTGGGAGAGCCAGGGGAACCCGCACCCGTCTTGGCGTTGCGTCACCCAGCGAGGCATGATTCTCGCGGGAAAGAGGGGAGAGATGGTCTTCGAGTACACTCCGGACGACATGGAGGTCGCCGAGGTGCGCCTTAGCTTAAAACAAGAGAGCGAAGTAGTTGCCCTGGCGCAAACCGTTTTTTTCTAGCTTGTTTTAGATGTACGCTTGCGCTGGACAGGGGGCATGTATTACGCCAAACTCTCGATGGGATGTTAGCCGAGGAGCTCCTCTCCACTTGAAGTATAGGGTTCACGAAACAAGCTTTACTGTGTGCTGAGAAGAAGGAGAACATGTGAAATATTTATGTTTGTACTTCCAGAGGCTGCAAGATGGGTATGCAAGCATCCTTGAGACTACTTGAAACATACAGTACCATTGCGAAAAGTGGTTCAGGTTCTGCTGTTTCAACATTGGGGAGAGGGCAGAATCAATGTAAGGGTTTCTTCTTCGAGACGGACTTGGCCGTTTTTCGTGAGGCAGATGTATCGTATAGCAAGGCAAGACATCGTAGTGATAAATCAAGTCAAATATCTTGCTTGATAAACAACTGATATTTTTCATGGAAGATACTCAATACAAACTTCGGTATCTCACGCAACCGCGTGCAAAACCACAGTGACAAGCTTTGCTAAGGTTTAAGAGCCTTTGATCCTTGCTCTGAGTTCAAGCTTATTCTAGTCTGGCAATTCACACAACACTTCGTCGACGCCACCTACTCCACGCCTAGTTTCCTACGTACCACACACACCGTTTGTAACAATCTCACTAACCATCATAACCACCACCACCATCGCAGGCTTTCTACCGTTTCAGAATCCCGGAGCACGGGGTGAGTGAGCTGTTCCTGTTCGCGGGAGGCGTCGTGGAGCCCGACATTGCCGTCGACCGGACCAAGCTGGACTACGGTGCCCTAATGCTCGGCGCGGCCCTGAAGGAGACGTTCCACATCGTCAACCGCGAGGCCATGCCGCACAGCTTCGTGTTCGACAAGAACTCGCTCGGCATGGCTCAGGTGCGGCATGTGTAGCAATGATAGAGCTGGCCGGCGTTCTGCATCACACCATCTCGTGGACGCATTTCTATCCATGTTCCACGACCTAACGGCAACCATCACCATACGGTGGAAACTTGATAGGCGGAGTCCTGTTTCCCACTGTGCAACGCTATCCCCTCCCCCCCCCCCCATTTTGCACTACGGTACCGCCCGCCATCAGGTGGACGACGACCCCCGCAGACGAGCGGTCCTGGAAGTAAGCCCGACGTCCGCCCTCCTCCCTCCCAACGGCCGGGTGCCGATAGAGGTGACCTTCTGCCCTCGGGAGGAGAAGTTCCACAACTTCAACTTGATCTTCGGCGTTC
>FN649738.1:2700388-2728241 GCA_000310025.1 Ectocarpus siliculosus | reverse complement strand
GTAGGAGGGAAACACCATCATGTCCACCAGCCAGAGCCCCACAACGCGGAGGATGAAGCTGCGGGGTAGACTGCGGTCGTTGGGCCTGTTGAACAGCAGTGCACGCACGACGGCGACAGAAGCGTACGCAGCAGGTTTGGCATCTACTATGCTGTCGTAGCGTACGTTTGTGTGGGCACCGAGTACGTTGTTTGCTTGCCATGAAACTGCCGAACAGCAGGCAGTACGGTACAGATATTAGCCAGCGAGTGAAGTTGCGCATGACGATGGTATGACGCGAAACGCCCGCGCACACAACTGCTGTAGACTACAGCATCATGCAGCAGTCCATGGGCTACAATAATTAGGCCGAGTCTGGAACATCAGTTTCATCAACAACGTGGTCCCAACCTGCACGAGAATGACACAAGCAATTGACAGATTTGGTGCTACCACTGCTCTGTGATATCGGCAGCTGCCGTCTTTGCGTCCGTCTTTCCCCCGCAGCGTGGTGACGGTTGGTTCGTTTCGGTTCAAACGCAAAACACGGGTGTGAAAAAAAAAAAAAGTGGCCAGAGAGCCCGATCTTTGACAATTTGGGCACTTGCTTGTCCACGGCAGAAGTCCGGGATGCGGGATCCCTACGTGGACTGTAGCTCCCTCCGCTTGTTTATATTTAAGAAGATCCGGCTTGGGGCTGCCGATATGGAATTCACAGAGTCCAAAGCGAGACATCGAGATACCAGCCGAACATCCAACATCCGGCCTCTGCTGCTGCAGGACCACCAAGCGAAATTCACGTCACAACCACAATGGAGCGGCTGATCACACACCGGCGAAGTACACCGCCTCAAGTCTACCCAACATACGAAAGACCTGCGATCCACCCTTGCTTTGGCCTACAGGCTTAGGACCACTCACCCCTTGCCCTTGATGGCTTCGAAGCTGCTGCGGATCACCTCCTCCATATGCGGCACATCCATCATGATGAGTGGTTATCTGGATGGTATCCCTCCACTTTTCTCTTCGCGATCCGGGCGATGTACCAGGCACGGCACAGCGCCCGCGACCCTCCCTTGTTGTTCAGATGTGCTGAGAGGCAAGCGTCTCCGCTCGCAATCCAGAGCACGATTTGGCAACCTCAGGAGTCGTGTGTGATCACACCTCAGGAAACCGCGCGGGCAGGGCAGGGGGGGCTAACCAATCTCTGTCACCGGTACCCCCCCCCCCCGAACTGTTGTTGTGCACATTTTGGATTTTTTTAGATTTCTCTCGACGTCCTCTTCTAGACTCTATACTGGGGCATTTCCTGCACGAGCGTCAGATTTGCTCTACGGTGGTGAACGAAACCTTCGATTCTCGTCGGGTTACTTACGTAGACGATCGGGCTGTGTGTGAGGGAAGAGTTGTTTGTCAAGAAAATCGCCTCTCTCAATCGATTGAGCGAGAAAATTCAAAAAAGGTAGGGGGGGGTAGCCCCGGCCTCATCTCAGGTCTATTTATTTTGGCTAATAGGCAGGGAGCAACAGACAAGGGTGAGTAGGAGCTTGGCCAGGGGAAGAGAGAGAAAACGTTCGTTCATTACACTGCGCTAGGGGTGGCAACAGCATCCAAATCACTGCGGAGCAACCCTTTACTTTGCGGTCGACCGCCTGCCTCTTGGTCCTCTCTCTTTTCCCATCTCACAAACACGTTGCTCGCGTACTCATCATACTTCGAAGTACACAACAACGGAGTTTCTTGATGTCAAACCCAAAGCCAAAAGAAGGCTTGAGGATAACGGCGACTACCAATTTCTACCTGTGCTGCAATTTTTCTCGCCGTTGTTCATCGCTAACAAGCAATAATAGTGGATTTGGTGAGTGACACCTCCTGCCCCCCGGCGGGTGGCCCCTACAGCATATATATTTCATTGTTCGTTACTATCTTTTAAGTCTAATTCCAGTGACTAGCGGGGGGGCGTGTACTCATGTAAACACATGCCGCATAGTCTAGTCGGTACACCAGCAACCTAATGCCGGGACGGGAGCGATATACCGGGTTTTCGCCGGCCCTGGCTACGTTTCACAAGGGTGCACCAGAAGCTTGTCATCGTCCTGGCCTTTGCTGCGCCAAACCAGACGTGCCATGGGTTGATTGGGCATCCCGGCTAACCAAACGTTCACATTCGGCAGGCACGACTTACTTGAAGTCCGCAGGGGCTTCGATCTTTGCGTGCCTGTAGAAAGCAAATAAATGCGCGACACGCACAGCGAATGCGTCGCTTCATGTGTGACACACAATATCTGGCTGATGACTCAGGTGTAATACTTCCAGATGAAGCAGTTCACAAATAGAATTGCCCTTGGGTGTTCCAACTATCCGTTGTTCACTGGACATCCTATAGGGTGTGAACTCTGGGGCCGAAGCCCACACTCTCACAGGATATACTGCATAAACAGCGCCTACGCCCTAACAGCAGTTTTACAGCTCCATGCCAACAGAGCCAACCCTACCTCGACCAATCCACCCTCGAACCTCCCAGGCGGGGGGATTATCGGTCTCAGTTTCACGGGAGGATGGGGGGGCGAAGTTGGTACCTTCTCTGCCGGGAACTGTTTACCTCTGATTGGCTCCCTATCTTACTCAAAACAACGACGGGCCATATCGGGACACCACCGATTGTTGAAGTAACTAAATGCGGCTAAACTAAACTTGTTGTGTGGATGTGGTGGGATAACCAAAACAGCTTGCGTTTTACCTCTTTGGCATGCGTTCTCTCCCTCTCTCTGAGGGAACAAATAAACAGGCAGCGGGACCGAGATAAGGCCGTAACCGGAGGAGACAATTTTTGTGTACAACGCACACCCACCAAAGGGTATCTCGTTACATGCTGCAGAAATACCCAACACAGCAGTGTCCCCTAACACCAGCCCCCGTGAAAATTTCATCTAGTCTAAGATGGGACGATCAAACATGGCGGGAATACGATGAACCGACAAAAATAGGATACCGCCAAGCAGCTCCTTGATCTATGTACTGCCCTCTTTGGGTCGACAAACCCCGCAATTCAAGGAAAAACAAAACGTGACATAAACAATGGGTAGTCTTTCTGTGTGTTTATTTATTTTTTCCGAATAAACAAAGGCAATTACACCAGCACCTTCGGAGACAAGGTTTGGGAATAGAATGTTGCTTTCAGCAGTCATCAAGTCACTCAACCATACAACACGCTACAACACACCAACAACACTTGTCACTCGACCGTACAACACACCACACAACAGATACCATTCACGCATGTCTCTCGCCGATCCCTTGAAGTGAACGCACAGCACGTTCCACAAGCGAAGAAAAAAAAATTAAGCTCGCGCCGCGCGCATCGAGCGACAAACGGGCAGAACTCCGCGATACACAGCAGACAAAGGACACCAGATCCGCAGGCGTTTTACTGCCAAGGTCGTCCACGAGCTTACGGTTCAAAAGTCGTACAAGCAACGAAGACTTGGCCACGCGTTGAAAACGCTACCGTCGTTCCACGGGGGTCCCCGGTATTGGTTTCAGGAGGAGTAGTTCGCCCCAATTGTTGCCTTTCCGGGAAGGGGCCCCCCGGGCCCTTTCTTGTTGGGTTGGACGCCGCCGTTTCAAATTTGACCCGGGCGTTTCGCCGTTGACCCCTTTCCCCCTGGGGGGGAAAAAGGGGGGGGACGTGGACAAGGTTGGGGCGCGAAGAGGGAGACAGGAGTGAGGTACCTCCCTGCACCTTCATGTATTTCTTCCCAAACACAAAAAATGACATGTGGAGAGAACACGGGAGGGGGCAGCAATTTAGTTGCAGGGGGATCCACGGGGAAATGGGAGGGAGCCAGGCCGGGGCGCGGGGGGGGGGGGGCTTTGCAAATAGATAGAAATTTCTTAAGGCAGTGGCCAGCAAACGTGGTACGTGAGGGCGGGAGGAAAGATCGATGCCCCGATCACGCTGAAGACGACAAAACAAAACCCCAACAATAGCATGTCAAAGAGCCGCCACGTTACCCACCATCCCCATAGACCACAACGCAAACGAAAAACACACACAATGCAGGCACCGAAACAGCCCTGGGTCCTTGCTGCCCCAAGCATCAATACACCCCAAAGCTTCCCTCGACGTATATACTTCGCGCGCGATCACAAGACCAAGCGCGACCCACCTTCCACCTTCCCCGTCCGGTCCCGCAGAAGAAGAAGCCGCTCTTCCATCTCCACCGCCACGGGATCTCGAAACCCCATCGGGCCCCTCGAATCGCCTCTCCCTTTCGCCGCTGCCGCCGCCGCCGCCGGACTCCTCTCGCTCCGGCCGCCGCCGCCGCCGCTGCGTACCGCCGCTAATAGCCTGTGCAACAACAACGCCGCGGGCAGGAGTGGAAAGCCCTCCCCTCTCTCCGCCTCCTCGGGGTCCGTCCACCGCTGAACCCGTCGTTGCGACCTCGTCTCCACCCCGCCGCCACTGCTGCGAGCCGCCCTCTCGCACTGTGTCCTCCCGCGAATGCTGGGGGTGGCCGCGCTCGGGGAGTCCGCGAAGAGGTGCCGTCGCGCTGCCGTCGCTGGAGGTGGTGCTGTTGCTTCCACGAGAACCGCCGACGCCGTCGTCCGGCCCTCCCCCGCCCGACCACCTGTCTCGCCTGACGACCGTTGCCTCTGTCGACGGGGACGGTTGCAACGAATGTCCGCCGCTGCTGGCGGGGCCGCCGCCGTCGCGGGGGTCCTCCTGGCTGCTGCCACCACGCTGGGATTGGCTCCTGCTGCCCCCCGAGAAACGTTCCGAGCCACCGGGACCCCTTCGAGTAACGACGGGGGGCGGCGGAGGACTCCTGCGGTGGAGATGGTTGCGAGAAAAAAAATACCAGTTGTTTGGGGGAGGGTGGGGGATGTCGATGGCTCAACGCTTCTTTGGTGGTGCGCGTTCCTTCATGCTTTGCCTGCGTGGGAAACACGTGCGATGTCCCAAGGTCTAACCAGTTGCACCATGGCGACCAGGTATTCGGCCATCGTAAACAAAGTGCAGTGGTGATACCCGTCGGGTGTGGTGCGCCTGATCACCTGAGGTCAGCGTGTCCCGCACACAACCAAACAACACCGTGTCTACGTACGTACGCCGATTGGCACTCATGGCGAGCATAGTGGTACCCAGGGCAACCGCGCTTTGATACCCCTCACCTGAGTTTGAGCCGATCCAGGATAAGGCCCTGCTGAAGCTCGAACTCTGACACAAGGCAGGAGAGCAGAGCAGCGGAAGCAGGGGGCGAAGACAGAACAAAGAGGAGCTCAAAAACAGCGGAGGGTGTCACAACAGCGCGAAGGGGTCGCTAATAAAGAAGAGGTCAGATATGAAGTGCGGTGGGGGTGGCCTTCGACACAAACCCACAAGAGGCTTAACCATGGGAATACAAGCAGCACCAGCCTTTTTCCTACTGCATTTACGTACGAGACGTGTGGCGGTGATGTAAAAAATGCAGCAAGCAATCTTCGACGAGAGCAAAGAGCACATCTTCCACCCTCGGTAGAGGAGCGTGCGGTGACACGCGGTAGAGCACATCTTCGGTGTACGCTGGAGTCATTGGCTGTCGATGAGCAAAGCTACCCTCCAAACACACACAACGTTTACAAGCAGGTAAGGTAGAGAGCAGCATCCGGAAAAATCAAGCGGCATCATCTCATCCTGTCACAAGCCGCTTGTGAACCTACGTTTTAATGCGTCAGCCATCCAAGCTCACCTTCGTCGGGATTCGGGGGAAAGTCGCTGTGGAGGACGGAGTCCACGCCTAGCTGGGCCGTCGAGTGCAAGGACGTTTCCACGCAGATCACGGACACTACGGCATCCTGCGAAGATTCAGCCAAAGACGCGCCCGCACGCACGCGAGAGACAGAGACAGAGACAGACAGATGGACAGACAGACAGAGAGAGAGAGAGAAAGAGAGAGAGAGAGAAAGAGAGAGAGAGAGGAGAGAGAGAGCACTCGAGAGGAAAGTCCGGGTGCACTCGTGAGCATTGTCCGGGTTGGCATGCGCACCATAACCGTGCCCTGGCATCCGTGCTACCGCTGCTGCTTCAGGCGAGGACTAGCGCACCGTGGCCTTCGGCAGACATGGCCATATGCCTGGCCACCCCTACTTTTCGTTCCACCTAAGATCTTGGAGAGGTCCGCCACCAGCAGTATTAAATTCGACCAAAGCTCGGTCTTTGCCAGAAAGTACACACCCAACAACAAACAAGGATCAACCACGGACCATTTTTCTGCCCAAGAAATGCGCGCCCACTGCGCGCCCACCTAGAGTATCGACAATGAGCCACAAAAGTGTGAGATTCGACAAATCGCTGTTCAACTACCCTCCGTTATAGTCAGGGCTGGAGGAAATGTTCACGCACCCCGCCCCCAAAGCAAACATACATGCAGCTACAAAACCCAACCCCTTCTACACACCTGAAGGGTGACCTCGGTTCTGCACATGAGCCGCGCGTGTGCCTGGGCCAGGCGGATGAGAGACTCCAGCAGTCGCACGGTCGTCCTCGCCGCCGATCGGTTGTCGGCGCTCCGCTGGCTCTGGTAGTACTTCCCCACAACCTCCTGCGCGACAGCGACGTACACGGCACGTGCAGGACGGAAGGAACAACCATGCCACCGGCGAAGCGAGGTCTTTACGGTACGGTAGTGGTCCCTGTCTAAGGTCGTATGGTGACAAGGGATTTGGCGGGTGGCCTTGCATCGGGGACCCGGCAACATTCAGAGTATGAGACACAACTTGCAATACGTCGCCTGTGTAACGCGATTTCACCGGCCTTAAGCATGGCGACCGGTTTCTGGAGGGACACCACTACTACTGCTGTACAAACCTTTTTCTGCTGAATTGTTGGGTTGTCAAAACTTGGCAAAATATTGGCAAATGTAGCCTGTTATGCGTCGGTGCTGATTCTTTGTGAGCGGAAGATGGGCATGCCACACGCGGATTGATTGATTGACGGCGAGTATACCTCGCCCCCTCTTCCAGGGCTCATCGCGCCTCCTACCAAAAAATGCCTGGTCGAATTTGTACAAACCACTCACCTCCGCGTCTTTCGAAAGCCGCACCGAAGTGAAGGTGTCTTTGACGTAGCACAGGTACTTCTGAAGCTTTTCCGTGCCCCAGGGCTTGCTTGAGACCGGTTCCTCCTCCCCTCTCCCCGCGGGGCCCCCGGCGGCGGGTTTCCCTGTAATGTGGGCGGGAATGCAATACGTACGTTATAATCAACCAAGGAAACGGCGTGACGCGGGTCAATCGACAACAACCGAAGTCATGCGGGAGAAAATAGACACGCTCGAAACGGAAAGAAAAGGTTGAATCATGATTTCATTCAGAAAAGAAGCGATGCCGATATGTCCCACGCTACTCCAAACCTGGTTGGCTGGAGCTGCTGGAACCACCTCCACCGCTGCTGCCACCGCGAGGTGCCACTGCCGCCGTCTTAGCAGCAACCGCCTTGGGACGGACGGGTGGAGCAGCGGGACCTATCGCGGCTCTCAGCACGAACGTCGATACCACCTTGTCCCATTGCTGCACGGCGTTCAAGGGACCAGAAAAGACACGCGGGGGAAGGAGGGTCCTGTCGCTATGGTTTGGGTTTTCAATAAGGCGGACCCATAGCGGGAGCAACGCGATATCACATATGGGGTGGGAGACCGGGGCGGAGGGAGGGGGGGGGTACGAGGCCCCGCGTATGATACAGCACATGCATTGGGCATACACGTCCCAACCTTGCAGTATTTACTTTGTTGTCCTATGACCGCACCTCTCCTCCCCCCCCCCCTTCTAGCCCCATTCAACACCCAGTTTCCTCCGGTTGTACTCCGAGCTGCACTCGCAGACTAGACTAACTACCCTCGACATCGATTGTTCTACAGCAGCCCAGTTTAAGCCAAACCACCCCAACCACAGAGCACACATGGAAACCACTTCGCCTTGTTCTTTGTGTCCAGCAGCAGCAGCACGAGGTCGAACCGGGACAAGAGGGGGCTTCCGATGGCGGTGTTGACTGTCATGTCCTCCGCCGCGTCGTACGTTCCCTGCGTTCGCAGTTCGCAGCGTTCGGAGCGGGAGGGGGGATACGCGCTTTGCTATGTACCCTTGAGCGCGATGTATAACACTGAAGACGACCTGTAGCCCGTGGCAGAACAACCTAAAAATATTGCCTGCTGCGAACGAAGCTTTACCGTTTGCGTCGCAGCAATACTGCGAGATCGACGCCTACGTTCGCACGTGATACCATCGTCCTGCCGAAGGAAAGCGCGGCTTGGTGTGAGGGTCTGGGTTGGAAGAAACCTTTCGCCAAACGAAGTAAAGCGCACACCGTACCTTGGTGTTCGTGACCGCAAAGACGGTCGTCCTGGCGTTGAGCTTGCACACCAGGCCGGCCTTGGCCACGCTCAGCGTCTGCTGCTCCATGGCCTGGTCACGGGCAGAACAAGACGCGAGCGTTGAGACAGATGGCAACAGCAGACTGGGTGAGGGACGCGAAGTGAAGCGATGGTAGGGTTTTTTCCGTGCACGAAGGCGGCGTGCAATTTAAGCCGTTTGACAGCAGCGCTTGGCGTGCTTGCCCCACCTCGTGAAACGTATGATATCATGGTCGTGGTCTCAAAAGGGGCCTGCTGAACCCCACCAGCCGAGCCCGCGGGGTGTAGACCCTGGCCTCCTGCACCCGCTGTCTCGTACCTTCCAAGTCAACCAACCCAACGACGCAGCGGTGGTATAAAGTGGTTCATCGACAGCAAACTTGCCTCGTGGATGGTGGCGCGATCGTGCTCTCGAATGGCGGAAAACTCGTCGATGCAGCACAGGCCACGGTCGGCCAGGACCAGCGCGCCGGCCTCGAGCATCCACTCCCCGCCATCCTTCCATGGTACAGCATCATGACGGTGGGTGGTGCGGGTTGAGCATGCACGGCGGGGCGCCGTGATAAAAGAGGAGCTTCCGAAAAAAAATTGCAAGTGCGGGCTGATATGATGGTTTCGTCTAATGTTATTGTGATGCAAGTGCGGGCTGATATGATGGTTTCGTCTAATGTTATTGTGATGCGAAGTTCACGACACGGTGAGGTCTTGTTTGAATGCAGCTACCAAACAGTTTCGAAACCATGAGAGGACGCGGCTTCCCTAGAGGAAGAAGTTGTCTCAGCGTTTCTGAACGTCAACGCGACGGCAGCAACAAAGGCGTTGATTATGACACGACCACGACAAAAACAACAACACCACAAACAAAAAAAACAGCGAAACCAACAACATCAACATGGCCATCAAAAGGCAACGATGCCGTCGGTGGCAGCAGGAAAACACAAAAGCGGCAACGACGCACACGGCCAACCGCGCCCCTCAGCCCACCTTCACAGCGGAGCACGTGAGCCCTGCGCTGGTCGTCCCCACACCGGTCGTCAGCACAGACCGAGGGCTAAGCTTCGCCGCGAATCGCAGGAACTGGCTCTTCCCGCACCCCGGGTCGCCTGCGCAAGAGGAATTTTCAGTTGAAATGCACATCGAAATCCCGGGAGGACCAACAATACGCCCGGAACAGGTGGGATCTCTTCCAGAAGGTATTGTGTCTAGTCTCTCGGCATGAGAAGCGCTACGAGAGATCGATTGACCAAAACAATTCGCCGTGCCTCCGTAAAGAATTATCCCGTGTCGATATTCTGGGACTCAGAGCTTGCTCAAAAGCAATACTAGCACATGCTGGAATTGGAGGCTCGTGGCGGGACGTTCGGAAGCACACACATATACGCTACAATATTCGCTCCCCCCAGAGCTATACAACCACAAGCGACAACAGTCGTGACAACATACAAAACAAATATTATATTTTGCCTGTTTTGCCCGTTTTGCCTGCTTTGCCTGGCCGACTGCCCGGCGCGTGTGCATCTCCCCCCGCCAAAAAAGAAAAAGAAAAAATGGTATTTACGAAACGACACGATAGGACGCGAGCGGTTGGCAGCGCCTCTTGGTCTCTCTTCCGATTCCCTCCGTTCTACAAGCAACGCTTTTTCTCGCGTCTTCAGCGCCTCTCTCGAAAACCCACAGCTCACCGACGACGAGAAGGTGCGGCGTGCCTCTGCGTCTCATCCCTCTTGGATCGGTCTCGGTGACTCCTCCGATCAGGGTCAGCAGGATCGCGAGCTGGGTTTTACAGTACCGCATCGTGGGAGGGAACAAAAAGAGAGCAACCGGAAAATAAGCAAAAAAACGTAAAAGAAAACACGCCTCAGCAGGATCGCGAGCTGGGTGTGAGGTATCACGAGAGGGAACGACAAGAGAACAACAAGAAAACAGTAAAAAAAAGTATTAGAAACACACCCGCCGTGAGAGGATGGGGCGTGAGGGTTCGCGCGCGTGGCGCGGGGGGGAAGGGGTAAAATGGCGGTATCGTCGTGTTTGAATGTGGCCCATACAGTTGGAGGTGATGCTGTGCGTTTACTCACTCACGTTCTCGTCATGCTCAAGTATTCGGACAACCACGGCACCACTAGCCGGATGCGGGGGGGAGGATTCAGCCCAGCACAAGATCAAACACAACAACCCCCAAGTATCGAACAAGTCGAAGAACGCCCCTCTGAACGAAGCGAAAACCGAACAAAAACCAGCGTGATGAAAACTGCCGCTGCATGCAACAATTCCCCGCAAAACCCCGGGTAGCCTTCGCACAAAACCGCCGACGGCAACGGCAACGGATCCTCCTTCCGCCACAAGATGGAAAGGAGTGCATGGTATTCAGCAACTAGGCGGCATTTTCTGCCGGGGGGGGGGGTTACCTTGACGGTGAAGAGACCGAAGACTTGAGGGCAAACGCTGGCGATGACGTGGTTGCGGACGGCGAGCGGGCGGTGGGTGTTGGCCTCCCACAGCTCCACGAACTCCTGCCGAAGCTCCTCGCTCACCTGCACGTTATTAAGGGTTTAAGCGAGAGTATGAGGGGGACCATGGTGCGTCCATAAGCAAACACACGAAAATGAACGCACGGCCGTCGCAGCATACTCGCGATGCGGCAAGGTCCACATGTCCAAGCACAACAGGTTCTTGCAGCACGTACACAGCAACGTGAAAGGTTGTGCACAGAAAACGTATGCGATCACCCAAGGGGTAGAATCGTGCCGAGCATGAGCCAACCGATGACAAATCAAGCGGCAGGAACGTCGAACGGCCGTGATTCAACCCTCCGTTACCTACCGAAGATCGCCCACACTTTTCTCGACACAGAGTCAAGCAGGCAGCCTCCCCTGGGACAGGGATTGGTAATGAATCAACCGCCATTCGCGAGACTGTCCATTATTCCAAGCGAACGTCCGAAGAACAAGAGCAGCGCCACGCCACATGTTTGCCTGACAGCCATGCCTTGGGCTCCCTGCTCACCACAGCGCGCAACCGCGCGCGCCAGCCTGGGCACGGCCTAGTTGCAACTGCGCGCCAACACCTGTACCACACATTTTAGTCGACCGCTGTACCGCGCAGCAGGGGAATATACTGCACCTGCAGTGCGGAGCATCAGCGGGGCAAGTCCATTTAGCAACTATCGTATTTACAGAAGAAAACGCGGCGGGGGGGGAGGGAGTTGCTCGATCGAGTACTTAATGAAAGCTTGCTCGCCTGCGAGCTGCCTTGGTCCGCGCCGCTCTGGACCGTGACGCTGTTCGCCCGGAGCGTGACCTGGACGTCGCAACGTACCCCCTCGAACACCGGCATCCATCTCCGCAACAGCTCTCCCACGACCACCTCCGTTGTTTGGTACGGGCGGCACAGGGCGGGAGGGGGGGGGGGGGGTGTACTCATAATCGTGCATGCCGTAGTCGTTTGACCATTGACCTCGCATCCCTACAAAGCCAGGACGGAGCACGCCGGGTTCTCACCGGACCAGGCTCTCACATCACCAAGCGCGAAGCGCCGTGAGGTATTTGGCGAGTCGCATGAAGGGTGAGCTGCATCCTGCTAAGGGTGTTCGGCATCTTGTGCTTACTTCCTTGCGTACGGATGACAGCTACGTATGACTTAATTTATTTTCTGGTGCTTTCACTTCCAGAGACAGTTGTAAGCACTGTGTAACTGCCTCGAGGAAGCTTGACCATTTTAACACAACGTGGTGCGATCATCCCCCGTTGCGCGGAGTGAGGGTTTTCGCCCGCACAACATGATTTACTCGACCACCATTATGGTTACCGCAAAAAAAAAAAAAAAACGAGGTAAAAAAAAAAAAACGGTAACCTGGTTGCCGAGTTCACGAAGTGAAATTGGCTTATTTTACAACGTCGTTGCCAAGCAACGAAAACCCAATCCCGATGGCAAACACCGAGTGGGGGGCTTGTTTAACAACGTCGTTGCCAAGCGACGAAAACCCAAACCCCGATGGCAAACACCGAGTGGGGGGCAGGGCGGGAGGGGGGGGGGATTCGTTGGCATGCATGGTCACAGCGGTCTTTGCACCGAAGAACCTCGCATCACTTCTTCAAGTGTGTAGCTGCCCCCCCACCCCCCCCGTCGTTTGCTCACCACATCATCCCCGGCCTTGCAGGAGTCCACCAGATCGTCCTGCAGAAGAATCACCATTGACCTGCGGCGAAGATATGCACCACGGCGATCATCATCTAGTGCGCGTAGCCGCCAGGAGAGCAAGCTACCGTGGGTAACCTCAAACGTAATCCACACTCGGGAATGCCAAGCACGAAACACGCCCCAAAAATATACACGATTATTTTTCCTTTGTCTTCGTGGGTACCCGCGCCCAATTCGGAATCAAGCCAATAAGATTCTATGAACAACCATCCGGAAGACACGGGAAAAAAAAACTTCGTGTTGCAATCGGGCACCGTTGTCCGCTGCTGCTGTCGCCCGCAAATGCAACCGGCCCTTACACACCTACGGGGAGACTCAAGGCGCTCCCAGATTCTTGTGCTCCCCTACCGAAAAATGAGGTTGTATCGCCGTAGACGAGACAAAAACAAAAATATCTACGAACGACGGGACCGGGAATAGTAAGTCCAACCGCTTTCGAACGCTACAGTACCGGCAGCACGTCATTGGAGGGCGGTGACACTGCAACAAAAGTTTGCTTGAGGCATTGAGCGGTA
Source organism: Ectocarpus siliculosus (assembly GCA_000310025.1). Lineage (NCBI taxonomy): Eukaryota > Phaeophyceae > Ectocarpales > Ectocarpaceae > Ectocarpus > Ectocarpus siliculosus. The sequence continues at coordinate 2,715,163 of FN649738.1, read as the reverse complement.
CATACGAACTGCCCTCCCGTCGTGTGATCCCTCAACAGGAAGTCGACACATTTCTTTCCACAACAGTGTGGTGGCTAGTGAGAAAATTCCATTTCATAGTGGTGTCCCGCAACAGTTCGAAAAAATGCCTCGTTTCACCTGGGGATAGATCCGACGCTTAGCTTCTGCGCCTGTTCCTGCACTTTCATCTGAGAGGACGTCAACGATTAAGATTTGTCAAGCATGGGCAAAGGGCGCATCGAAGGTAAGGAGGGGAATTCAAAGCGACACGCGCAAGCAAGGTCGGGGACGCAATGCAACTTTCCGCTGGTCTTCGCCCAACCAAAGGCCATCTTTCGATAGCGGGGAGCATTGTTTCAAGGCTACGGACACAGGTAACTTGGCCGCAATGGATGGTCCAAGATTACGCACACGGTGCTACTCTTGCATGGCAAAAAAAATGTACATGCATATACTGTTCTTGGAGTACTAGCACAGCACGTCGCAGCAAACAAGTAGTCGTCCATGTGAGGACAACGATATCATCATCAACAACAACAACAACCCGTAGCCTTGTACTGGTGCTCCATGAACCTTGTCCAGCATACACATGCACACGCCCTGTGTCGACTCTGCACCGTGCATATCATGCGAGTGCACTCAAAAACACATCAACGCCCTCGCAACTTGGAAGAGTCAGGCATATGTAGCCTCGCCTCACCTCTTGGTAATCGCTGTACTTGTGGTCCCCGTGCTCCATGAACCTCGTCCCTTTGCACTGCTTTTCGCCCACTCCGGGACAGCTAGTCTATTTTTTTTTTTATCATGCGGTGTGATTATTCAGGACATAAACAAGGAAACGACGATGATTGGGCAAGACAACGAGAGTGAACGGGGGTAAGTGAAAGTGGGAGGGCTGGCGGTGGTTACCTGAACACAGCCCATGCGTGCGCCAGGCGTTGGTGCGCGAGAGGCGAGTGTGGCAGCAGGACGGGGGGGCAGGGGGCAAGCGAGGCACTTGAAAGTACGTTAGCCCGTTAGGCTGTCCAATGGCATAGTGGGAAAGACATAAAATCCCATCCTTCGAAAAGTCCTATAAAAATCCCCCTCCGCGAAAAAGAAAGGGTGAGACCAGTCCACAAGACACAGAAGATTCGTCACATGTATCCGTTCGTGATGAACTTCGTTGTCTGTCCCCGGCCCCAACAACAGGCACCCAACACGGCAGGGTCGCAACGACTACAACACAACAGGTTTCCCTCCACTCACTGAAAAAGACTTCAGCACATCCCTTTCGACTGTGGTTATATCTCGAACGGATACTAGCCTTTCTGTGTATTGATGTATATTTCTAAAAACACAAGTATGGAGCTAGGTATGTCAGCCACTTAGGGGGAACAGGGGCGTATTTCTTGTCCTTAGCGGAGTGAACATTAACCATTTCCCATCGAAAAATCTCTGGTCGCGGGGTTTACCTTGGAAGACGTTGCATGTGAAAGGGTGCCAAACCGTGGAAAACGATAGCGGTCGAGCGCGACCACGCAAATTCTTTGACGCAGTTGTTGAGAAATGAAAGACAAGTCCCAGGGAGTCTTTTCCGCATCGTTCCCCTCGTGTGCGTTCGGAGAAGCAAAAAAAAAAGGATGCAGATCGATCGCAAGGAGTATCGGCAAATCAAGTCGCCTACAATCATGAGAGTACCCCCCCTTCAAAAATCCGAAACCTACCCTTTCGAACGCTCAGGACCATCATCGCAAAATAAAAAAAATAAATGGAGCACACCCAAGAAACAACGTGAAGTGAAGAAAAAAGTAGGCTGGGAGCGTCCACGCCATCTCACCGGCGGCGCGAGCAGGTTCCCTTGGCTCATGTCGGAGTGCACGCTGAAGACCGCGCCGCAGGTCTTGTTCTGGCAGCGGTACTCCCGCGAAACCTCGAGCATCTTAGCGGCGCCGCTGCGTATCACGGTACCCTGAGCATCTCCGGCCGCGCGCGCCAAATAAATAAGTGAATCTGCCTACAACTTGAAACGACAGCAGCCTTTTGCGAGAGGCAACGTGGAACAAAAACAGGGCCTCCTCGAGTGCTACCAATGGAGGCGGTAGGGGAAATCTCAAATACCAGGATTGCCGGCGCGTTGTTTCGAAATGGATCGCGCGGGTGGTCAACGGCCGAAGGGGAAAGCAGGCAAACCCCGATCCCCCCCCCCCCCCCTTCTACCCCGCGTGCTTTCCAACCTGTATCTGGATGAGCACCCCTAGGTCAGTGCCTCGGATTGCGCTGATGTTCGGCTTGCAGAGGTCGGACAGCGGCGGCAAGTGCGTGATTCGGATGTGCGCGTTGCCCTTGACCGTCAGCACCGGCGTACGTCCGCTGTCGTTGTTGTTGTTGCTATTGCGACGGCTGTCGTCTTCTGCTGCTTCTTCCGCCACGATACGGGCTTGGACCTCGCCCAGTGCCTCGCGCATAAGCTGCGTGTCGGGCGGCAGAGACGATCGCTCTGTGAGCCACACACGCGGCATGTGCGTGCGTGTGTCCGCGCATTTCTCGTAGCTACCATCGTACCTCGAATGTTTACCGGCTGAGCACTAAAGGCGAAAGGGCGCCAGTCTTAGCTAGACGAAAAACAAAACGAGCGTCCACATGCGTTCTTGTGACTTTATTCGCACAACCATGCCGGCCGCGACGGGGCCCCTACTGCAACACCATCATCGGCAAGAGGATGCAGCTCTTCAGATTTTCGCGATAAACCGCGAGTCACAACTCGCGTCCGAATCCGCTCGATTTATGCAAAATAGCGGTAGAAAGCAGCAAGAGACCAAGACGGGGAGTCGCGACACCCCCCAGGTAACGCTACCACTGTTGTCACACTTTCGCAAAGGGGATCTCTATCTCTTCGCCCCCCTTCCCTGTCTTTCGACCATGCGTGTTTCCTTTCCTCTGTTTCCGCCCGTGCGAAATTCCTCCAACCACGCTTTCCCCGTTGTCCGGGTACGTACCTACGTACGACGTACCTCTAATAAGAGATCCGGACGGTGCAGCACCAAGTACGCCAGCCGCGAGTCGAAGTGGATCAGATCTTGGGCGCTGAGATCGCAGGCGGTAGAGGGTGGGGAGCAATTTGCAACAGTCGGATGGGGTCAGATGGTGTCGTGCTTCGAATCGCAGCATCTACGCCCAAATTCTGGTCAGGTTGTGGTCTTTGTGCTGTACAACACCGTACTTTTCTTTCTGACCACGTTGAAACGTCGCCACACTCGGAGCCCAACAGTCCATCACGCAGGTGGGCGGACAACACAGGGCATGGAGTCCCTCACACAGGGTTTAGGTTCTACGAATGATAAAACCACCCATGTTGCGTCGACAAACTGTCTACTCAAAGAGTCATTTTTGGCCGCATCCACGACAGAGTGAGTACACATGTACCACTGCGTTGCGCAAAATGTGAGGAGTCATCGACGGGCCGTCATCCAAAAGGCCGCCCGCCGTGCCCTCATAACATACTGCCGTAAGGCGAGCTGAAAAAACAACGAAACCACACAGCCATGACACAGCACAAGAGAAAGGAAGCGAGCATAAAAAACACCGCGCGAAACACCTCCTTGTCCGCGTCTCACTTGACTGCGAGCGCGTAGTCTTTCTCCTGGTCTTGGGCGGAGACGATCGTCCGGTGTATTGTCGCCAGATACCGCCGCTCCAGAAACGTTGTCATCTGCGCCACGTACTCATCCGGGCCTACCCCCACAGAAGAAGAGTCAGCCCACGAGCACAGGAAAGAAGAGAAACAGGGAGAGTCGGAGGGAAAGGCGGACGGAGACGGGGAGGGGGAAGCATCCTCTTCGTCAGTGCTCTGCTCCTTTCCGTGGGATCGCCGTTTTGAAAGGAGCAGGATGTGCGAGAACGCCAGACAACACGAAAACGGGAAACGCCGTCACGAGTATCGGTGGGAAGGGCGAGCGGGTCACACAGGTCCGCATTCAGAGAGTATGCCGCTGGTCCCGGCAACATGCAACAATCCCTTCACAAGCACCACCACCATGGAGTGCACACGACGACAGCACGCGAGGCACTCGCCTATGTCCTTAGGGTCGTACGTCTTCAGATCCTCTGCGCGGTGGCCGGTGGCAGGCCGATGCCGCCACCGCGGCCTCCGACCCCCGGAGCCATCATCCAGCCGCCGCCGTGGGTACGCCCCCGCGCCTCTATCGCTTACACAACCCTGGCCGCTGATGCCGTGTCTTGGACGGGGAGCACCGTCGTGATTGTCGAAAGAACCGTCGCTATCGGAGTGGGTGTAGCCTTGACCCTGGGACTGCTGTGTTGGGTGCATGATACGTTGTCTTCAGGGAGGGGAGGGGGCGTCGGAAGAGGGATGCGTCCAGCGAGGGGGGCGACAATGGCACGGGGCTACGTATGAGCGTAGGGGAAGGGGGCGTACTCATGTTCTGCATGCGTAAGTTGTTAGACCATTGGGGGATGGGGGAGACAATGCTGCTACTCTTAACATTTCTATCTTGTGGTTGCAAAGCTCTTATGCATCAGGTCCATACTCCAACATTATTGATGGCACAAATACGGTAAGAAAGTGCGGGCGAAGGCACACTGGTGTGAGATCGATCGATTTTCGAAGATCGACTGCGCCACAACGGAGAGGGTGCGAAACACGACCGACACGTGGAAAAGGAAAAGCTCTCGGCCAGAGCTTTTCCAGAATCACCATTTTCGGCATTTGCAGCCTCTCTGTTTGCGGGACAATCGATCTTTAAAAATTGATCGCACACACACCTGGTTTGCTCGCACTTTCTATGGTTTCCAGCAGGTCAAAAAATGATTTGATTTGGCACCAAAATCTTGCGCATAGGTTTGCATGTTGTTCAACGTACAGCCGCATATTGTGCATGCTACAAAGGGGTTCTTTCTTCGCAGCGATGTAGAACTCCGCTGAAATCAACAATGCACACAGCGTTGATGGACAGTAGCCAGGGCAGCTGGTAGTAGGCAGCAGGTGGGAAGAAGATTGCAGCTGTTCGCCAACATACATAGTCTACTCTCTACCGTCGCCAGGAATCAAGGACCCTTTTCGATCGTCTTATCCACATGTTGAGCCGCGTAGAGCACTTGCAGAGCGCAGGGTTACTACAGGAAATATCGCGGGTGTAGCAAATAGTAGTTCACGACTACCTGGCGAAAGACAAGGACAAGTAAGCGCCCGGTACCACACTGCACTGGCTTCGTGGGCAGGCGCGCGGACATGACACAAAAACTACGGCGCTACACTACCGAGCGTGTTGCCCATTTTACCTGAAGAAACGACACGAAAAGATCGCAGCAGTGACAGCAGCAGAAGAAGCAAGACGACGACGGAGAAGAAGCAGCACAGACGCTATGTCATCTGCATGGGTGGGCGAGAGGAGCGGCGTCGTTCGGGCCGTGCCGCCGATGGATGTGCCCGCGGTTGCTTGCGAATTTGAAAAAAGGTTTCAATGCGTTCGCGAGGCGCTGCAATGTTGTGGAGGGTATGCATCTTTCCTATTCTGCGAGGACTCCCGCAGTGCTTGTCATTTGTCATTTGTTGTTGTGTAGAGTAGCAAGCGCAGCAGTCCCTAGCGCAGAGGAACACCACCCCAGCACCTTGCCGAAAGGATGGCGCATATCGGGTTCGTCAGCACGTCAGTGTTAGAGTCAAAGGATGGGGTGAGTACCAATTTCCGAGTCCTTGAATAGAGCACAAAAAATGGTTTCGACGGGGACATACTGTACCGCTGCTTGCGTTCAAGTCCCGGGACAGAGTAGTGCCTGTATCGGTTTGCAACCCGGATAGACTGGGAGAGTCCGGTAACATCTGTTTATGCCGTATTAATTGTACTTGTTCCGTCCTCCTGGACTGTTAGTCTGTAACTGATGGGTACTGGGTTAATAGAGTCACCGGTGGTTGTGTGATCACAAACTCTTGGATGGGATCGGCTTTACCAGTCCCGATGAGCATATATTACACATGTCCAGAAAGAGCATCTGCGTCTTCCACAATTGACACAGTCCATGGATCTACCTTCCAGGCTCTGGGGGCATGACTCACTGTTTTATGTTTTATGTAGCGTAATCGATAGAGGTTTGAAATGGAGCAAACCGTGTGCACAATATTTTGAACATGTTCGTTCCGACAGCTGCTGGATCTACGTGCATTTTTGTGAAAAATCAACGTACCGGCAGATCATACCCAAAATCTCGCACACAGCAACCAGCACCGGCAACAACAACAACAGCACACAGCACGTGCTGGTAGAAATAGGTGACGTGTTTAAAAGTCGAAATGACACCTGCACCTATGATACGTATGTCTTGCCCCAACATCTCCACCCCGTGTGATTTCGCCGCCGCCGCCGACAGATCGACTTCAACGAGGAGGTTCGAAAAGAGTCCGAGGATGTCCGGGAGGCGGAGCGCATCGCCAAGGAGGCCGACAAGAAGCCGCTGTGGGAGCAGCTGGCGGGCAAGCGGGACGAGAAGCAGGCCAAGTTCGACGCCGTCCGGGCGTCCATGTTCGGTACGCTTTTTGCGGCCGCGCACTCCGGTGTACGTACAGTAATGTTAGCCTTTTGGTGTATTCGAGGCATCTACTTTGCAGGTGGTCAAGCACCAGCGCATGGTGCCCGCGTTTGCCCACAAATACACACAACTACTTCTTTCGCCCAACGTGCCGTTTTCCTTCACGCGTCACCTTTTTGGCAGCGCCCCCTCGAGCCCTTGATGACGAGGAGTCCAACTTCTTGCAGGGGGTAGAGGCGCAGCGGCTCGAAGCTAAAGAGCGAAAGAAGAAGTGGGAAACGGAGGAGCTGAGGGGTTTCGCTCTGGCGAGGGCGAACCAAACGGGTACGTTTTATGTCGCAGGGTTTGGCTAACTGATGTTCGACCTAAAGCAGCACTGGAGGGGCGTGAAAGTTTTCTCTCTATGCGGGTACATGGGTAGCTCTATCGCAGATGATCGCCGTCAGTTTTTTGCGGGTTCTGCTACAATTCGTGGGTATGTAGCATGCCGTTGTTCGCATCGTTTCACCATTGAGTCTTAAAAACTACAATGTGTACGGTGTAAAATTGCCGGGCAGTCTTTATCTTGAGCTACAGACTTATTATAGCGACTCGTGTACCCTTTTCTTGCAAAGTGTGCGTGTTCTTTAGATCTTCTGATGGCTCTAGCATTTTTGTGACCACGGACCGAGTTTTTGCTAGATTTTGGGATTAGCAACTGACACGAGATTACTAATGTGAATAAAACAACAACATACGTGTCAGTCAATATGCCTCTCGCACAACGCCCTGACACCACGAGACACTACCGCCCGTCCCATTCGCGCCTGTAACGATTCGATTATTGCGCACGCAAAGCAGTTGCGATCGCGGAACCGAAGAAGCCCAAGGCGAAGCCTCCGGCGGACGGTGGGCGGGGGAACCAGGATCAGCAGGACGGTCGGGCCGGCGCACCCCCACCGGTAGTGGCCGTCAAGATCAAGACCAAGCGAAAAAAGTGCGTGCACATGAGGTGGTGAACAAGCAGGCGCAGTATCCGTCGGTAGTGCTTAGTGCACCTAGCTGGCGAGCATCGGAATGGTTGTGAACGGAGTTGAGCAGGGAGGAGAGCAGGCGCTTGCACGAGGGAGGAGGCGCGTACGAAGTGTCATTTGCTGGCCACTACTGCTGTAGACCTGACAACGCATCCTTTTGGAGACTGGGTTGGGGGAAGAAGACGGCAATCTGCGTCACGACTACATCGTGGGCGTGAAAAATGAGACCCGTCCTGTTCTGGCTTCAAAGTTGCGCGTTTTCTATCTATTATAGTTAGAGCGGGTTTTGGTTGTTCTTTACCGACCGCGACATGTACGTGTGCTGTCGACGTTGCGCTGCCCCCGCCCCCCAACTACCCCTGGCCCCCCCCCCCCCCGTCCCCCACACGGGTCTATGTATCTCCTTGATTTCACGCACCCCTTTCCCTTCCCCTCGAAATGCCGACACTCGTTTGCAGAGACAAAGACAAGAGCAAGGACGACAAGCGGGCGAAGAAGAGAGCAGGGGCGGCGGCAGCGGCTGTTGGTGCTGTTGGCGGCGCGTCTTCCGGTGCAAGTAGAGAAGGCGTGGCCGGGGGTGCTGATGGCAAAAGCGAGGGTTCTGCAGCAACGGGAAAGGGGAAGGGTGCGGCGGCGGCGGCGGCGACGGGCGATGACAAGGAGGGGGGGAAAGAGGACGGGGGGGAAGGCCTCTCATCGTTGCTGGGCGCTTACCAGAGCGATAGTAGTGACGATGATGGCGATGCGTGAGAGGCTGTACAGCTGTGTGGTGTTCTGTACATAGTCTTGGACTAGGTGACGGAGAGTACAATTATATTGATGCTGCATATTGGCTTTTTGAAGATGGTCGCGTCACGTTGTTTGTCCGGGGGCACAGCTCGAACTCGTTTGTTATTCGCTTCGAAACGCGCGGCTAGCGCGTGTTCGCCTTGGGCGTATCGTAGAAGAGGGCCTCGGCGTTCTCTCCCAAGACTCGGTTTGATGGTCGTTCGCCATGTCCGATATAACGTGCCATGTAGCGCTCTTAGTGCATACGCTAGAATCGGCCGTCTTGCTTCACGAATGGTTGTGGAGCAGCAATCGGCGGGTGCACACGATGGCGAGGCAGATCAATGTTGCACCGCGAGCTACCCTGCCGTGAAAAGTAAAGCCATTTTTCGTCTGTTCCTCGGAGCAAGGGGATGGTGCGTTTGATCATGTTCGTTCTTCAGTTGCAAGTCACTGGAGAGGAATTCCCTGGGGCGGGGGGAGGAAACGTCTTATCCCTCAATCGAATGGTGCGATTCACTATGTACATGCTCGTTTTCTTGTGATTTTCTGCTCTGCAACAGCAGTCTCGAGAAAACAGTCCCGCCGCCCCACCTCTCCTCCGTCCGCCCTCCATGTTCTTGTGGGGGCGGTCAATGTCATTGTGCAAAATGTTCAAAGGACAGCACGACCTTTGTGGTGGCGGCTGGGCAGCGCCCTTAGTGCCGTGAGAAACTGCAGCAGAAGTACATAGTCAGAGCGCCCCCGGTATGTTCTGAGCAAGCTCGCGGTACAACATGTGCAACGGTTGGATTCCAAAGAACGACCTGCGGGACTTCATCGTAAAAAACATGTCACATATGTACTCTGTAAATGAGTTTCATGTTTGCAGACGAAATACTTGTATACACTGGGTCGACTCCGTTGTCCCCTACGTTGGAGAAAAAAGTTGTCCCCAACCCACAAAACAGGCACGCGTACTGACTAATACCAAGCACGGAGTAAAAAGGGTCTGCATATCTACTACTGCCGTAGTCTTGGTCTTGCGGGATGACGATAATCTAAAAAAAAAAAGCGAAAGATGCCTCTTCGTATTTTTGGCGAAAGCGAAATCCGCGGCGGGGGGCCGAGAGGCAACCAACCCCACAGCCGCCGCTTCTGGAGAGAGCAAGTCGCACGGACAGAGACGAAGCGACACGGCAGGAGCAGCATGGCGGCAGCGGTCGAGGAAGACTGGGAGAGCGCTGTTGGCGCCTTATCCCTCGTGAGTCCCCCCCCCCCCCCCTGCCCTGTGGTACGGAGGTTTGATGGTCGGTCCACTTGGTTGCACGCGTTCGAGCTGATGAACAAACCCGGCCCTGAGCGACAGAGTGCCAGGAGTAATGATGATGTCGTTGTTCGCCGCCGCCGCTCGCTGAGGGGTGTTAGCGAGGCAGACAGCCGTCCGCCGTGCTTCTGCGAGGATCGCGTGCCGTAGTGCATGCTTGGGCGCCAAAGAGGGAGACGACGAGATTTCTACTGTCTTGTTATTTGTCGTCGTTCGCTGCTGCTGGTGCTGCTGCTGCTGCTGCTGCTGGAAACTAACTGACTTGCCTCCCTCTCGCGCCGCCCGTGCTTTCGTCGGGTGCGCGGCCGGCCGGCGGCTGTTGCGTTTTTCCCTGCCCTGTGCCTCTTTTGCCCCAACTCACGCATGAAACCAAAACACGCAGCAGGATAAGGTCGCGAGCGAGGCTCCCGCCGCCGCGGGCAAGGCCGGGAGCGCGGAGGGCGGCCCCTCTTCTCCCGCTGCGCCCGATGTCTCGTCATCGAAGAAGTCGACCCCCGCAGCCACAGCTGCTGTCCCCCCCTCGACATCTCAGCAGGAGGGCGCAACAAGCGCGGGGACTACTGCTACTGCGACGGCCGCGGCGGTTGCTCGTGACGATGTCGATTCGGCCCTGATGGACGCCTTGGGCAATGCTCGTGGTGAGAGTTGGCGCTACAGCTTTGCCGTAACAGCAGCAGTTAATTTTTGGAAGGAGAGAGAGATCGCGTATGACTTTTTTGGGTGGCGACCCCCACAGGTCATATTTTTTCACGCGTGTGTGTCGTGTTTTTTGGGAGAGCAGCACCACATGCGAGCTCTGGTGGGCTGCTGGAATTTCCCCTCCCTTGACAACAGGAGTGGGGTGTGCACGCGGGCTTTGATGCCTGGGTGCGAGCTAGCTGCACCGATAGTGAAACCTCCGCGTGTGTTGCCCGCTGCTGCTTCTGCGTAAGCTAAGCCCTGTCGAGATTCGGCCGGCGTGTCTATAGGCACAACAATGGACATGGGACAAGCAGACAGCAATTCCAAATTTCAAACACCCCACCAGTGTGCAGACTTTCTGGCAAAGGACAGAACGGACGGCGGGAGAAAACATCAACCCGATGGATGGCGAACGACCGGATCTCATGATCTGAACCAGAGGGAGAGAGAGAGCAGCACAGCTCAAGAGTTGTTTTGCATTCCTGTGTTTACAGCAGCAGCAGCAAATCCTGCTGGCTCGTCGTGTGGGAAGCCACCGTGCGCATCTTCGTTGGCACTGGTATACGATACATTTTGAAACTTTTGTTGAAGAATCTGTCCACATCGGCACCACCGTTCTATCTTTACCTGCTGTCGAGTGTTCGAGACCGTTTAAAGGGGGGTGATGATAGTCATCTCATGTCGTGTCACCTACTGGTGCATGGTGCAGTCTATTTTAATTCTCAAATCGATCGAGTTGATGCGTGTTTTTAAACCCGTCGCTCGTACTCTAGTTTCTAAACTTCCCCGCGCCCTTTATTTGTACCTTTTTTGTCATCAAAATACTTACGAGCAGATTCCCGCCCTTGGGCCGAAGAGAACACTCTGCTGCGGGACATTTACCTCAGTCTATCTACAGCAGTAAACGCGAGGAGGGTTCAGCCATCCTCCCCTCCCAAGTGTGACCGCATGTCACGTGCAAGCACTCGCTGTTACAGAACGCGCTAGTTTACCTGTAAATACCGGTATACGTAGATACAACAGAGTCACAGAGGCTGCGTACCGGTTGGAGAACTACATACCCATGCCCTTACAATCCAAGGGATGTTTGTGCGAGGAAAGTTTAGTTGGGCGTCCACACGAACGGTAGTCGCACGGGCGCTGAACGCAGTGACCGCGAAACCATCACCCGCGAAAGGAAGGGGCTTGCAAGCTCTATTCGTGCTGAGGGTAAGGGGTACATCCCGGCTTGGAACAACCTGCCAACGTTTTCCGCGGAATGACAAGGGTGTGCGTGGCGTTTTGGTGGGTGGATAAAACGACGGCGGATGGATAGTAGCGGTGGTTCAGGCATGGGCTGCGCTGAAGCTCAGAGCTCGGGGCGATTTCTGCCCACATTGACGCATAGACGAACTTCCTGCGGGCTCAGAGAGCCCACCAGCTTCCAGCATTTGCAATCCTAGCTTGCTCGTGCCACTAGAGCCCTTTTTTTGCGGATTCTCCGCTCCTAGACCTCGCCTCGCGGCGAGACCCGCATCTACCGATAGCCCTGAGTTGCGACGGCCCTCCCGCTGTGCTGCGCGATCTCGCTGCGGACGTTGCGCAGCGCTAGCGGGGGCAGAAAGTCGCGTCTCCGAGATATACCATGACTCGACCAATCACAGCTCGTTTTTTTGACAGTCCAGGCCCTTCATATAAAGGCCTGACGTGGTCCCTTTGTGTGCGCTGACTGCATGTACACACCTCGCCACACGCGACAGTCAACCAACCAAGTCTCCGCATGCCACGAGACAAAGCATCCTACTGCTGCAGTGCGTCTCCCTCCCGATCCCGACGACAAGCAGGGGGGGGGATTGCGGCCGGTGTCGTGCGCACAGCAGTCTACACCTCAAGTTGTGTTTGTCGCGACTTGGTCGAAAAGTGGAAGTCTCCGTGTCGGAACGCCATTTCTCGGAACGTTCCTTGGGCAGGTGCAGCCCGTGCACCGCAAGCTAGCTTTCCACCCTACAGCAACCTAGCACTACATTCCTGCTGTCACGGTGCACAGCAACCGAACCCTACCCCCTCTTGCGCCGCGGCTTCGGCTTACATGTGAAGCAACCTAGCGTACAGCAACCTACTCTTTACCGCCGCGGTTGCCGCGGCATAGGCTTTTACTACGGATAGCGGTGACGTAGCGCCTACCAATGTATATCTTTGGGTCGGGTTGGGTTAGGGATGGGGCTCGTTGCATCCATCGGGGTAAATATCCTCCTCCCCCGCCCCCATCGGGATATACACTAGATGTCAGTGTTATTTCTTGCCACATCTATCTGTATTTTCTTGCTGAGAGCTCTCTATCCTCTGGCCGTCGTTTCATACTTACACTTCTTGTCTCTTTCATCTCATCTCAAAACTCGACCCGCTCAAGCTTGACATGGCCATACAGCCTACGCGTAGCGGCGACCGCGAAGCGGTACGTCGCGAAGCGCCCTTCTGTTCGAAGACCATTTTTTCGCGCGTCACTACACGTGACGGGAGCCTTACGCCTCAGCAGCTTGGTGTGTCATATTGGGAAACGTTGCTGCGCACCCACGTGCAGCTTCAAGATAACCCAAACTCTGACTCAACTCGTTTCATGAAACGTTCGGTATGGAATAACCCGACCTCTGACACAACTCGTTCCATGAAACTCGTTCCATGAAACGTTCGGTACGGAATACGTTCCTGCTATGCGCAACGCCGGGCACCATCATGCGGTCTGCAAACCAAACCAAACCGCTTGCGGCGGTAAATCCCAGTCTTGAGAGTAGTACTTCAATATAAACTATAGGGGCGCCGCAGATTTGTCTCGTCTAGCTTCTCCCACACCTCCCAGAGATTTTTCCGCGAGTTGGGCCTTCCTCCACCGTAACCTCCCTGCGGATGCGTTTCTTTCCTACGACTGGGGTATGCCGACGAAACTTCTGCTACATCGCTCGCCCGCATCGCTCAGCTCCCCCCCCCCGTTCTGGGACTACCCGGCTCCCTGTGCATATCTCTCTCGCGAAGATTACGTGGAACCAAAAAACAGCGAAGTTGCTTTCCTACGAATGGGGTTATGTAGACGAAACGTCTGCCACATCGCTCGCTTCCCGTGCCCCTCAGTTCGCTCCCACCCCCACCCCCACCCCTACCCCTCGGATTTCCCCGCCTCCTGTGCGTACCGTGCGCGCAAAGACTACGTTCTCAAGCTGGAGGGCGAGCTGGTGGCGTTCGTCACCAACATGGAGGAGCCCAAGCCTCCGCACCTCGTTCTACCCCCCCGGTCTTCCTACCAGCGCCTCATCGCCTACCGGCTGGCGGCGAGATTCAAGCTGCAGAAGGCCAACGCTGCGCAGGAGAGGGAAGCCATCGTGGCGGCGGGGATGGACCCGGCAACCACGATCGGAGGTGAGAAGAGAGAGAAGAAACCGAGGTCGGTTGGTGCCCTCCTTCTCCTGCGTGCGTGGTGATGTACCTACCATGTGTTTTGTGTTCCGCCGTGGTACATGTACCATGGTGTTCATGTTCCGAGGTGGGTTCGTGTTTTTTTAGTAGATGCGTGCGCGGTGATGGTACATGTTCCATGGGTTTTGTGTTCTGAGGTGGGTTCGTGATTGTTTAGTAGATGCGTGCGTGGTGATGGTACGAGCACTGGTTCCCTCTTGGTTTTGGTATCTGCCTCGCTTACCCGCCCTCCCCCATTACACCCGGCTGCAATATTACTGCTGTAGGCGCCCCCCCCTCGGTGCTTTGGGTTGGCTTTGTTGACATCGCGATGCCTTGCTCGCCCGGCGACGTGCAGCGTTTGCCGCTTCAGGCGCGAGCGTTGTCCCCGGTACCGCACGCGCTTGGACGCTCCACGTTGTTAGTACCCGGCGCTTGTCCTATGATTTCCCGCCGCACCCTTTTTCACAGCCCCCCCCCCCCTTTTGTATGCTCGGCCAGTCGCGTCTCCCCCTCCTCCCGCCGCCGGAAACGGAAACGGAAACAGCCAACAGCAGCAGCAGACGCAGAAGGTGACGGCGTTCGTGCGCGTCGCCGACTCGGCGGTGCCGGCGGTCCTGCTGTCGGCGCTGGACGCCGAGGCGAAGCGGAGGGAGGCGGCGGAGGCGGTGGCGACCGCGACGGCGGTGGCAGCGACCGGCAGCAAGGGGGCCCCGATCAAGCTCATGCGCCGCAGCCCGGGGGACCCGCGGGCGCCGAACCCCCACCAGGGCCAGGGGAACGGAGGCGTGGAGAAGCAGGTGAAGACGGTGGAGGTTCGGGAGCGGGAGTACGCGGAGGCCCGCGCAAGAATTTTCGGGACCAAGAGCCCACCGTTGCCGACGCCGGGACCCCCACCCGGCGCTGCTGCTGCTGCTGCTGCTGCTGCTACGCCTGACGGTGGTGCCTCGAGCCCCTCTGTTGTTGAGGCCGTCCCTGGTGCAGGCTGCGTCGGTGATGACGCTGCTGCGCCGTCGGCAGAGGCCGTGCCTGCTGCAGCTGCGGCGGCGGCGGCGG
>FN649738.1:2689022-2700288 GCA_000310025.1 Ectocarpus siliculosus | reverse complement strand
TCGCTGGAAGCATCAGCAGCAGCGGAGGGAGCAGCCGCCGGGGAAGCGCAGCCCGGCGGCGGCAAGGCGAAGGGCAAGGCGTTGAACAAGGCCGAACGCGGCGGCGCCGCCGGTGCCGGGGCCAAAACCGATCGCCCCGCCGCGGCCGCTGTGCCCAACGGCGACAGGCCTCCGCCGCCTCCCGCCACCGCCACTACCCCTCCTTCTTCCGCCGCCGCCGGCGCCGTGACGAAGACTGCGTCCCCGACCAGAGGCAAGGGCAACGGCGTTGCCGGGGAGGGAGCGGCGACGGTGGCGGCGGCTACCGGTTCGAGCACACCGTCTGGGAAGACAAAGGCGGGGGCGGCGGGCAAGAGGACGGACCGCGAGGCGAAGCAGGCCGGAGGGGCGGTGACATCCCAGGGCCCCGACGGGACGATGGGCTTCGGCAGTGGACGAGGAAAGCCCGTGCCCGGCGGGGGAGGCGGCGGCAAAGGCGGCGGTAGGGCTGGGGGGCTACAGCAGCAGGGCTCTGACGGCCCCGATCGAGGAGACTACGGCCGCGGCGGCGGCAGGGGCGGCGGTGGGCCGGGAGGGAGAATGGGGGGTGCGGGAGGAGGGGGGGGCAGGGGCAGCAGAAGACCCGCCGTTAACGCGGGGGAGTGGAAGGGGCAGAGAGGCATGCAGCGCAACCGCATGGCGGAGAAGTCGGATCCAGACTTCGTCCGCAACTACGACAACTACCGCCCGAGCTTCGCGCCGTACCGGCAGCTGGCGGACCCCGGGGGAAGGGGGGGCAGGGGAGGAGGGAGGGACGGGCCTGGGGGGCAGCAGCCGCAGCCTTCGCCGCGATTGCTCCAGCAGCACCCGGTGAGGGTAGTGGTTTAGTTAGGTGGTGTCGTTGTGTTTTTTGTTTCACGAAGAGCAGGGTTGTGCTGGTTGTTGGTTGTTGGAGGACTTGCTCCGCTAAGAGCGATGGGTATGACCGACCGAGAGCCTTTTGAGTTGGTGCGAAGTTGAGAATCTACAAGGGGCAAAAGGCGTTGTTTTTGCCCCTTCTTGGGGTCATTTCAAAAGGCGTTGTTTTGCCCTTCTTATGGTCGCTTTTTATGTGTTTGGTGTATTCACAATGTTGCCCCCCCCCCCCCCGTGTGGTTGCTTTTTGGAGATTCGTATAGTACGTAGCAACAGCAACAGCAGATTGGGTTTGGCGACTTTCTGCGGACGGTGCGCTTGCTCACTCTCACCCCCGACCCCTTCCGTGCTATTTCGACTCGCGGCATGTTCAGCAGCAGCAGCAGCAGCACGCGATGATGAGCGCCGCGGTGCAGCACGCCCACGGGCAGGCCGCGCACGCCATGATGGCGATTCCGGCCGGTATGCAAGGGCACCAGCTTCGCGGACAGATGCCTGGACAGGTGTGTAAACCGTGGGGGTGGTGCTTGCCTCTCTTCGTTTGGTCGCAACGTTCTTAGAAAGTTACTTACATGACAGAAAGTGCCCGTTCGAGAGAATACCACAGCGGTCGAAGGGGATGTGTTGTTGTTGTTGTTGTTGTTAGGTGCTGAGTTTTGCTTACTGGGTGTTGTTTGTTGGTGGCGGCGCGGCCCGACAATGCTACCGTCCATAAGACGATGCTATCGGGAGCTTTGGCTCGCAGCGGGCTTTTCATCGGTACGTCACCCCTCTCGTAGTGGCGATATGTTTGCTGTGCTATTTTCATGTCGAGAAGCGGGTTGCACCCCACAATTGAAGGCTGACCGATGCCCCCCCTCTTCCCCCGCATGGTTTCTATCCACGCCACAGCCTGGCGTACTATTGGTGCAGCAGCAACAACCCTGGCAGCAGCACCAGCAGCAGATGGAGGCGCAGGCCATGGCGGCCGCCGCCGCCGCCGCCGCCGCCGCCGCCGCTGCAGGGGGGGGAGCGCCGTCAGTCTACGGCGCGGCTGTCCCGGGACATGCGATGTACGCCGCCCAGGGGTACGTGGACCCTGCGCAGGCCGCTGCTGCCGCTGCCGCCGCCGCCACTGCTGCTGCCACTGGTGGAGCGGCGGCCGGGGCCAGCGGTGTCGCAGGGTCGACGATGCGCGGCCAGCAGCAGCACCCCCACCACCAACCCAGGCAGCAGCAGCAGCAGCAGCAGCCACACCACCAGCAACACGTGCAGCACCATCAGCAGTCGCACGCTCAGCAACCGGCGGCGCACCATGTACAGCAGCAGCAGCAGCAGCAGCAGCAGCAGCATTTGAGCTACATCCACCCACAGCAGCAGCAGCAGCAACCGGGGTTGCTGCCGACAACGACGCAGCAGCAGCAACAGGGCCAGCAGCAGCAGCCACAGCAGCAGCCGCAGCCACAAACCGGTCTTTTGCAGACGCCGCAAGTGTCGACGAGCCTGGCCATGACCAGCGGGTACATGACGGCGCAGGACTTCTACGGGGCGCAGCAGCCGCAGCAGGCAATGTGAGAAACGCTCTCTTGTCCGTGGACGTGTGTTTGTAGTTTGATGTACATACACGGATTTGCTTGCCTGGCCGATTGGCGTCAGAGTGATATGTCGCGCTGCTGCTGCTGTGTTGGGGATGAAACAACACGATCGTACGTTGCAATTTAACCTTTGGCTTTGGTTGATTGCCGCCAAGCCCCTTTCCCGTATCCGCACCCGTTGACGTGCTTTCCCTTCTTTTTTTTGCACGCTCCGTTGGAGCAGCTACTACCCGCAGGACCCAAGCATGCAGGGCGTGGCCATGGGGTACAGCGTTCAGCAGCCGCACCTCGCCCATCACCCCCACCAGCAGACCTTCGTTGTCCCCGTACAGCAGCAGCAGCAGACCCAGCCGCAGCAGCAGCAGCAGCAGCAGCAGCAGCAGCCGCAACATCACCCTTACCAGCACCACGTGTATCCGGTGGGAGCGATGCAACAGCAGCCCGTACCTCAGCAGCATCGCCAGCAGCAGCAGCAGCAGCAGCACGGGAACCACCACCAGCAACACCATCAGGGCGGAGGAGGCGGAGGGGGGCGAGGGGCAGGCCGAGGCAGGGGCGGCGCTAGCGGGGGGCGGGGGGGCGCTAACCGCGGCTACCAGAGTGATTTCCCGCCGCTAAACTGAGAGGACGACTCGGGGCCGATTTTTGTCTCAGGGTTCTTTCGGCGCTTGAAGGCGTTGGGGCAATATGTCGTTGTCGCACTTTAGCCTGTATACCCCTTTTACGGCCTGTACCCCTTGTACACCTCTCCTCCCCCCTGCCCTTCGCACGCGGTATGGACCTCAGTAGATCGTAGAGAGAGGACAAATTGAGAGAGGGTTTGTCGCGCCTGCGCTTGCTTGCCTGAGAGGTGGCCGGGTGAGAAAAAAGGGCGTTTGAGTGTTTGTCCTGTGTGGGTCGGGGTGGTGCCGCCACGCGCTTGGTGGCGGCAGCAGACGTGGTGTGATCGCGAGTCGTTCTTCAGTGAAAGGAGTAGAGGGATATATCAAAATCAGTCCCCGCAGCGGCAGCGCACGACGGCTGCAGCCTTGCCACGGCATTTGCGGTGCCGCTTGAGTCTCAGGGCCCGAGCGCACGCGTCGTCTGCTGTGCCCTCGGCAGCGGCGGTGTAGCCTGTGCGGCAGAACTTTGCCATGCAGCAAAGCCAGTCGATATTTTGCGAGAGCCTATGCTCAGGACGACGACGGACGGCTTGTGTGTGTTGGTGTCGCGCGGTACGGGGGAATGGAGGGAGGAGGCGAGGGGTACAGATCTGCTTGTTGAAAGTGTGATGTGTTATTTAGTAGTTGGTGCTCCGTTTGCGCTTATGTCGGTGCGCAATAGGTGTGTCCTGAGAGCGATGTTGCACAAAAGCTCGGAGAGCTAAGCCGTGTTTATCTTACGTTTCGCGGTGCGGGTGGGGTTAGCAGTGCGTGGGTAGTACGGGAGAGAATGGTGTGAGGTGTCTGTCTGTATTCTGTCTGTGGTCGGCTGTCGTCGACAACCTGTGTATCTGCTGCGTGTTGGTGACGTCGCGGTCTTCTGTAAACAGCTTCGTCGCGTTCATCGTAGGGGGGGGCAGGAAAAGAGGCCGCAGCCACCATCATCGCTCGGCGCCTTTACTAGAAACCCCCTCTCAGCGAAACGAAGAGAAGGGATTTGTACATCCCGCGAAGCAATTATATTGGTTCTGTTTTGTGGATGGATGTTGTTTGGGTTGAGTTTTTGGTCACAGCTTATGGTCGACTCGATGGTCAACCCTCTACTGTACAGTACGTAGTGTTGTGGTATTTTTTCTCTCCAGAGGGCTTCTTTACAACACTTTTAAAAGTAGTCTTGTATTTTGGCCGCTGCAGTAGACACACGCTCGTGGCGAATTCGACAGGCTTTTCATCCGTCCCTTTTGTGTGAAGAAAAATATTCTGGAACCAACAAAAAACGTTTGTATGCCCCATTCATTGTCGTAAAAGGCGAAACCAACACGATGAGCAGTGAGATGCACATGTTTGGTTCATTTTTTCTTTGTCGAATGACCGCAAGGTTAAAGGTGTGGACGAAATATATCGAGCAGTGATGATGCTGCGAGGCGTCCTTGTCACACCAGACAACGATATTACTATGCGTATTGCTGCTGTGTCTGCTGCTGCAGTCTGGTATGTGTGTGTGTGTAGACTTTTGCATGCAGTTCTCACAAAGTCGACGCAAAACGTCGGCTATGTCATGTCCGGAACCTCTTATCAAGGTGTGGCGCAAAATGGAGCGCTAGATTGCCATATCATGACCTCTCCCAATCATTCTGGGGACACTCATTCTGTGGAAACCAGGATTACCAGGTGGTAGGTCTTCAGCGGTACGGGAAGGGACGCACGTTACATGTGACTGCAAGTATTGAGGCGGAGAGATGGCACCCCCTGGGCCGATTTTTCAAACCTCGATTGCTTCACATCCAAAATAATTGTGCCACCACCAAAAATGAAACTCCTTTGACGCCTCTTGGTTGTTCCTAGACATGACAAGCGAAAGAACAGACGACAACGCTAACGGGCTAGCGTGGGAGCGAAGAGGTCTTGTTCCTGTTCGCATGAAACCGAAAAAAACGAAAAACAATCGGGTCGACTTGTCGTCGGGGAACAGAGGAAGTTGACGGTAATAAGGATCGATTCCACCGCGTCCCCATCTCACACACGAAACACGGTCGGGTTTGAGATCGTTCCATTAGCGCGTGGCAGCACTCCGTGGGGCCTGTGGTGTTAATGATTCATGAGTCGTTGCGAGTCCCCTTTGTGGGCGATCGAAACTGTCGAGGAGCAGCATACAGCCGGCGGCGCGCCCCGGTCGCTCTGGGATCGTATAGAGTCCCACCTTCGTCCGCAAGAGGTAAGAACGTAGACACATGAGCATCGTCATCGGAGTGCCCGAGTGTTACGCTCTTCGGTGATTGTCACACCGCTGCAGCTCTCGTGCGGTGTGGACTGTCGCAATTCCGCTGCATGGTCACACATGTCGTACCTACAGTACTCCCACACCTAGGTGGAGAGGACTTCAGTCGATAGACGTCAACAAGTTGTGGCCCGAAACATGAGCACGCACCCAAAACAATAGATAGAGAGGATGGGGGATGTTGTGTAGGAACCACGAGTAAATTGCTCTATGCTCTTCCGGCCACGAACATCGCCGTGTCAAGACACACACTAAGCGAATGACGCACCCACGCGAGCGGCAGGTGTTCACCATCCGTCGAACAATCGGCGAGAGCGTGTTGGACCGCAACGAGGGTCTGTGGAGAGAGGTCGATGCCTTGGAAGACATATTAGCGGAAGCTCAGGCAAGACGCGGCTAGTGTATACTGTAGCCTTGCCCACAATGAGCATCGGACAGAGTACCATTCTCACAGCATGCATGCATAGAGTATATATGTCGTGTAAGACCGCATCCGTGTACACGGCGGAAGTACGTATCAGACGTAAGTGTCGCCGTTCGTTGTTTGGTTGAAGGGTACGAAGAACGTATATTCTTCTCTAGATCTTGCAGTAAAGCACCAGTGTTCTGTATCCGACGCCTGCTAAATAGACACATAGCTCGGGTCCTCTCGGACACCATACTCCCTTTGCCAGAGCACCCATCATCATGCATGTTCTCTCCCATGTGTTGCCAGAATCAGAACAAGCAGACGTGGCAGAAGATTGCGGCGCGACCGACCATGGCGCCGGGTCTCGAGAGAACCCTTCTAGAAGCTCACCTACGACTGTTGCTCGGGAAGCTAGGGGTGCCGAGCGGGAACCAGGGTGGAAAGGGGGGGCTGGCCTCGATGTCACCTAGCAGCAGCGGGGGCGGGGGTGGCAGCGGGTGCGGGTCGGCCTCGGTTGGACGACCTCGACCGCACACATTCCGAGAGGACGACCTCTGTAGGCGCAGCTCCACCAGGCCGTGCTGTGCCACTACAGCAGGGTGCGTTTCGTGTCCTTGTGTACGACTGGTGCCTGCTCTTACTAGCACTCGGGCGTGTGCATGACGGCTGCATTTATCGAGAGAGCGGTCCTCTTCAGGCTCTCTCTCTCTGCAAACAAGGGGTCTGGTGGCGTCTTCCACCGGTTGGTGTGGGATCGCCCGGCCGGCGGCTCTAGCCCGGGCCCCTGCCCCACCGCGGCATCCGACGAGTTTTGACAGAGGTGTACGCCCGATGAACGTTTCATTTCTCTTGATGTTGACTCATGAACAACAACAACTTAATCCCTCGCTGTCTCTGTGTCGGTACTCGCGTTGCGTCACTCTCTGCAGCAGTCCAGGGGAGGATTCTTCGCCGCGGCGGAAATGTCTGAACGGCCGAAAAGCCAGCTACGCGAGAAGAAGAAGCAGCAGCAGCAGCAGCTGCAGTGAACCCACTACACCTTACGTGCCCCTCGAGACTCAGCAAGACCGAGCTGTGTACGAATTCCTCTCCACAAGTGGTGAGTGCGACGGCCTCAGCGGTGGTGCTGCCGGGAGGGGCGGGAACGGGACGCACGGGGAGGCGGAGCGCGGAGGTTCGGAGGGAGCGGCGGTGGGAAATAGTAGATCGAGACCGGGGACGGGCAGAAGACCGGGCAGTTCTCGTTCGGCAAGGTAAATGTGTCAACTGCAGCAGTATCTTTGACGTGACGTCACATTTATTTTGGTGGGTGTCCATGGTCTGCTAAACGGGGCCATGTTGCACTAGGTAGGATACTTGGCTCTGCCCTCCTCTCCCTTCCCCCCGTGAACTCTCCCCCTACTCTGTCGCACTGTGCGTCAACTCTTGTACTCCGCTCGAATCATCTTGCGAGTTTGCAGGCCCTACCCATTGTGCCCTCGTCGTGGGTGTACGTGCGCCATGCACTCGCATAGTTGTGGTCCTCCTCCGCCGTCGACTAAAATGCCAAAACAGCCCATCTACCGTAAGCTCTACCTAGCAGCCGTCCAGGCACCACTGCATGCAGCTGACTGTATCTCTTGTTGCAAAAATCATTAGGTCGGCCCCCGAGTGTCTCGAGTCGGGGCGAT
The DNA here is from genome assembly GCA_000310025.1 of Ectocarpus siliculosus. NCBI lineage: Eukaryota > Phaeophyceae > Ectocarpales > Ectocarpaceae > Ectocarpus > Ectocarpus siliculosus. The sequence goes on along the minus strand of FN649738.1, from coordinate 2,692,822 downwards.
GCGTCACGGTGGCCACGATCGACACCGCCCTGGGGGAACTTCGCGCCGCTTTCGAGGAAGAGGCCCAGGTGTGCGTGCGAGACTACTTTCTTCTGTGGGCTGCGTAATCTGCGTTCATGTTGCTACATAGCGAGACCGCTGTGGTATGATATTTTCTGGTAGACTCGACCGTGGCTCGATCGTGACGTGGTCGGGCTCGCACGACGCAAGGCTTTTAGCGGGTCAAAAGAGCGAGAGAATCACATTGTCCGCGAGCCCCCTCGACATTTGCTGCATTCGTTCGGAGAAAGGCACGCAAGTACGAAGATAACTGAACGGATTTCGGAGTTTAACTTATCGTGCGCGCGGAGTCGAAGAGCAAGAGTACGTGTTCGGTACTATTCTTAGGACCACAAAGAATGTTGTAGTGTGGTAGTACCAGCGTAGGCGCTTCGGGAGATATCTCGTTCGTTCGATAACCACCAAGCACTCTCGTGTCCTGCACTTATTGCCGTACCCCTTATCATCGTGATGCATCGGCGGGTGCATCAAAAGAACCTCCTCGAGGAAGTTGCCGACCTGACGGGTCTCCTGGAAGACGAGGCCGCCGTTAAGGCCGACGACGAGCGGCAGTCTCGACGGCACCTCGGGCCGAAGGCCGGCGACTACGGCGGCAAGTCCAACGCCGCCGCCGCCGCCGCGAACGACCCCATCCCGTCCTCGGAGCTGCGGCGCTACGGCAAGAAGCTCGAGGAGGCCGTGCGATCCCGGGAGCACGCCGCCGACGTCGCCCAGCGCTTAGCCCTCCCGCGACAGCGTGCCCCGGGGCTGGAACCCGGATGCGGCGGAAAGGATGGCAAGAAGAAAGGCCGGGGGGGCATGACGGTGGCCCCCGTTTCCCGTAGCTCGCGATCTTCCGAGGACCTACCCGGCTCTACCGCAAGGTTGGAGTCGTCGAGACATCGCGGTCCGGGGGTAGGGCGCAAGGCGTCTATCGGTAGAGGTAGTGGCAGCATCGGGAGCGGACCTTCCGTGGAAGACAAGGCCCGCGGCGAGGATAAGGCGGTGGGACGACGGGGGGGAGGGGGGGAACGCGGGGCGTTGGCAACGAAGCTGCGTGGTGCTGTGCGGGCGTCGCGGGAAGAGGAGGTCGTGGACGACGACAAGTATTGGAAGTGAAGTATGTAGCGTAAGCTACATCACAACCGACCCCGCCTGGATCGACAAGCAAAAGCAGTAGAGACAGTGCCGCAAAAGGCGGCGTTGGAACCGTCTCGTCGAGAGCCTTCCAACAGTTGCATCCTTTGATTGCGGTATATCCTTCTCGTCGTGGAGTGAGTGGTGGAACTTTGACAATCGGTAAAGATGGGGTGGTATTTGATGCAAGCAAAACCTTCGGTAAAGAGGCCTAAGGAGAGACGTCCTGTTGGCTATCGATGGTGACGTAGTGGAGTAGATGCAAGCCTGTCTCCTTGTCTTTGTCGGGGTGTTGGTCGGGCTTTGAACACACAAGCCGCACCAGGTGTGGCTGGCCTAAGGACGCAGGCCTGGTTGCTCGGGGACCCGCAAAAAAATGAAAGGCTGTTTTTTCATCTAAACCAGGCACCTATGTTCCCTTTTTGCTGGTTGGGATGCGGCGAAAAGCAGATGATGAGTGCGTGCCGATTCACGAAACAAACCTTCTACATTGTAAGTAGTCCGTTCACACCAGTGGTATGCATAGGGAGGGGGCATTCGAGAACCTGCAACACAAAACATGTGGCACGGGCAGCAAGCAACAAATCGATTCACGAAAAGTGTCCTCTTTTACCCTGTGATAAGAACGGACACGCCTCGAAAGGTACGGACAGTTTCACCACCACTGCTGTACACATGGGGCCGGGTGCCCGGTACAATGCCGACCTAATCGCTCGGCACTCACTACAATATGGCAGCCTTATCATGCAGGGACCAACAACGCTGTACTGGTTGTCCTTCACCGCAACCCGTGACGGAACCTATAGCGAGCTAACAGGCTGGGTGTGGCCGGGCGACGAGAACCAAACGCCGAGAAGTCGTCGCCACCGCCGTTTCGCTCCAGCCAAAAGCATTCTATGCGCATGCCCTTGTCCGCCGCCCGCCTCCGTCGATAAGAAACCCGCTCGGCAGCAGCCTTGGGGGGAGGTATCGTGAGGCAGCTTTCTCGCACTGCTGTTGAGACCGACCCACGCGGGCAAAGAACGACCAACAACCCGACCGCGTATGCACCACTACTCCGAGGGATAGCGAAAAAAGCGCACCACACATGTTCTACACGCACGCGCGCCGTATGTACGTATGCACGTGGCCACAAAATGCAAACCTTTTTGGATCGATTGATGGCCACAAAATGCGATTTGTTAATAGATTGCAACGCTCGAATATGAGGTGGTTGATGTACACAAAGAAGTCTTGTTCTTTCCGCGAGTCGTTACGGTCATCCATCACAGCAGCCGCTCGCACGTGTTGCGATGTGCCTTCCAGGCCTTGCCGTTCTAAGAGTCCACACTCCATGGATCGAACATGGAACAGAATCAACCTTTGCACCCTCAAGGAGAGAAAGTGACATGTTACCGCAGCAGGTGCAGAGTTGAAACAGCACAAAAATAAGACCCCCTCCCGCCTTCCCTCCCTTTTGCCTCCGGTCGTTCTTGCTAAATACCCATCTTTCCGTGGTACGGTACCGTAACAAATCGCAAACGGCGTGCTGACCGTGTTGCTATTTTGTCTACATGTCGTTCCGACGGTCTACAAGCTTAAAACACAGACAACGAAATGCATTTTTGCCACAGGCAAACACCAGTGACCACGCCGCAAATCCCCTCCGCCCCCTCCAAAGAGCCCAGATCAGAGCCCCCCCCCCCCCTCCCGCCCCCGCGCGTCCCTCCTCCCTCAGCATTTCAGACCATAATCAGATCTCCGCGGTAGCAAAAAGAAACAAAAACTCGATCGCTCCAGAGAGCAGGAATGAGGCTGCTGGCGTTTTTTTTTTTTACTGTACCACGACTAGAACAAAGAAACACGATAAGCAATATGGGAGTGGTGGGTCTCAGAAACCGACTACATGACGTCATTCCCGCGGGCTTCCAAGCGGGGGAGACCGTGCCAAATTGTGTTGTAAATCCCTACACAGCGAAGATACGTACCATCAAATATCCTGCCACGCGTAACTATTTATGGGCGGGCGCAAGAGGCAGGAACCCACCACAGTACCTCGTGAAAAAAAAAGAGGCCATAGCGGTCATCACTGCAACAACCCGTCGAGGCCACCTCAGCACATACCCCTCCCTCAAACGGCTCCGTTACAGCTGGCAGCAGCAGCCTGCTTGCTGTCCAACGTCTCCTTCTCAGGGAAGGCGAATGTAGCCAGTCCCCCTTCCACATCTGTCACCACCAGACCAGACCATCCGTCCGAACCTCGTCGCAATCCCCGCCGCCGCCCGACAGGTCTAACCGACGCTCGAATGAACAAAAAATACGGAAAATAAGAGGGGAGCACCCGATGGGCGACCGCTTCACAAGAAACAAGCAAAAAAGAAAGAAAAAAACTACGCTACTGCTGTGACAGAAAAAAAGACTAGTAGGGCAAGAAACAACAAAAAAAAACTACGACTGCCGTGATGGAAATGAGAGACTAGAACTGCTGCCGTAAGGGGATTCGAACCAGAGCGGCGTCGCTCTACATCTTGCCGACACCGGACCCCCCGCACGCCGCGCAGGGAACCTTGGTCTGGCCGTGACAACTGAAACGATCAGAGAGAGAGGCGTCGTTGGCAACGAGGGGGGGGGGGGGGGGGGGTCCC
>FN649738.1:2649503-2674687 GCA_000310025.1 Ectocarpus siliculosus | reverse complement strand
TCCCCGGGTTTTTCCGCCGGGCCATGGGCGTTTCGGGGCGGGGGGGGGGGTATATACCCATGTATACCCGGGTTTTCTGCCGAGGTGTCCGTGCTTTGGCGTCCCGTTCTCGCACGGTGTGCATCACCGCTGGCGCTGCTGGATCTGTGGAGCTGTGGAGATCCCCGAGAGATGGCAGACACCCCACACACTACAGGGTGATCATCGCAATCTTCGCATGCATACCCCAGGAGCAGCCGCTATAGCCCACAAGTCGCCCGTCCGTGTGGCCGATTGGTCAAGTCAAACGTAACTCTACAAGAAGACCAAGGCTACGAGTAGATTTGCGAGATTATTTTCCCTGTTGTGCAGTGCTAGAGGAGGCGGCAAGGGCAAGTTTGGAAGGCAGGTGCTTCAATGTGAAAGCTGGTCAATTACTTGTTCCAGTTGAATTGGACTGATTTCGAACTTTGATCGATACTACTACGTAGTACTAATGACTTGAAGTAGTTACCTACTGTACTTTCTTCGTAGATATAGGCGCTACGCGAACTAGGCTGCTTGTTTCCGCGTGTTCCTGCAGCAGCACGGCTGGGTGAGTGTGGGCCGGAATCGATGACGACGATGTAGATGCAGAACGGTTAATAACCAGAGTGAGGCACGTTTGCCATCCATCTATACTGCAACCTCATGGTAAATTTTCGACGATTCATGGTGATTTTTCGAAATTCTTCCCCCTCCGGAGGGGGGGGGGGGGGTGGCCCATGTGTCAGGAAGTTTTCGCGTTGACCCTTGGTTGCATGTACAATGTACCAGTACAAACAAGAGCTCCGGTCTATACCAACGTGTTGGCACCCGTTAGTCGAAAAAACAGGAACATATTGACGCATGTAAACCGGGGACAGATTCCGAAAAGGTCATTTACCACCACGTGAAGTACCTCTGCCAATAGGGACGGGTACAGCACAGGGTGTCACCCGCGTCAACGTTTGGAAACGTTGGATGTGTGATGGTGTGATGGTGCAACACGGTCCACAAGGATCGACGCTCTGTGGGCAAACATGCCAGATACGCACAGAGCAGCATATTTTACCATGCTTCAACCTGGGACATGTACAAGTATTTTGAGAGCCACCCCGACGAAAAGCAGCAAGGTGGGTGGAACAAATACCACGACAACTCTTCGGCGTTGTCGCCAGGTGGGCTGGCAGCGAGCGCTGTGGATTGCTGCTGGGGCCTCAGCAGCCAGAGAGAGACGGACGCGCACAGCAAACCCGCCGCATCATGCCGCCGCAACATGCAACACGCACGCCCTTGTTTCGTATTGCACCCCCCTCTACTCACCGCCACCACATGGTCCCTCACCTGGTCTCCTCGTCCAAGAAGCAGCACGGGATGGCTTTGCCGAGCGCGATACCAACGCGCCGTTGCCGCAGCTGCTGCCCACAAACGCGGTGGTGGTGGCGGCAGCCGCGGTGCTAGCTCTTGCTGCCTGGATCGCCGAGGAGAGGGCGACCAGGAGAACCAGAATCGCTGAAGAGCTGTAGCTCGACCATCTCCTCAACGGTGTGGCCGTCCTCGGCACAGGCTTCCACCCCATTGTGCGTCTGGGACCAAGGACTAACCCCCCACGGCAGTAGTAGGAGATGATGATGACACAAAGACACATCACACATGCAGTCGCCCCCCCCGGAGGGGCACCGCTGTATCATGGTACACAGAGATATCCCCCATACGCTGTGTGCGACCCCTTCGGACAGCAACACAGGAGTCGCAGTCGGCGGCACCTCCGTGCATGTGCAAGAGAAGGGGAACACAGAGGGGAAGGATGGCATTCTCGTGGACCTCACCTGCTAGCCTTCTGGCAGTGCTTCTGCTGGCGGGGGCTGCGTGTCCAGCAACAGCCTTCTTCGGACCTGGGCCGCAGTCAGCCTCAGCGGTAGGAATCCGCCAACAGCAACATGCGAGATCCCCGACAACACGAGGTACTGCTTGGTATAGGTAGGAGGAGCACGATTTGCTTGCATGTTCTGCGAGAATAGGAGTGCCTCAGTCCCTCTTGACTCAGTAGACCTGTCGCCCTCGTTTCGCCTGCCCTGTGTCGTTGTATGTGCACTGCTGTTACTCGCATGTGATCGATATGTACCCGAGACCCGAGACTACATGCACGCCATGTGGCCATTTAGCAGTGCGACCGCCGTGTGGTGTCACAAGTACACTAAATCTCAGCTGCTAAATCTGTACGCATTCCCTCCGAAATCTAGGTATTCTCCTGGCGGCAAAAACACATGAAAATATTCCATGTGTGCTTATAACGATGTAGGGAGACAGAAACACCTACCCAACCACCTTCCCTCTCTCTCGCCGCTCCATCTTTCGAACGACAACGCACAAAATGTTTTTGGTGTTGTTTCTCTCACATTAGCTCTAAAGTCCACAAAAAATGGGGAGCCCGTGGTCGCAAAACCCGGCACATACGACGCCGTGGGACAACAAAATGATAGGAAGAAAAGAACAGCTACCGCACCGACCGGTCGAGAAAAGGAGCCCTAGGAAACCGATCAAAATAAAACAAAACAAAAAAAAAGGGAAAAAGGAGCGCTTCCCACACCCGCCTAAAAAATCAAAGGGTACCGTACCAGCATCAGGCATTACGCACCAGGGCATGGGAGTAATGGAGGCAATAGAACAAAGAGGCGGCAGATGGGCAGACAGCCATCTATATAAAAGCAAAAATAACGGCAAAAGGGAGATCAAGGTACCCAACAAGGCAGAGTAGGCAGGGAGGACATGAAAAAAAGAAGCACAGCACTGAGGCCTTAGGCAATGCAAAGGACATACAGGAGAATAGCATACAGCAGCATGCAGGGGAACAGGGCGCAACAATATCAGCCGGGTACATAGTTCGCCACAAGTACTGCCTCGGCCGCCCTACTCGCTTCTACAGCAGCAGCACCCGGTCGCCGTTTCTTCCCCCCCACCGCCGCTTCCCCGACTCTCTTTCTCTTCGGTCCCGAGATAGCCGTACTCCCTGCTTCTGCTTCCCTCGCGCGCTGACGCTTCGCGGACGCTTCCGCCTCCTGTCTGTGCCATTTCCTCATGAACCATGCCGCCCCGTCCTCGACCTTGTTGTACCACGCCTCCGGGTCCTTGGCGCTCTCTTTCCATTTCCCCCCTGTGTTCTGCCGTGAATAGTAGCGATGAGGTCGCGACGTGCTCGCATCCCTCCCAACCTTCCGTCTTGTGAACCCCAACGTGTTTGCCGCAGCACAACCACCACCAACGCTGGCTTCATGCCGGAAGTGTCGGCACCCCCGTCGCCGCCACCACCAACTACGGCGGACGGCGGCAGGACGGGCCTTGGCTGCCTCGGCGCCAACGTCTGCGCCCGCCGCGGGGGCGGCAACAGCGGCGGCGTCTGGGGCCTTTGCGGAGGAGCTGGGCGTGCTGGACGAGGAGCAGGCGGCCATGATGGCGGAGGAGTGCATCCTGGTGGACAGGAACGACAGACCCACGGGCTCCGCTAGCAAGGTGTAGCTAAATTACGTGCGAGGAGGAAATTCCGAGAAGATTTCTCGCTGCGGTTTTGAGAGCAGGAGGAACCTGAACCGTACCAGTGTATCGTGTTTACCCTTGCGTTTTTCTTGGTGGCGGTTGCACCGCTTCATGCGAGGAGGTGGGTGGTATACGTACGTAGGTACTTTGTTTCATGTTGTCGAGAATTTCCACGTTCACCAGAACGTGTGTATGGGGCCGTGGACTCCGCTGCCGATGTCGGCCACGACCACAAACGCGAACATTTTGATACACAGGCAGTTTATCCCGTTCTCCCCGCGCTCTGATATGTGCTCCGTCATCTGCCATAGAGAGCTGGCTGGAATGCGAGATGGTCCTGTAACAGTGTGCCTGGCTCTGTTTGCTCATCGAGCGTTTCTGTCTAATCTGACACGCGGAGTGCTGGCTGCAACCACGTGCTGTACGACTGGTTTGGGTTTGCGTGACCCTATTTTGGTAGTTGCACCGCTTCCGTTACCGTCCGCGCGATTCGCCGGTGCCGCTAAGATGACACTTGGATTGGACGAGTCGACCGATCTTGATTTGACTCACACAGCAGCAGTTGGCCTGAGTCTCTCTCTCTCTCTCTCTCTCTCTCTCTCTCTCTCTCTCTATTGCTGTCGTCAATCCACTCTGCCTACTACTCCGTCCGTTCCTCCTCCCGGCGAAGGTGGAAACACACCTCACCAGCAAAGGCTTGCTGCTGCACCGAGCTTTCTCCGTGTTCTTGTTCGACAAGAAGGGCAGGGTCTTGATGCAGAGGAGGGCGGACTCGAAGCACACCTTCGCTGGGTACTGGACCAACACGTGCTGCAGGTGCGTAGGGGTTAGCCCTCGCGAGGATGTAATACAGTGGCGGCTACGGTTTAAGAGAGGGTCGTGACAAGCGAGTATTTCTCTCTTAAATCCGGTAGTTTTCTCGTAAACCGCAGCCGCCACTGTATGAAGTATTGAGGGCGACCCTCACCCTAACCTAATCCTATCCTCTTACCCCTAACCCCTAACCCCTACCCAATCCAAAGCCGTAACCCGTACTGAAACCAAGCTTAATATCCTCGCGAAGTGTGTGTGTGTGGGGAGGGGGGGGGTTCGGACGGCTGTGTGTCTTCTCACGTTTTTTTAGGACACCTTTCGCGAAGTAGGAAGGGGCGTTTGGCCATCGGAGATCGGTCTTGCGGAAACCCTCTTCTCGAGGTCAAAGGTGTAAGAGCTAAAAGGCATGGGAACATGAGAGTACGCCCTCCCCTGGTCCGGTGAGAACACGGCGTGCTCCGTCCCGGCTGTGAAGGGATACGAGGTCAATGGTCTAACGCCTATAGCATGCACGTCTATGAGTACACCCCCCCCCCCATCCCCCTCTCCCTTCCCGCGGCTGCAGTCACCCCCTTTGGAACGACGTCGAGATGGGAACCGACATGACCACGCCGAGGGGGGAGAAGAGCGCCAGCGAGGGCGACGCCGCCATCGCGGGGGCCACGCGGGCGGCGGTGCGAAAGCTGGGACAGGAGCTGGGCATCCCAGCCGCGCAGCTCCCGTTGGAAGACTTTTCCTTCCTCACCAAGGTGTGTGTTTTCTTGCTGTGCGCGTTTTTGTGTGACGAAGCAAACCGTAGATGCTGCTGTACTGCCGTGGTCTGTGATGTTTGGGTTCTTGTTGTCTGGATGATGTGAACCTGTTGTTCCTTGGTCAAGCTCACTGCCTAGATGAAGTCTGGGGTGTTTTTTGCTTTTTTATGTTCTGTTGTCTGGATGACGTCAACCTGTTGTTCCTTGGCTCACTGCCTAAAGTCTGTGGTGCTTTGGCCGTTTGTGCTCTGTTTTCTGGATGATCCCAACCTGTTGTTCCTTGGTCAAGCTCACTGCCTAAAGTCTGTTTTGCTTTGGCCTTTCGTGTTCTATTGTCTGGATGATGTCAACCTGTTGTTCCTTCGTGAAGCTCACTCCCTAAATATTTCAAACCCGTGGTGTTTTGGCCTTGTATGTCTGGATGATGTCCACCTGTTGTTTCATGGTCAAGCTCATGTGACGAGTCCCCCTTTTCGTTGCTTTTCCGACGCGATATGTATGGGAACTATCCACCTACAGGTGCACTACATCGCGAACTCTGGGTCGACCTGGGGGGAGCACGAGATCGACTACGTGTACTTGATACAGGCGGACGTCGATCTGGAACCGAACCCCAATGAGGCAAGCGGAGGAGATGTTGCTCGCAAAAAGGGTCAGCAGTCGTGCTCGGTTGTATGTATTATAGTCAGAACCTCTCTCGAGCCATGTACCATGTTCACCGTTGGTTTCAACAGAATGAAGAGTGGCAGTCAACGGCTTTCCCTTCTTCGTCGTCCTCGAGATGTATATCAACCCAGCCAAATCCCAGAACCTTCTTCGAGAGGATAGTATTGTTGCGGTAGTGGACCCTGTATAGCTGTATAGGGCCGGTATGTGTCCAGAGATTTTTTCCGGCAATATACCGGACACCGGTACTATTCACAGTGCAGAACGACTTGGTATTTCAGAGTGTGCGAGCCATTAACACACCGACGCTATTCGGCCGGCACTGTACAGGGCCCACCACTGTAACATTTGTGAAGTAGAGAGGGGGGCTTCGTAACCCTAATCGTGAAACCAAGCGTGTAACTATCCTGGCGAAGGCATCGTCAACCCCACCCCAGGGTACACCTCACACCCCTCCCTGTTGCATGTGGTAATGCTAGGTGTCGGACGCTGAGTTCCTAGACAAGGACGGGCTGCGGTCGCTCCTGGCGAGGGCCGAGCGGGGAGAGGTGGAGTTCACCCCGTGGTCGGCGTACATCATCGACAAGTTCGTCTTCGGTTGGTGGGACCACGTGGGGGACAAGGAGAAGCTGGCCTCGCTGCGAGATAGCGTCATCCACCGAGTCGGCTCGTGTGCGGACGAGGAGGAGGAGTAAGGGGGAGACGCGGAAGAGATGGGGGGGGGGGTCCCCGCTCTCTCCTTCGCGTTGGAGTGGGGGAGAGTCGACCATCGCCAGGGAACTCCTCGAGGAATTGCGCTTGTCGCCGACACCTCCATAGGTCGCTCTACTGCTGTGCCCCTAAGGCCGTTGGAGGTGCTGCCATCCTGTGTCTAGGGCGGGTGGAAGGGGGGGGGGCGTGGTTAATTGTGGAGGGGGGGAAGGTTTGCTTTTTACGAAAGCTGTTCTTTTTTAGTTTTGGAGGATGAGATACCTCGCATGTGTGAGCGAGCATGCCGGTTTGCTTCGGGAGAATGGTGGTCTTGAGTCACAGCTTTGACGAGGAACGGTTTGTGTATTTTCGTGTAGTCTAGAGGACATGCTGTAGTCAGTCGTGTGTTTGTGTCCCTGATTTGTGTTCGGCAATACACGTGGGTGTAGAGAGCAATCGGTGCTGTGAATCCAAGTATTAATTTTAGACGAAATTTGTTCCGTGCCCGTTGTTGTGCACCATTCTGCGGGTCCAGAGGAAGCTTCAGCTGTAACGTCCATCCTGGCTAGGTGGTGCTTCTACTTTTGTTGTCCAGTCCGCACGGTAAATTTGACGTGCGCACGCAATATCATCGATGAAACCAAGAGATGTGTAAAGTCTTGTCAATTGATGCCACACTAGAGCAGTAGTGTATGACATCATTGTGCATGCGGAAGGGACATCAAATAACCGTCGAAAGCCGTGACAATGGCGTTGTTGTCTTCCCCTTGTAAACGGTTCCGATCTCTGCTCATTCACCTTTCATCCGTTCTGGTCCAACTGACGGACGTGGACACAATCCGCGGTGCCCAAAAGTTGTACTTTCTGAGCAAACAATCGGGACGCTGGAATTACCTTGTCGTTGCCACGAAGTCCACGTGTACTCGTTGATGAGGTCACAGACTGCAGCCTGATAGCTCCTCAAAACTCTACCAGACTCAAGTGCCGATTGCTACCGTAAACAACGACACAAGTTGAAGAAGACCTGGAGCCAGCTCACAGCTTTTTTTGAAACAAAATTGCGTTTGATTCTGTAGTCTTTTGTTCATTCCACGGAGGAGCGTAAACGTTCAGCCCGCGTCGGAATATCAAAGATCTCCACGCTACGTACGTAAGAGGAGCACTGAACTGTAAGGTCCGTACGTATCCTCGGTGTTGAGTGTAACTCATGGAGGGTACGCACATGGGATGTGCCGTTTCGACCAAACGACGACGGTTTCGATTGGGATGATTTTTGTGGGTACGGGTATTTTCGTATTTTCGCCGCAAACGAGGCCGTCCTCGAGAAGTACGCAAGCAGCCCCCAACACACTCGGCAACCCAGGCCCCCGCGTAGCCTGGGATTCTAAACTGTCACAGTTGCTAGGTCAAGGCCGATAGTCCTCGGTAGAAGCGGACACGTCTGCAGGGTGGGCACAACAATGGCCGAGCAAGAGGTCGTGTCCGCACCTGATGATGCTAGCCGGGAGAACGTTGAGACGGCCGACAGCGCAGGTAGCGGGCGGCTACAGGACCAACCCGGGGCAGCAGATGAACCTGAACACGATGTCGACGAGCGTAAGGCCCCTCCATCGACACGAGAGTCAGAACTGGGAGGACCTACGTCGTCTCGTGGTGATGAGGGTGGTGCTCCTCCTAGCAGTGCTGGAGCGTCAACTCGAAGAAGGGACAAGAAGAAGAAGGGAAGGGGGGGGGGGGCATGTGGCGGAGAGCCCGCGATGAGCGTTGAGGACCTTTTCGTTACCATCTCTACAGTTCAGGTCGGACGATGGGTGGTGGTGCTCTTGTCTAGTGCACAAATGGTATCAAATAACATTCGTGTGTTCAAATTCGATTCTTTTTCCGCGCGCGCAATCTCTCGGATGCGATCATGTGCTTCGTGCCGTCCATTTATTCGTGGATGAACATCCAACTGTGACCTCCCTCGGTCGCGGCAACTGTACAAGTAGAGTGCACATAACTTTCTTTCGGTTGTAGGTGGTAGTGCGATTTTCAGTGGTGAACACAGCAGTTGTTTGGAAGGTCGAACGACTGGAAAACGGGCCAGTAGTGGCTCAACGTGCCAGAACGTGTACATAGACTATGCATACAGAGTGGTATACAGTAGTGTGGTGAACAGAAGCCTGCCACGACTGATCCGTTGCGCACGGAAGACACCAGGAAACTAGAGTTGCATACACGATTTGCATGAAGTGCTGTGGTAAGATACATTTGTTATTTACGAACCAGGAGTTCTTGCACCCCGTGTAAAGAGCCGAATCCTGCTGTTGGGCGAGGAACGGACGCGAGGGCACCTACCTGTGGATTTCAAGCAAACACACCGCCTCATTCCTGACTGGTCGTGATATTTGGTTGTAGTTGTAGTTGACCTGTGGCCAGGGAGGCGTCCGCGTCAGTTGAATCGGTACGGATGTTAGAAGGTACTGGGCAGAGACCGGGACGGTTTTTATTGTGAAGACACATCCACCACAACAACAATGACTGGCGCAAAAAACAGGAGGGTCAGTGTTGACGTCCCCTGATCACCCTTCAGCGACCAGCCCAGGTGATCGCAAAGGGAACGCAGTACCAGGGCGCGAATTGTGACCTCCTTTGGTTTTTCTCGTGAAGAGACCTGGAGGATTAGTCCCCGTTCCCAAACAGAGCGTATTCGATTCCATACGTGACCCGAAAACGTGTGAAGCTCCGTTGCTTATCTCACTCTGGACTCCCTCCCGCAACTGCCCCTTGTCGCGTGCCTTTCCTGCCAGGTGAGCGGCATCAACCCGCCACCTGCAAGGGTTGTGCTCACGCCGCGATCCGCGGAGTCCTGCCTCAAGCATGGAGTCAACCCAGAGATCCTTCGCGTGCGTGATCTCGACAGGTGACGAGGCAAACGCTCCAGCGCACTTAGAGTAAAAGCTTTGGACGACTCGCATTGTAACGCTTGGTCGAGACCTGCTTGCAACACGTGGATTTTTGCTTCCAGAACAGGGTGAACACACATTATAGAGAGAGGCATATCCTACCCGTACGGTAGGTAAATTACGTGCACGAATATCTGCTAATAAGGTTTGAACCGAAAGTCGACAGTTTTTTCAGGCATCGCGTGAACCTCTTCTAGTATATACCGAAGCACACCTTACCCACTGCGCAATCGCTCGTGCGCCGTGCTTTGCGAGTCTAGTTTTCAGTCGCCTTGTTTTGGTGTTTGCCTTGTGTTTTTGTGGCATTGGTGGCGTGTCGAAACAGTTTCTGGGAGCCGGGGGTGGAGCCCGAGGTGCAGCGGATGAGGCACGAGGCCTACAGTCAGCGCCGGCATGAGATGATGCGCCTCTGCCGGCTGGAGAGGAAGAGGCTCATCAACGCTGAGCAAAAGGCGAGCAATATATCACGAAACACAGCCTTGTCGATGAGAGACAAGTAAAGTTGTGCCGTTGGTGTCGCATTGGCCGAAGATCTCCGCATCCATCCGTAGAGAGAAAGACTCTCGTAGACGGTTCACTTCGGTTCACTTCGGCTCACTTCGGTTTCCTTTTCTGAATTACGGTCGTTCGAGCCCACCCGTGTGTTTCGGGGTGTCAGTGGACGGGGGGAGAGGGGTCAACGACGGTTGCGTCCGAGGAGAGTGATGTCGTTTGCTATCGCTACGGGTGCTGAGCATCGCGCATTTACTTTGCTTTGCGCAAGTTGCGCCTGGTGTGAATGCGGCACTCTCATATCAAGGCGCTCTCTTCTTGTCATACCTTGCCGGCCTCAAGACGTACCTTGGAGCAGGAATGTACTGTAGTGTGAAGATTGACCGGGTCTTCCTCCTGTTGCTATCATCGTCGAAAAATCCAAGCAGCAACTGGCTCTGTCTCACATGGCCGGGGGAGCCGTGCTGACTCCTGCTCAGCTCTTGGACCAGCAGAAGAAAGCCAACGCCACCATGATTGAGCTGGAAGAGCGCAGGCTCGAGAAGATGCAGCGTCGACAGGTGACTGCACCGTTGTATTCGTTGCCTTGTAAAACAATAGAATGGTTACGTCTTTCAGCCTATCGCCCAACATGACCCAGCTCTTGGCATATCGATACAATAATCTTCTCTTCTAGCTTGCCTGGAGATTGCTATTAATAGTTACCCCCCCTCCGCCACCATGCCTCCTTAATTTGGCATTTTTGTTGGCCCTCGGCGTGTGGGCTTTCGAGCAATGAAACTGGATGCTCATCTGAAGACATGGCCCATTCGAGCTGCGGTGTCTTCTCGCGCATCGAACCCATGTTTCGACCACTCCAACGCCTACGCTGAGCGATGACCACCGCTCGCTCTCCCTCTCTCTCTCGTCGCGGGAATTAAATATGGGCTCCTTGCTTCATCCTCCGGGTGGCGTGTAGGAAAAGGAGCTGGAACAGCTGCTGCAGTGGGAGTCGAAGCAGAAGAGGGTTCAGGTGAGCAGCCGCTGCTCTCTTCTGGCTCTACCCCCCTGCCGAATACTTATGGCGCCATATCGCTGTCCCTCGTGTGTTCGCACAGAACGAAAAAGGACGAAATACAAGGCGAACTGGATCCTTGAAAAAATGAGTCAAAATGTGCTCTAATGGGATTGCTACGGCCAGCCAGCCCTGCTGCAGCGTATGTCGGATCCGTACGCCATTCGTCGGATTATCACCAACGTGTACTCCTTTCTGATCTTCTTCTTTCAACTTGTTGAGCTCGGTTTGGTGTTGCCTCGTGTTACATATATGTGTTTATTAACTCTTTCATATCCTCCGCGCGCTCGCCCTTCCTCGCAGGAGGAGAACCATGCGAGAGCGGAGAACGAACGCCGGAAACAGGAGCAGCGCCTGAGAGAGCGCAATCGGCGGCAACGAGAGATCGCCGAGGAAAGGCGGTTGCGCGAATTGAAGAAGAAGGTACTTGATGCAGTGTCTGCGAGGCTATCTCACTTGCCGGGAACAAGCGACTGGAAGGAATCAGGATGAGACGGGAGCTATTTGACAAAGAAAAGGAAACGTTGGTGGGGAACAATGAGACACACGTACGTATGAGTGTTCAACTGGTCACCTTTCTTGCAAGGAGTAAGGTTCCAAATGAAGAAAGGCCGAGATTTTTTATAAGGAAGTGCCGACATTCAGTGTTGGTGAGTGCCGCGATAAATCTCGCAAGTTAAGACCGTGCTGGACTCCAACGTCTTGCCATTGAGAGTCAAGCTGAGCTTGTGGGAAGAGGGGTTTGGCCGCGGTAGCCGTTGACGAGTCACGAAGGGAGTGCCCACCACACGTTTCTTTGCACTGGGGTAAGGCAGTATTTTAGCAATTTTAGCAAGTACCGGCCACATGTATCGTTATTTCTTCAAGTTTGAAAACCTGATTCCAGGCGCTGGAGGACGCCGAGGAGGTACGAAGACAAGCTCTGGCGAAGGCGGCGCACCAGCGCGAGCAAGAGCTAGCGGACGAGCGAGAGCGAAGGGAAAAGCTCGCCAAGGCGGACGCCCGCAATCGGGAGGAGGAGCGCGTCCGAAAGGCCGAAGAGCACCGCTTGCAGGTGCGTACATACGGGTGTATATCTCACGAATACGAGTTGCACCAGCCGTAACGACGTGCTGGGTGTATCTTTGTTCTTGCGCTAATTTTCAACCTAGATAGAGACAATAGAAGGATGTAGAGGAGGGCACTTTGTGGCCACGGTTGGGGATACCGTTGGAGGTGAGTTGCCCAACGTAAGTGCTGTTGAGTTTCATCTAATCCTTTTGCTGTCCTGATCAGCAGGTCTATCCCCTCTCGAGTTGGAGCGTTGGCTTTGGGTCTTTTGTTGATAACTTCTCCTGCCCTACCCTGCCTCATTTTTTTTGGGCTGGCACTTTTTCGGATATTTTGTTTTTATTTGTCAAGTGTGGGTGGGTTTTCTCTGAGTTCTACATATTGTAATTTATCCAAACCTTGTGGTCACGAAGTATCGTTCCTTGCCGCGGCGAAGAACACGAGACAAGGGAGTCTGGATAGAGTTCATTCGAAGGACAAGCATCGACAAAGCAGCAACGACAGAAACAACATATTCTCGTCTTCTGTTCTTGTTTGGACAGACGCAACGTATTCTGGAAGACCAGCAATTCAAGATGCAAAAGCGTATGGAAGAGATGAAGGAGCAAGAAGCTGAGCGGCAACGAAAGGTCTGTGGCTTTCTGATTTGGCTTTGGTGGTCAACCTCTTGCGACCAAATGTTCAACACTCTGAGTTGATGGCGAGCAAGTGCACTGTTCTAGCCCCAGCCACGTTTTTCGTGCGTTCGGTACTCAACATTGGCGGGTGTTGTTGTAAAACCTACGCACTACTTGCGAAGTAATATCTTCGCCGCATCTACCGCCAGGGGTGCAAAAATAATGAACGTTGTACTCGTTCGGTAGTAGATAGTGTGTGATGTCCTGTGTGTGCCGCACCTGTATCTATCTTCGTTTTGACGAAAACGGAACAGATCTCCGACGCATCTCACTTTGGTCGGGTCGCAGCATACCTTAACCTGAATTGCGTGTTCATTTAGCAACCTCTGGGGGGCTGTCTCTCGATCCGAATCGGTGCCTGAAGGTGGAGGAGCAGCAGGCCAAGGAGAAGGCCGATCTTAGAGAGCGGAGGTCGAGGGTTAAGATGCGCATCCAGGAGAATCTCAAGATGGCGGCAATGGTGAGGGAGGGTTGTCGGTCGGTGTTGGCTCTCGGTATTGTACGCCGCTCTCCGCGAGCTAATTCAGCTGATCGCTCTGTACGATATAGACTTCTCAACGGTCTTATTGCGATCATGGGGCTTTTCAGGCACGCTGTACGTCTCGTTTGGTGTGAACGGGCAGGGACAGTATCCTGTCCCCCCGATGAATGGGTGTGCTGGAGTCTTTGGGAGCACCAACTCCATGCGTGTGATGATTTTGCACGAATTTAGTCTTGCCGATACTTTAGAACCCCACCTCGATTATCGTGGGACGTGGGAAGCGTTCGATCAGAAGTCGTGCGGTATCACGCTTACCCTTCCTGCCTCTTCAGCCCTCCCTGCAGCTTTGGAATGAGCGCACGCCTCGCAGAAACGGCATTTCGCCCTCAAGTCGACAATCAATGTCGTAACCCTGGGGATGCAGCCAATCCAGACAGAGAACACGTCGAAGAATTCAGATACCCCTCTCTGCAGCATAGTATTTTTCCTACACCGCTCTTCCCCTGCCCATTATCGCTTCCCTCCTTTGGGTTTCACTCACATCAGGCTGAGGAGCAGCGAAAGGCAAACTTCTTCCAGAAGCACGGCGAACACGAGGAGAAGCGTAGGATAGCCCGCATGCGGTACGATAGTTGGGAAAGTTCCACGGGGAGGGCGCGTGCGTTTGCATTCTTGTTTGTGCCGTAGAACGCGGTCATAATTGCGTTACGCCCGCTACCGTTCTTTCCGATCATGTTTTGACGTCCGTGTCCACGCTGCGCTTTCTCGGATGGGAATGGGTCTCTCTCTGGGTAGACCATGCATGGTACAGTCAAACACAGTCGACAGGACACGCAGCATTAGACTGCCAGGCATGATAAGGGTGGGCGGCAGGCAAAGCCTTGGTACCCCACTCAACAAGTGAAAACTACATTAACCGTGGCAGCAAAACCTTGGGAACATGCCCTCTTTGTCCTGCACAGCTCCGAGGAAGAGCGGCAGCTGCTTGCGCGGCAGCGCTACCTCCAGGAGAAGAAGAGGATGATCATTCTCGACGAATCGCGGGCGGAGGAGCAGGCGCGCAAGGAGGCCGGTTTGGCCCGGATTGAGCAGGTGGGTGCACAGTACGGCCTCGACGAGTGAGGGGTAGGGCGTGTAGCCCGAGCACCAGAAACGTACGGGTCGTGGGGTTGGAAAAGGGTCTGTCGGAGTTCGTTCTTCTTCCTCGGACAAGCAATGGGTTGTTGTGTTTCTCCAATACAGGCGAAAAAAACATAATCCTTAACCCCCTTTTCAGCATTGTCTAGATGTCGTACATACATGTCGCCTACAACAATGTAATGCTGCGGAGCACCTCCGAAGCGAACTGCATTTGTGTGAACCGCGTGCTTATTTGTTGTTGGTGTACTTTTGCGCTACTGTGGACTCTTCCGTGCGCCCAGGAGGAGGAGTACCTACACCAGCTGCTGGAGCGCAGGGCTCGCGAACGTTACATCCAGAAGGAGAGAAACGAACTGCAGAAACAACTCAAGGTGTGCACGAACAACGCACATAGCCTCTCTCTGAGAGGTGGCTCATGCTAGACGCGACATTCAACACAGTCAAGGTGGCACAGTCTGCTAAATAGCTCTGCGTGTGTGCACCACGTCGTATCGTATTCCTTTCGTTAGAATCACGTGGTTGACGGACACGCTCACACTCAAGTTGACACGCATCGATTCCGTGATTCAGATGCTGCTTTGTACCCCGTATCGTGTGGTAGCAGAGAGGTTCGGCGGTCGCACCACGAAGTAACACATTCTCAAAATCTGCAATTTTACCTAAAATGTTCTCGTGGCGGCTTCTCTACCGGGGCATTTCTTGGTTGGGCGATCGCCTCCGGACGGATGCAGATGGAAAACGTCAACCGCATCCAACGCATCCAGGTGTGTTTGTGGTAGGCGTGCGGGAGGGGGGGGGGTCGGGGGCCGAAGCGGGAGGTCTGTGCGAACACTTGAACACAATTCCAATTGCGCGCTGGAGGTCTTTCTATTGGCAAGTGTTCGCCTTCGTTGCTGAAGCTTTGGAGATGACATTCCAGATGACATCATAAACAAGGCGTAGGGACAGAAACCCGTCGGGGAAGCTGGTAAAGGCTGACATAGAGAATGGGGCAGATCGAACCACGCCAGACCAAAGGTCACTCAAGAATTGGACCCGCTTTCATCTACAAGAGCTAACAAAGGGAGACTTAGCAAGGAATATGCGATATGGCTCTGACAATTTGATAAGAGCTTGCTCAGGCATCAATGGTAGAAATCATACGCCCTGCACATTTGTTGCTGACCCCGAGCTCTTTCTCACTGCCTCAACGTACAATGTGGCACACCGTCCTCAACTTCCCTCGCTTCAGGGGCATATTAACGGGTGGGAGGACCAAACTCCTAAAGTTGAAGCAGCGTAGATAGAGCATGCCATGCCTTAACTGCTGTCGTGGACATCGGCAATTTCTGTGCAAATGCTTCCTAGCGACTTGAGCAGCAATCCTCGAACGAAGGAGGCCAGGCAGAAAGTTTTCCCTGACACGCCAGGTGCGTCGAGAACGTTGACACCCGGGTCTCCGTGGAAGTTCGTAGGTGCCAACCCTGTTTCTTTTGTTCAACTCTCTTCGTGCTGCTGCTACTGCTGCTACTGCTGCTACTGCTGCTACTGCTGCTGCTTCCGCCACGTGCAGGAGTACAAGCGGCTGGAGACCCTTCGTCAGATCAAGGAGGCCGATCGCCGCACGGAAGAGATGGCGACGAGAAAGGAAGAGATGATAAACCAGAGGAGAAGAGCCGCCCTTGAGGTAAGTATCCGGCAACTACGGATCAAACGCTTGCTTAAAACCACGTTTCTTTCGCGACGAATCCCGGAGTTAGGGAATGGGGATCGGTTACTATCTGTGAAACACTGTATTGAGTCCACGGTCGCCTACTCCTGTGGCATTTTAGTTATGATCTCCTCAGACCGTGTTTCTCGTAAACCTTCTAGACCAACCGTTGGGGAAAGTTAGGCCGGCCCAAACAATCAAGCGCGAAAACGTGGGGAACTTGCCTTGACTCTGTAGTGTGAGCGCTGGCTTAGTTTTGGAAGTGGCGCATGTACGTTGCCCTGTCCAGGCCAAGATGCAGAAGGAGGAGATAACACGCATCATGGAGAACACCAAACGCAACCAGAAGAAGGCGGCGAAGCTCATTCAGAAGGTGTGAATACCTTGCATGCGCATAAAGGTCGCACGTCCGATTGGTTGGCAGACATATGTGTATTGTATGGCAACCGTGGTGGTGGGTACGCCAAAGTCCGAATTATAAGTCAAACCGCACGTTGGGGAGGTAAACCACGAGGCAGATAACTGGATTAGCGCCGAGACCACCGGTAGGTTTGCATGCGGCGCTGCTCCTACCGCAAATTTTGAGGATCATACCGTTGTTCCTGCACTCTTCGCCCCGCTGTTGAAGGCAATGAAGCGCGGCAAAAGCCGTTCAGATGCTCCGCGCAGAAGACGCCGACCTGCGGGAAACAACAACAACAACAACAACAACAACGACAGCAATAACTGGTCGGACGGTGAGGGCGCATAAAGAATAGCGCCATGAACGTGTTTGAACCCCAGAACTTGTATCCTGAGGGTCTGTGAGCGGAGGCCAGCCAGGTTGTCTCAATGGCTTATGCTCTGAGACGACCCGTAGCAGCAAACTTTGTGTCCACCCAAATAGGGTTTTGAACAAATACGCGTGTTCTCCCTCCCCTCTCTTTTCTTGTTGAAGAACACTACAGCAGAGTCGACCTACCACAGCGATGGCGTGATATTCAGGCTCTTGGGACTACCCAGATCGCTGTAGTATTCAGGCCGGTGGCGATGGTAATACTGTTCAGGCCTGTAGCGATGGTATTCATATTCAGGCTTTTGGGACTACCCAGATCATCTCGTTCACGGCAGTCCTTCCACCGGATCGTGGCGGTTTCTTAGTAGTAAGGTGGTAGCCCTTCGACAAGCGCTGTTAGCCCTTCCACGGGAGCGTCCCGAACAGAACTCGGTTCCTACCGGGGGGGGACGCTTGCTGCAACGCACGACTCCTCCTCCCTCGCGGCATGTCCATGTCCAGCCGCGTACCGTAACGTTTCTTCGTTCACCCTGCTACGCCCTCCAAATTTCCTTGCATTGCTTTGCGATACAGAGAACTTTGAAGGCGGAAACGACGGTAGGTCGAGCTCGGCTAACCTTCCGGCGACCGCGGGCGGACAGGTCAGTTTCAGCAGGGTTGTCCCTGTTTAGACCACAACTCTGACCGGAAGCGATATGACCTACAAGAAAACAAACAAGGTAGAGCACGCTAAGCAGTGCCCCAAGTGTCTTGAATGCTTAAATTTATTCGAGAACAGCAGAAGGTATTGCCGAACCATGGCCGTTCGTCCCCCGAGCCAGAGCAAGCTAAGCAGAGACCAAGTGTATTGAATGCTTTAATACCCAGAAGCAGGGGATATCTCGAAACAATGGCTGTTCACCACCGCCCTCTCGCCCCTCCCCGCCCTCTCTGCTTCGTACACCCTTCCGCACGATGGTTTTGAAATCGTAAAAACTGTCCGGGCGTGTCAGAGCTCCGGAAACGACCGGATAAAGAGCGCACGAGCGGCAACTCGAGCTCGGGGCGAGGTTGATCCGGCGAATAAAGTGGACCTCGGGCCGCCCCCTGACGCTCCCACTCTCGAAGCGCGGCTACGAGCGGCTGCACCGAGCGACCCGAGTCCTCAGGTACAGTACATGTGGTCACACGTGTGGTAGCTCTTGGCTGATGGGATGCGTAGGGCGTCGAAGGTTCATGCTCACACGAGCACCTTACAGCTGCGAACGACTGCAGACCCATTGTTCGTGTGTCGTGCAATACACTGCGCGCCGCCCCGGTGTATCTTCATTTCACACAAGCGATCTCCCTGCCCCCCCCTTCTACTGCTCTTTCTCTCTCTCTCTCTCTGGCTGTCTCTTGCTCTCTCCTTCTGTCTGTCTGTCTGTCTGTCTGTCTGTCTGTCTGTCTGTCTGTCTGTCTGTCTGTCTGTCTGTCTGTCTGTCTGTCTGTCTGTCTGTCTGTCTGTCTGTCTGTCTGTCTGTCTGTCTGTCTGTCTGTCTGTCTGTTCTGTCTGTCTGTCTGTCTGTGTGTCTCTCTCTGTCTCTCTCTGTCTGTTAATGCGTTTACAGCCGTACATGTCGCCGTACGAAAACACCGCGACACCACAACCGTCAGCCACGGTCACGTTCTAAAAGAGGGACGCTGTACCTTCTTGGGAGTAGGGAAGTTGTACGTCGGTGCGTTGCTGTGTGGTTATAGGTATTGCTGCCGACGTTGAACATCGGGTTTTCAGGCGAGAGATAACTTAACGATAGCACGAAGGGGCGTAGGTACTGCGTCTCGCGCCTGAAAGCGGTCGAGGTAGATTTTCACGAACGCCGGGCCGTGTGTGCCCAAGGTTATAACCCTTCCTCTCCCTTTGTGGCGGGCTTGTCCAGCCACTGATCCAAATCCTAGAGTTACACGCGTGAAAAGAGATATTCGTTTTCGACAACCGTTGGGGAGATGTGACCTATTTTGAAGGTCACCTCCGCGTTTTCCACCCCCCTTCTCATCATTTTTATTGCTACATAGACAAGAGAAGGCTTCGATAAGGGGGGAACGTTGAAACGGTCTACAAAAAAGATCCAAGTCTCCACTCACGTTTACAATGAGAGTGCGTGCGTAGACCAGTTCTCGGGGGGTTGCGTAATAATTAGTGCGGAAAAGGAGCAGATCACCTGCTCTCCGGGTAAGCGCGGTGGTATGGCGTGGTCTTTTTCTTTTATTCGTATAGTAGGTGATGGGTATAGTTTGGTGACTGGCTGAATGGAACAGCTTTTCACCCAAGCAACGGATTGACACAAACGGTTCTTTCAAGGCGATAGTATTCGAATGACGATGTGTTCGCGCTGTACAGCAGTAGATGTTTTTCGGGCTTTTACGATTCTTCGAAGCTTTGCGAGGTTGAATAAACCCTGGATTGGACAACGTCTGGTGAGAACGTGTCACGATGGGACGGACTGGCGAACACATCCCGTCCTCGCTTGGTGCCTTCTTCGTAGATTCGATGTGATGGCCGGCCCTTCAACGACCTCAATCAAGCATGCATGCGGGCTTGGATGCGAACGACGTGATGATCGTACAAGGACAATCACGGCCCATCAAAGCAATTTGATGTATCTGCGCGAAGCTACCATACCAAATGGATGCTCGATCACACAACTGAGTGGCTGTGAGTACTAGTGCGGTAGGTGCCCGTTTGCACCCTCCGCAAAAAACTTTTTTGACGTTCTGACGGGGGACGTCGTGGTCAATGTCAGCGCAGCGGCGCCGTCACACAGGCTTCTAGGCCCAAACGGTGTAGACAGCCATCGATTCATTTGTCGGAAGGTGGCCGTGTCAGGTGCAGATGACCATTCCACCAATCTCAATAAAAAAAAAATTGGCCTCCGTTCAGCTGCCTCAGTCTTGGATCCTGGATCTCGGATCACTGAGAACAAAGAGGCGTTGTGGTTCGGGAATTTCGTCAATCCTCCCTCCCCTCTCCTGGTTCTGAACTCAACACACACGCTGCTGTTTTTTCCACTCTGCACTGCCCACCTGCTTCACGGCTACCACGGCTCTACCGCTCTCTCTCCCCTCGCAATCAATAATGGCACGAAAACGGGCGAGGACGAGCACAGGGAGTGACACCGTCCCTGTGCCCACAGCCAAAGCCGGCGTGGAAGAAGCAGCTGCGGTTGACGTAGTAGATGAGAATGCGGAAAAATCAGTGGTTCATGCGGTCAATGGCGGTGGAGCGGCGGCGGCGCTAGGGGGGCAGGAGGAGGAGGCTGTCGGGGGAAGGGATAGCACCGACGAGGAGGGTGATGAAGGTGAACTCACGGTCATAGCTGGGTGAGGTTTTGTGCTTGTTGTCTTGCTTCTTGGTATGGAGCGCTGAGAAAGCTACAGGTTTGTGTAGCAGCAGCCGACGCCGGTGACTGCGGCGCCATTCGCCCCCTTGGGGCTTGAACAGCAGGAAGTGTTAACGAGGCAACACACGACGACCTGGTGGCACCGCTCTCATCTCTCTCGCTCACGCCGCCGTCAACCTTCCCAGGCCGCCTGCTAAAATCGTTGTCGGCTGGGTACGAAGGCATGCATGTGTCTAGAGGCTACTCAATCCAGTAACGTACTCACAGAGCCACGCCGCGTTCAACTCCAGTTTACTGGTAGAGAGCAAGGGTCAACGGTATCAGACTACAGCAGTAGGCACAGGTAGCAGACACCACGTGTATACTTCGCACCTTGAAACCTGGGCAAATTAGCAGAGTTCCTCCTCCCGCGGCTGAACACAGACTCTATGCGGCGATGCCATGTTCATCCCGGTTCCACGCCCGAGCCGTTCAAGCGTACCCATACCGTATACGACACAAGATAACACACCCCCTGAACCGATTTTCAAAGCTCGATTACTCCACGACCAAGAGGATGTATAAACGAAACGATACATTTTCGGAGAGATCTCGACCAGAAGGCTTCAGCGCCGCCGTTTTCGGCACCCCTACTCCTTCTGCTGTTGATAAATGAAGCTTGGAAAATCGACCCAGGGGGTGTGTTATCTTGTGTCGTATACGGTACTTGACCCAAAAGGGCAACCGCTGCTGCCCGCGACCATCGTACGTACTGTTGGGGATGATGCGACCTGGGTACGGGGGCTTCCAGATCGTACGTTCCTTGCTGACACCCAAGCCGTGTGATTGGTCGGTAGCACGTGAACCTGCCAGCAATATTATCTCTGTCCCTAATACGGGGGGACAATATTATCTCCCTCCTTTCTACGGGGGGAGCGCGGCGGTAGGTTACCCTGAGAGCCAATCCGACACGCCCCCGTGATACCAAAAACCGAGTTCCAGCTCTCGCCGATGGGCGCGATACGCACGCGTGCAAGACCCCCCGCCTGTGATTATGAAGGTGCACAGGTAGATCGTGGGGGGTTTAGTGCTCCTGCTCCTGCTGCTGGGCGGGAGTTGCTGCGGTTGGGGGCTCTCCATGGGGTGTTGATGAGCAAACACCAGTGTTGGGATATACCCGTACTCCATCCACGGCTGCAACCCTGCTGGATCGTCGTGTCCTGCAGTTGCTTCCCCGTAGTGGTTGGCGAAAGTATTACTTCGTAAGCCATGACGGGACGGCAGTTGGAGGACACGTACGATCCAGCATTTTGGCGCAGCCGTCGATGTACTGTAGTACGGGTACGACACTGACTGATGTTTGTTGATCAACAGCCGTATCGAGAGCCTCAATAACAGCAACTCCCGCCCAGCAGCAGCAACAACAGCAGCAGCAGCAGCAGTAGGTACACCTGCCCGCTCGCTGCTCTCTGAAGTACTTCACAATATCCCTCTTTGCCGGCTGTCGAGAGGATGGCGGGAGCACGACCTAAACACATGTGGTACCGTAGGACAAGAGATTTATCACACCCCCTCGGACCGATTTTCAAAGTTGCATGTTTGTCCTCGGCAGAAAGAGATGGCGGTGCAGTAAACGGCGGAATTGAAACCGTCTCGTCGAGAGCTTCCCGAGAACGCATCGTTTATATCTACGTAGTCGTGGAGTGATGGAGCTTTGAAAATCGGTTCAATTGGGGTGTGGTATCTTGTGTCACCTGGGGTACGCAGTTCAACAAATGTTGCTGTGTATTCCAAGCTGACGCCACCCCTCGTTCTCAATCCCAAGCGGTGCGGGAAGCTCGCCCAGGGGATGCTTTGCGACTCGGGCTGCTGTCCTGGCCGTCTTTTGCACGGTGCGGGAGAGGGGGGGAAGGCTTGGCTCGTCGACAGCACCACCACCCCCACACAACAAGCAGTACTTGCCACCACTCCGGGAACCTGGGAGCTAAGAATTAAAGACGAAAACAAGTAGAGTGCAAACGGCACAACGGGTATATATATACCGTATACGACACAAGATAACACACCCCCTGGACCCATTTTCAAAACTCGATTACGCCACGACCAAGAGGATGCATCAACGAAACGATACGTTTTCAGAGAGCTCTCCACCAGAAGGCTTAAACGCCGCCGTTTTCGGCACCCCCAATCTTTCTGCTGTTGATAAATGGAGCTTGGAAAATCGGGCCAGGGGGTGTGATGTCTTGTGTCGCATACGGTACCCTGGTCAAGAAGAGCTAGTAGCAGCACCAAACGAGCCCAGGTGGTTGGTTAACGTCCACTTTCATCCTGCCGTGTCCCAAACAGCCCGGGGTAAAGGTGACCATTTATATGGTTGACCATGAGAACAGGTGTTCTGCTTTAAGAGTCCTACCGTAAGGTCCGGTATACAGCAGTCGGGGTTGAGTTAGCCCGCAGTGAAGACAAGGAGCGACACCCTCGGAAAAAAATACCAGGCAAGAGATAAACCACCCTCTTCATGAGAAGAGGTTCTTGTCGTGCGTTTAAGGCAAGAGAGTCTTGTCTTGAGTTAAGACAAGGAATTCTTGTCTTTTGTTAAGACAAGAGGGTGAGTGGCGGTGACGCACACTGCTGTACCCCTCGACACCACTCGTTGACCTTACGCCAGACGAAAAGGCTTGCGCCGGCGCTATCATCTGCCGAGTTAAGAGCAGCGGAAGAAGTGCGCTCTGCTTTCGTAAGCAACCATAACACCACTGTTTGAAAAATACAGGAACCATTCAGATCCAAATGCGAATATCCCACCGTTCGCTATGTTTCCACACACAGTGGTAGCGTGTAGACCGCGCCGTCCGGCAGGACGACGTGGATATTGGCCTACGATATCCTCGGCGAGAGAGGCGTTTTCCTGAAGTCCCCGGGGGAGGGGAGGGGGGGGGCGTATTATCTTTAGTTTTACCCGTCCCGAGACAATAATGCCCCAATCGCACAGCAAGTTGTAGTTTTTGTTGTTGTCTTCGCATTAAAAAACCGTTCCGGTCTCCGCTCAGTACCTTCTATTGTCTCTACGGGTCCAGTGTGTGTTGAGAAGAAAAGGAAACTGTGGCCTCTGTGGAGGTGGGTGTCTTCAGCAATGGTAGAGTATCATCTCCCCAACGTCGGCCATCTGTCGGGAACAATCGATTTTCTCTTTCACCTCTCTCTCTCTCTCTCTCTCTCTCTCTCTCTCTCTCTCTCTCTCTTTCCCGCTCTGTTTTATTTTGCGGTTTCGTTTGCTTTGCGTCCGTAGAGGAGAGCATGGCGAGCGACAACGAAGACGACGATGAGGATGACGACGACAGCGACCCCGGCACCGTCCCCGACTTCCGCAAACGCCTCCGCCGACAGCGCGACAAGGACCGCGCCGCCGCTAACGGTAGCACGGCCGTTGCCGCCACCGCCGGCGACTCTACTACAGCGGCGGTGAGAGAGGAGGAGGAAGGGCAATCGGCGGCGATGGAGTTTGCCTCCGACGGCACCTACCGCAACAAGCAGAGGGTGTTGCTGTTCTCGTCCCGCGGCATCACGTCTCGCTTCAGGCACCTCCTGGGAGACCTCCGGAAGCTCATCCCCCACCACAAGAAGGTGGAGACCAAGTTTTGGGAGGCGCTCTTGCTCTCTCTCTCGCGGCGTGTTGTGTAGCGCGTTGGTAGATTTGGTTGGATACTTTTTTTTTCTTTTCTTTTTTTAATGTAACACAATACGTCCATCTCTACGCATAGACAAGGGTCTGGGAATGGTAATTAATTCATGGCATCAGCGGAGAACTATGAATACCTGTGTTTTACGATTTTCTGTTTTGGCTGATTATCGTGCCTTGTATGTTAGACTTTCTGCCCAGTAGGCAGCAGGCAGCAGCAGTAGCAATGTTGCTGGTTTCAGTATATCAGGCAGCAGCAATAGCAATGTAGCTGGTTTCAGTTTTATCTCACTGTACGGCTCTCCAAATATCTGTCTTCGAGCTACCGCTGCCTCCGGTATTTTCTGGTGCTATTCTACCACGTTTGGTCATTCCAATCCTGCTGCCGCTGCTCTCGTTACCTCGGTCCCACGCGGCGGTCACGGCCTCTGCCGGGGCGTGTGTTTGTGTTGTTAGCATCGACCGCGCTAGCCGGCTAACCACCGTCGGTCTCAGTGCTGTCGAAAACACAAGAGATGATCTGGGACCCGTCATGGGGGGGGCTAAGGCTACTCTCCAGATTGAGTACAGAAACGGTTGTAGCAACAGAGTGTGCGAGGTTGCTTTTATTGTTAGCATCGACCGCGCTAATCGACTGACCAGAGGTGTATGTTTGTTTGTGTTGGGACAGGACGTGAAGCTGGACGTCGGCCGCGACGAGAGCCTGTCGAGTGCCGTTAACGAGATCGCCGAGATCAAGAGCTGCAACTCGTGTGTCTTCCTGGAGTGCCGCAAGAAGACCGACCTGTACCTCTGGGCGGGGAAGACTCCGACCGGCCCCTCGGCAAAGTGAGACAGACTCTTAAGTACAAAGAAAGAGCAAGCTTTTTTGGTTGGCCGTTTTTGCCTCGCCTTTTTTTTGTCGTGAGCTGTTGTCAACAGCTTCGCCTACCGTGTTCTTCTGAGCGATTGTTGTTGTTGTTGATGTTGATGTTGTCGGTGGTACGGTCGTTGCTCTCGGTTGTTGATGTTGGTGTTGATTTTTGTTTTTTATGCCCAGGTTCCACGTGCTGAACGTGCACACCATGGACGAGCTCAAGCTGACCGGCAACAGCATGCTCGGGTCGAGGCCCCTCCTCAACTTCGACGCCAAGTTCGACCAGACTCCCCACTGGCGGTGAGGCTTTTTTAGTTGTTGCTGCTGGCGGTAAGGCTTGAGCCACCTTTGGCAAAGTAGGAAGGAACGATCGGCCGTCGGTGATCGGTCCAGTGAGAGCAATGCTTCGTCCTCTCGAGGACGCGTCGTCAATGGTCTAGCAACTAACACAGGCATGCGAAACGTGAGCACCCCATCCCTCCCCCCTGTGTATCTTGTCCTCTCCCTCTCTCTCATCATGCCCCCTCATCGTGCCCCCCCCCCCCCCTTTTT
>FN649738.1:2605726-2625671 GCA_000310025.1 Ectocarpus siliculosus | reverse complement strand
AAGTCTGTGGTTTTGCCAAGAATGTGGAGTTTTTCCCCCCCCCCCCCTCTCTCCAACCCGACCGTGTATGCAGTCTCATGTTAGCTACCAGCCTTTCGACGTGGAGGACTACATACCGCCGAAATGAACGTCATGTCGGCAGAAATGAATGCGCTGTGTGTGAGCGCTGATGAAAATCTGTCGCCCCCCCCCCGACCCCCCTTCCAACCCGACCGTGTATATCAGGGGCTCATGTGAGCTACCAGCCTTTCGATGTGGAGGACTACCAGGACGCGGCCTCTGACGAGGACGGCGACATACCCATGCAGTTCCCCCCGATCTCGGAGACGGCCGACGACAGAAAGAACTGGCCCAAGTCGTGCCCGTTCCTGCACATGAAGTTCGAGGAGATGGCAATCAAGGTTTGTCCTGGCGATGATGCTCTGTATGTGTTTTTTTGTTTGTTTCAGTTTTGGAGACGCAGTATGCACGGTGTTGCTGTTGCTGCTTGGGGAAGATGGCCGTCGAGGTTTTGATTGGGTGCATGGTGTTGGTCTTGCTGCTGGGAGGAGATGGTCATCGGAAGGTTTGGTGGCGCACTTGGTGTTGTGTTGCTGCTTGGAGGAGATGGCCATCAACGTTCATGCGCGTGCATGGTGTTTTTGCTGTTGGTGTTTTTGCTTGGAGGAGGTGGCCATCTGGGTTAAGCGTAACCAACCAAGATCGTATCACCCCAACGACCGCGTGTTTGCACCCTGCGGAATCCCCTCGCAAGACCCTGATATGTGTAACAAGTGCGCTCAGCTCGCACATCATGTGTTTTTTTGTTTTGTCCTCTCTCTCTCTTCCTTCTATCCCTCCCCCTCTCGTTGCAGGACAAGCGGAAGTTCATCTGGCTTGCGTACAACTTCTGGCACTTCTTGGTGTGGACGCTGCTGTTCAACATGTGCGCGGCGGTGGTGACGTCTCTCATCTCGCCCTCCCCGAAGGAGGACCAGGCAAGTTTTTTTTTTTTTCACGTTTTTTTTTTTTTGAATCGATTTCACAGCAGTACACTCGAACGCGGCAACGATATCGAGAGCCTTGAACAACCCAAATGAACTCTCCTTAGGAGTCCCAATCGGACGTGCTGCTACAGCAGCCTTGTCTCCGATATATAAGAGAGGGTACTTGTTCGAGGTGGCTCCGATTAAAGAGAGTCGAAAGGAGTTGTGACGGACGCGACCCCCTGTAGTATAGTTGGGTCCTCTCTTATTCCGGTGTCAGAGGGGGCTCCGATATGTGAGGGTCGAGGGCCTTCGTCACACCATCCTCTATATTACAGCCACGACTGGGATTCTAAGATAATCTAGAAAAAGAATTGGGAGGGGGCACGCAGACCGTATCCCTAACCCTAGCCCTAACCCCAAAGCACGGATTCAATACTTTATCCCATATGTTTGCTTAGTCAAAGTTTGCTGCGTAGACTACTGCTGCACGGTACACCTTCACAGCAGTCTTGTCTATCAGTAGCGATTTCAACCCCCGCAGTCTTCCCTCTGTGGATGAGGTTGTTCGTGTCTGATGTGGGTGAGATGTGCGCCCCGCTTTAGAGGTTGTATACATCACAGTAAAAAAAAAAAAACATCATAGTGCGCGTGAAGAGGGGTGTCTGATAAAGTTAAGGTTTTGTTTTTGTGGCGCCTAATGGCTTCGCTTTTTGGAGCACCATGCATGATGGTTGGGACCAGCGTAACTGCAGACTACGGCTGCACCGTTATGTATCTCTTTGATATGAGCTTGTCGCGATGGCCGTAAGAGATTATGCCATGTCTTCTATGCGACTTCCTTGGCGTTGATGCGCGATCGCCCGTGCAGGTGTTCTTCGCGTTCCTGCTGGCGTTCATCGGGTTCTGGTGGTTCTTCTTTGGGCACTTCCGACTGCTGTACCACGCCATGAGGTACCATGTTTTCATGCAGGCATGCAGAGTGGACGGTTACTGTTACTGCTGTTGTTCTAGATGGGCTAAGCTGCGCGATTGCCTCCGTGCTTTAGCTCCAATTTTATTGTCGCTAGGCGTGTTTTTTTACTCGAACAGCCCAGCGAACCTCAAAAGAGAGAAGTTTACAAAATCTGTGTACAGTCTTTTCGTGTCTTTTGGGAGCACTTGTCCCCGGCACATGTGGTGGCCGTTTTGGCCACGCGTTCGCGCTGGGGCTCGAGGTCGTAACGTGCGGTGCGTGGTGTGTAGAGAACAAACACACCAGGCTCAACATCCTCTGGCGATAAAAGTTTGCAGGATGGGGTAAGATATCGGGGGGTGTGAAGAGACCGGGCAGTTGACCCACCTGTACATGTGCGCGGGTTAGCTTGGGTCCCACTGGCGCACGGTGGCTTTAAGCTGGAAGGACAGGCTGCATACCGCGCCGTCTCGTCATGCTGCTGTGTCGTAACGCTTGGGCGCCACCACCGTAAAAGCGGCCTGTACGCTCAGCTATTGCTACCGGTGGTATGTACTGCTCCGCCAGACAAGAGTGCCATGTGTTTCGTGGAAGTATGTACACCCGTAAACTACGTAGTATGGATAAAACATGTGCCACCAGCTCACCGTGAGAGCTCTGGATGTGTGTTGTTCATGCTGTATTTTTGCTTAATGCGTGTTCCCCGAAATGATTTGAAATGATTTGATGTTAACCTTAGGTACCGCAAGAACGGGCTGTACCTGCTCCACCAACTGGAGACCACGGTGCTCTTCTTCATCGCGGTCTACCAAATATTCTCGGCGATGGGTAACATGACGCAGGTAGGTTTTCTCTAATGTCTTGTTGTTTTTGTTTTTATTGTTGTTTGTTGTTGTTGTTGCTGCTGCTGCTGCGCCTGTGGTTGCTGGTGCGCTTGGTCCGGCAGTAGCAGTTGGGTGCTTGGACTTAATGTTTCCCGCTGCTGCTGCTGCTGCTGCTGCTGCTGCTGCTGTGACTGGTGCTGCTAGTGTGGTTGCTGGGGCCGGGTTGTTGCCACTGCTGTGTTGCTCTCTTCTCCTGATCGTTGAGGTTGTAACGATGGTCAATTTTCTCATTGGTCGTTACCGCTGTCGTCGTGAAGCAGCGGTGAAAAATCATAACCTTTTAGTAGTCGCAAACCCGCCTCAGATCTGCGCGCCTTTTCGTGACGTCGTGCAATCAACTGCCGTGGGTTTTCTGCAGTCCATGCGGTCAATAAAGGTGTGCAGAGTTTTACCCCCACAGCCTTCAACCCCTTGGCTAACAAACGCACGGTCGTTCCCGCCCGTGTTGCCCCCCCTCTCACGGCTTATGTCATTTTGCGGCGAAACCCCGGTCTTTTCCGAAACGACACTTCCGAAACGACACTACTCTACGCACGGTGAGCGCAGCTGCTGGCACCGCTGGCGCCGGGGTCCGCAGTGCCGGTTCGGCAGAACCCCATGGCTGGAGTGATTCTGCTCGGCATCGCCAGCGGGCTTTGGTTCGTGGTCCTGATGTTCTGCTTCTACTTCATCCGCAAGGTGACTATAATACTTGTAGGCGTAGGTAGATTCGGCAGCCGTGTGGTTAAAAACTGGCGGTACAGTAGTGTTTTTTTTTATGTGACTCTCCTCGTTCCGTCTGTCGTGTTTGTCCCGGTTCTTCTGCGGTATGGGCCAAGGTTGTCCGCAACGTGCGTGGTGGTATGATTCAATTGCTGTCGGATGCTTGGTCCTTCGGGTATGTTCAGGCAACAATAACGAAGACGGTTGGTTCCCTTTTACCCTACAGTTGTGCTTCAAGATATATATATATACCTCGTCCCCAACACGGGCGCCACGGCATGGTTCATTAAATGCAACAAAAAATGGATTCCGGTCTCTCTGGTGTCGACCAAGCACATGCCGTGACTGTTGTACTATGTGCCAAGTCGTATATTTGCGTCTTTTTGCGGAGACCCCCTTCATATAGGGTACAATCTTCGAACGTCCATTGAGGATGATTCCTTCTTTTCACATTTTGCGTAGACGTTTTTTTTTTTCGCGCGACCAAAGCACGCCGTGACTGTTGTACCATGTACCCCCAAGTCTTGCTTATTGTTTTAAGTTGTTTTTTTTTATGCTCGGCTTGGCACGACACGACACGACACGACACGAAAAGGTCCACTACTACAAGAACCTTCCTCTGTCGATCGAAAGAGACATCTACCGCAAGGAGTTCTCTGCGATACACCCGGAGCCCAAGAAGAAGTGTTCGACCATGATCACCGACCTCTTCCGCGAGAAGCTGGACAAGGCGCACCCCCCGACCAAATGCGGCATGTTGCAGGTGAGAGAGAGAAGGAGAGACAGAGAGAGAAGAGAGAGAGAGAGAGAGACAAGCCAGAGAGACAGAGGGAGAGGGAGAGGGAGAGAGGGAGGCATAGGCAGAGGCAGAGACAGACACATAGACAGAGAGTAGGGCGGGAGCACAACAAGCAACATTGACAGCTGTTGTTGTAGTTGTTGTCTGCCGCACAAAAGTCCACGACGATAACGGGCAAGACCAACGGACACTAAATACCCATGAAGGTTTTCTATGCTCCCCGTCCCCGCCCACATGAAAAAAACTGTTGGTTTTTTAAGGCCGGAGGGCTCCTGCCAGCATGGTGTGTCTCACAAGCGTTTGGCTAAAACTTTGCTGCGGTCGAACCCCCCCCCGTCGTATCTTGTCTTCCTTCTCACACCCCCTCTGGTGTGGTTGTTCCTGTCTGTCGTCCCTCCTTTTGACAGGGGAAGGACCTGTGGCTGCAGGGCATGATCACGCTCGAAACGCTCTACGTGGAGTACCGGGCGGACGTGCACGTGTTCGACCACCTGGTGCACGAGCGCTTCAGCTATCAGGTGCGTGTGCAGTAGCATGCGGTACCACATATGGCTCATGTGACGCAATATACCACACCTCCAGGACTGCTTTTCAATTGTGTGTGTGT
The DNA here is from genome assembly GCA_000310025.1 of Ectocarpus siliculosus. NCBI lineage: Eukaryota > Phaeophyceae > Ectocarpales > Ectocarpaceae > Ectocarpus > Ectocarpus siliculosus. The sequence goes on along the minus strand of FN649738.1, from coordinate 2,620,759 downwards.
GTGTGTGTGTTTTGGCAGCATCGACCGCGATAACCGGTTGACCAATGAAAACGGGGGACGCAGGAATGTGTGGTTGCGTTGTGTGTGAAGACGTTTGAGCCGCGGCGGCGTGTGCTCCGTCGTGCTGAAAACTCTGTGTCGTATAGCCACCTCAGGACGTGCTGGCTCGTGATGAAGGCTTATGTGGATTGTGAAGGCTTAAGAAATTGTTCTTTTCTCGGTGCTTGCCCCCCCCCCCCCCCTTAGGATGTACTCGCGATCAAGACCTCGGGCAAGAGCAACATAACCTTCCAGCTGGTTCACCCCACCAAGAGGCATCTCGAGGACTTGGAGATGGAGTTCGACTTCTCCGACAAGGAAGTCAGGGACAAGCTTTACAAGGTGAGGGCAGCAAGGATTAGGATGCGTACACCGCCGACATTTTGATGAGTTATTTTTTCCGTGTACATGGGAATGTGTACGTGGAGGAAGCCAGGGACACGCTGTACGAGGCGAAAGAAATGCAGCCGACAGGCAGCAAGGATTAGGATACACCGCAGACATTTTGATGAGTTATCTTTGTTGTATACGCATGCCTGGTGTATGATAAAATATGGTATTGCGTCTCCCCGGCGGGCGTGTGTGTATAGAGAGAAAAACGCTCATTTGTTTTAATCCGAAAGAGATAAATTGCATGTCGCTTTTTTTTTTTTGTCATGACGGCGAGTGGTTCCCATGCGGCATCGGGGTCTTCCTCATTAGTGGACGTAAAACAGAGAGAACATATATATTTTTTGTGATGGTGGCGGCGCGGTGATTATTTTCCGAATATTATGATCCAAGGGGGCAGGAACTCTTCTGTGTGTATCAACGGGTTGGCTGCGTCTACCAGGCAGAAGTGCTGTGAGCGCTGATTTAAAGTGACGAACAAAGAACAAAAAAATGGCCATCTAGATGGAAGAAAAAAGCACGGTCATCTGCATTTTTGTGCGTGCAGGTCGCAACCAAGCTGTGGAGGCGGGTGGGGCGCAACTCGGACCTCCTCACGAGGGAGCGGGCGGACAAGCTCAAGAAGATGCGCAAGGTCGGCCGGGCCGCGGACATCGACGACGAGAACCCGGACCTCGTGGAGGTGCGGAGGGGAACACGAAAAAGGATGCCTCCGTGTGTTGTTGTTACTGTTATTGTTGCTGTTGACGTTGTCTATTGCTGCTGCTGCTGCTGCTGCTACTGCTGCTGCGGCTGCTGTTGGTGATTTATTACTCTACTACGGCAGCGTATTTGTGTAAAAAGGGCGCACGCTCCCAGCCGTGCATCTTTTTTCTTTTTTTTTACACGAAGACCAAGTAATTAATCTCTCCCACAGATACAGAGTACGGATTTTTTTTTTTTTTGTCTTCACTTCAAACCATACAGCAGTAGATTAGAAATGCATACATTGTGTTGTATGATATGATGACCAGCCTGTCTTTCTGTGTTTTTTTTTTCTTCGCTGGTGGCGGGGTATCCGGTCGGGGTACCCGGAGAGCAGGCGTTCAACAAGGCGAGGCGTATGGAGACCCGGGAGAGGCTGAACGACCACATGGTCACCTACAAGGATTGGCAGAGGATTCTCGAGACCGTCAAGGTGAGCGACCCAGCGTCCCGCAGCCCTGCTTGCCGTCTGCGTCTCCCAGCGACGATATTACGTAGTCGCATTGATCACGTGCCGGACCCCATATGCCCCTCTGGGCCCATTTTTTTTTTTTTCTATTGTCAGTGGCTTCTCCTCCCGCCGTTCACGACTCTCTTATATTTGCGACGGAGGTTGCTAGTTTGTTGCCAACGCATCGTGGTCGAAAGTCACTCGCAAGTGTCTTATTCAAAGTATGGCTGCGACTTTAAAAATGTGATTCGTTCATAGCCACGATTGTTGCTTTGTGCACTTCGCTTGTATTCGTTACTATTATTATAGTTTGTTTTGAAACCGATGGTAAATGTCCGTGGCTTGGTTTTGACATACTGCTTTGTGTTTTATTGTTTTAATGTTTTCCGTGGCTCTTTTTTTCTCTTGGTGCCAGATCCACGTGCTTACGGCGGGGCAAAACCTGGTCGACACTGGAGACGACTTCACCCGCATCTACCACGTCGCCCAAGGAAAGATCGAGGTGTGCACACAGACAGGACGGAGGCTGCAACATATGAGTTGTTTTCTCCGCTTTCCTTTGGAACTATGCATAAAATACGCGTAAACGTTACCTGCTATATATGCATTTTATGCTGGAGTAGACGGGAACGTTTATCACGATTCGTCACGATTCGTGGCACAAAAGGAAGCTGTGGGAAAAGAAATTAGGGGTTCTACGTCACACACACACACACCTCCCCGGCTCCGCCGCAGCGGCGGGAGGAAGGAGAGAGCGAGGCAAAGCCCGCTTCTTACCAACGAGTTTTTTTTCTTCGCTTTTCGCGTGTTTTGTTGTTTTCTGGCCCAACGTGGGAGGCGACAGAGCTTTTCTTACCAGCGAGTTTTTTTTTTTTTTCTGTGTCCGTCCGGGGTTGACAGCACGAAACACGGTGAGACATGTCTATTATTACATGCTGATGTTTCTCTTGTGTCTATAATGATTCGCGTTGCTTTGCTTCACTTGGCCCGTGTTTTTCGTCTGGTAAAACAAAACTAACAAGGTGAACGAGATCTTGGAGATTGCCGGGGGAGCCAGCTTCGGGACGGGCTCGACGATGGGGGGATCGATCGGCATGGGGGGCAAGCCCGTCGACTCTCGGGAGCAGCAGTCGTACGCAAAGGCAAGAAAGAAAATTGTAACAGGGAAAGCAACAACAGTTCGTACTAAATACGTAGATGATCAGAGATTCGCGGCGAAAGAATTGCGACCGAGGCTCATATATTTTTCCTGCGCAATCCGACAAAAAATTGCGATAACACCGGCGTACAAGATGTACGTAAAACGATGAAATGACACGTGTTTTTGTTTTTCACTGCTCGAGAGCTTTTGAAGAAAATGCTCAGAGAACTACTGCCGTCTGTTCTGCTTGGTGTGGATGTGGATGTACCATTGATGTTGCGTGCTGACGTGTTTGGCGAATGGTGGTTTTCCTCGTCGCCCGCTTCGTTGAAAGTCACTCACACCCTCACCAAACTGCTGTAAACTGTTGCAGGCGCTCGCCAAGCGGAAGCCGGGGACGGGCTTGACCCAGGCTGATCTCGAAGAGGTGAGTGATGCCGCCTCCGGGTTGAGCATGACACGATGCCACGCTCGTGCTATTGCTGTCCTGCTGTCGTTGTTGTTGGTTTGATGTCTTCGCACGCACCGCAACAGCAGTCGTTTTCGGTTGTTTCGGTATCACTGCTGTTGATTGTGTGACCTGCCTCTTGTGTCAGGTATACACGCCGAAAGGCGCCTGTAAACCGGCACCAGAATAGATGGGACGAAAACACACACACACGTTGACCTTGGATGACCGAGTTTCGTGTTGGAGGACTGGTATTATCTATGACCCCCCGTCACCTCCGGCTCTACCGGATCCAAGGAGCTGGTCCTTCCAAGACCGAGGCACTGACAGCAGCAACGATTATTTAGTCCATGGTGTATGTATGTCCGCATTAAAATCAGTCTCTAATACAACACCAAAGCCTTTTTGTTTTTGTCAAGTACTCCATTTGTGAGGTTGTTAAATTTTTGACTTTCGTTTTTCCTTTTGTATATACCGCTCTCTTTTCCGCGATTGACTTGTCCGTTGACGGGGGGCCCCGCAGAAGCTTGACAGCGAGCCGTTGGAGTACGAGGACCCCAACGAGGGTGTGGCGATGACGGCCATGGGCCAGGAGGATGACAGCGGCTCTTCCGAGGTACGCACGATTGTAATTGTGCCACCCGTCACTGACGGCTCGGACATGCGTTGGGGAAGAATGGGTGTTTGGTTTGGTTTGGTTTGGTTCGTAGAAGTAGCTGTTTGGTCGTAGAATAGTCAGCCGAAGGTTTTAGTCTTTCGGTTTAGTTTGGTTTTCAGGTGTCTATTGCTTTTCATGGGCTACAAGTAGGTCTGTCTTGCCGAAAAGCAAAGCCCAATCAAGACGTGCATTTAATTTACACGACACGCCAGGGATGTTTTTTTTTTTATCTTCACTTCAAATCAGCGCTGACAGCACTTGTGCCGTTTACTCCGACCCGTGGTTGCACAGAACGGTTCCTTTTTTTCATGTGCTGCGGGTTCACCATAACGGCTCAATAGTGCTACATAACTACACGAAAGGTTTCCGGTTTTGCCAGGAGACGTTGGTTGGGCTGGGTTATCTCTATGTGCGCGTCGTTTTTTTTTTTTCTAAATACGACACAACGAATGCATCCCTATCTGTAGAGAAGAGTCTAAGATAGATTAGCATTGAATCCATATGTTCGTGTCAGCAGCTGTAGTTTCCCTGTTTTAACGAAGCGTGTGGTGCCGTTTTTCGGGTAGTTGGCCTCTCACCACGGAAGGCGGTCGGCGTCAGTGGGAACGGCGGCGGCTTCGGTTTAAGAGAGACTCTTTGGGAGAGTACCCATTTAAGAGAGTCAAACTGGCTTGTCACGACCATGAGAAATGCATACAGTTCACAGTACGGTTTAAGAGAAAACAACCGGATTTAAGAGAGAAATACTGGCTTGTGACGACCCTGTCTTGAACCGTAGCCGCCACTGTAGGACGGACATTGAAAGGTTCGGGGCAGCGACAGATGGACAAGCGTTTTTCAATGCGATGACAACATCATCAACAACCACCATGACAACAAAAACAACAACAACAACAACGTGGCGTGGTGACCCCGCCCCCGTCGCAGGAGGAAGAGTCTGACGACGACAAGTCCAGCGCGGAAAGCAGCGACAGCGGCAACTCCGACTTCAGCAGCGACATCTATAGCCTCACCCTCAACGAGACCGGTCCGGAGATGGTTGTGCTCGGCACTCTCCGAAAGGTGACGGCAAAAAGACAGGGCTACAGCAGTACGATGAGCGAAAAAACTTGAGGAAAGGAAAGAGGGATGTCCAATCAAATTCAAGATAAAAAAATCTTGAGGAAAGGAAAGAGGGATGCAATCCAATTCAAGATAAACAATCTTGAGGAAAGGAATAGAGAGTGCAATTGAAGATAAAACAAACTTGAGGAAAGGAAAGGGGGTTGTTCCATCGAATTCAAGATAAAACGGCGCAGGTGCATTGGTTGTTGTTGAGCTGTTTATCGCCGCCATGTTCAGAGTACCTTGTGTACGGAGGTTTTGTTTGAGGTCCTCTTGTTCGCTCGCTCGGCGCTCTTGGTGGTGTGAGCGGACACGGAAGAGGTCGATCTCATTTTGACACGGTCGTCCACCCCTGATGTGGGTCCTACATGCGGCAAGCTCGTACGGTTTCGGATTTGGGGCGGCACATGGATCTCTGTCTGTCTGTGTGTCTGGGTCTGACCTTCCCCCCCCCTCTCTTTCTCGCTCGGTCGCTTTCTAAATACTTCCAACTTTTTGTTTTGTTTTTTCTCTCCTTCTCTCTTCTCTATATACGAAATTAACTTATTGTTTTTTGTTTTTTCTCTCCTTCTCTTTTTTCTCTGTGCACGAAATTAACTTTTTGTTTGTTTTTTTCTTTCTCTCCTTCTCTTTTTTCTCTGTGTACCGAAATCAGGACGACATCTTCGGCGTGGTGCCGTTCCTCCTGGCGAAGGACGGCGAAGCGCCCAAGTCAGGCCTGACGTTCACGGCCAAAGACCCCATTACCGTTGTCTTCTCCATCGACACTGCCGTGCTCAAGGTGTGCCTACGTAGCTGCTGCTTTTGCAGGCGCGTTTCGATGTGTTGTAGTGTTCGTTGTTTTGACTCTGTCGGTGTTGTTGTTCTTTGTTGCTGCTGCTGCTGCTGTTGTTGTTGTTGTTGTTATTTGTTGCTGCTGCTGCTGCTGCTGTTGGTGTTGTTGTTGTTGTTGTTGCTGTTGTGGCTGTTGCTGTCACTACTTTTGCTGTCTGTTGTTCTTGTGTTGCTGCTGTGGCTGCTGCTGTGGATGTTAGTTCTGGTGTTGGTACCATCATATGTGGACATCGTCATTTTTTCGACAACGCCGCGGACAGCAGTCTCATCCTCCGTAGTCTTTACTCCAATTATGGACCCAAGCGCGCGCTGTGGGTTCTGACTTGGGGTCTCGATGGCGTTTTCATGGTTGGTGGTACGACCAAGGCGGCTTGTCTTGGTTGCAACTCGGTAAACTCGGTTGGGTGTGGGACGCGACGGGAGTGGACGGTGGTATGTGTGAAACGGCATATGGCGGGGCGTGGCGTTGCATGGCAAGCCATGGTGCGCCGAAACGCGAAAAGCAAAGTATCCAACCAGACGCGATTACCGAAGCTTGAACGGACCTCCCTCGGCTCCTACATATCCGTGTGTCGCTGCTGTCGTCCCTCCCCCTCCCCCCCCCCACCGGTTGAAATCACGGACCCTCTCCTCGGCGTTGTTGCGTGCTGCGTAAAGACGGACATCCTCAAGCCCAAGAAGGACATTACCGCGGCGTTCCACAAGTACCTGGCGGTTATCCTGGGAGAGAGGACGGAAGCGGCGGAGGACGCCATGTTCACGCGGAAGGTGCGCGCATATTTTGGGTTGTGTTTTTTGTTGTGTTTGTTTTTGGTGGTATCATTGTTGATGGTGTTGTTGTTGTTGTTGTCGTTGTTGTTGTTGGTGGTGGTGGTGGTGGTTTTGGTGGTGGCGTTGTTGTTGTTGTCGTTGTTGCCTGCGTTTCTTTTTGTTGTTGTCGTCGGTGTCGGTGTCGATATGGGGTTTGCCTCGCGTGGATGATTCCGCGCCCTGGTTGTGTGTGGGCATGCATGTGTGTACGTGTAGTATTTATTGTACGTGATGGAGGGGGGATTCGAAGCGGATAAAATGTAAGCAGAACGGGTAGTCTTTCTGTGAGGTTATATGTATGTTTTCGAAACATGAGAATAATCTACAATGCACAGGCTCGCAAGAAGAGGCCCACAAGCAAGGCTTTGATACAAAAGATAATGGTTGGGTGTGTTTTGTGTTTGTGTTTGGGTATTCTTTTATCTTCAGTTTTGGGGACGTTATATTACTTCAACCGCACTTCGTATGTACGTAGAGCAGTAGGTGGCCCGGTATAGTGGCAACTCGAGTAGTGGAACTGCCGACATGGTGGCATCCAAATCTCTTTGTCACAATCTCAACATGGACATGAACCCCATATGTATCGAATAGTGGCACTGCCCTGAATAGTGGCCTAATCTCCTCTTGCCCCTAAATACATGCATTTATATCGGGCCACCTGTGCATACTCCATTCGAACTAAAAATATGAAGTAATGTTTTTGGACACCACAGGTTCACGAAAAGAGGCTGGAGGCTGCTCGGGAGGAGGAGAAGATGCTGGAGGCGAAGAGGCAGTTCGAGGAGGAGCAGGGGCCAGGCGCCGACAAGGCTCAGATCAAGTCCACTAAGGCCGCCATCGGGGCCACAGCCAAGGACCAGGTGTGTCCCTTAATATATTTACAAGGAAAATAAAGACAAAACACAGAAACACTACCGGTACCTGTTCGAGAAAGATATATAGGTAGAGGTAGGGATTTTTTTAGCTCTGGCTCAAGGGCGGCCCTCAAGCCTCACAGCTCACAGCCGCGTCTGAGAGCGAAGCGGCGGAATTAGGCCTACAGCAGAGCTCTCACACCGAAATCGACACGATAACGGTACAGAGCGCAGCTTGGCGCCGCTGAGGGCACCGTTCGGCCTCCCTCTCCCCGGAGCCCGGGGGACGACCTCTCTCCTCTCCGCAAGACGCCGCCGCCGAGGGTTCCGGGCGCCGAGCGCCGGACGAGCTGCCCGCGCCGTCCAAACCGCTCAGAACCCAAGGGGCCCTCCAAGTGGAAACCATGCAATACCCCTAATTTACGCGTCAATCTTGGTCGCGAGGGGGGAGGGGGGGGCCTTATTTGTCGCCGGAGGGGACATTTTTCACCAAATCCCCGGGGTTTCCAACATTTTCGCGCGCTTTTTCAGCGCGCGCGCACGGGATCCCACGCAGAGCTAGTGGAAATTGTGGAACACCCCCTGGTTACGCTTCAATCCTTGTCACGATGGGGGGAGGATATAGTATGACCATGCCAAAGCCTATGCTATGAATATAATTTATGGGTTTTAGAATGCGGCACGAAAACTTATATACAATGAAGATTATGTTGGTTTCACTATGGACTGCTGCAAGTGAGCCAGCCACCTAGAGTGGCGATCCTGCGTGTCAATCTTGGCCCGGGGGGGGGGGCTGGGGGGTTCCACGGTTTCCACTTGGAGGGCCCCTTGCCGAACCACGTGTTCGCACCTGCATCTGTCTGCGCCTCTGACCTCTTCGGTCGAGGCTAATAAACGCGGCTGTGATTGGACGGAACCTAAACCCTCCAAGGGTGTGTTTAGTAGAGTATTGAGAAATTGTACTACGTGTTGAGTATAGTAGAGTATCGAGATTGTCGAGATTGTACTAAAGTGTCGAGTAGAGGAGAGTATCGAGTATTGTACTAAACCTGCTCTTGGGTTTAGTCCGTTTTTATTGTTCCTTAATTGAGAGTTGTATGGTACTAAAGTGTCGAGTAGACTAGAGTATTTTCCACCGATACTCTACCGTACCTGAGTAGAGTACTTGAAAAATGTCCTATCATCTACTCGGGTAGAGTAGAGTATTGAGGGCCGTTCTAAAGATACCCGAACCTCGAGTAGAGTATCGAGACCTGTACTAAAGATACCCGAGCCTCGAGTAGAGTATCGAGACTTGTACTAAAGATACCAGAGCCTCGAGTAGAGTATCGAGAGCGTTACTACACCTACCCGCGAGGAGAATACCCGACCCGTGGGTACCGGGTAACCTTCACCTACCTGTTCAAACCTTCCACCTTTACCTCTTCATACATACTTTCATCAGTATGTATACTTACACTTATACTTACACTTGTATATGATACACATGTATATGTATGATGTATGATATGTATACGATTAGTCTATATACGTGCACACGAACATCAGGACGTATGATATGTTATTGTTGTCATGTTGAGTTTTATCATCCAGTTCTAGTTTCAAGTACGCTTGCACTTCAACCACAACCACCACCACCACCATGCACCTGTAACAGGCGTCTCAGCTCAAATTCTGACCTAAATCATAAAAATTCGCTGTTGCTCTGCTGATGATGCACCCGCATCGGGAGATGCGGGTGAACTATTGCTATTGCTATCATTGGCGGGTTCACTCATTGCTGCCACCTCCCCTGGTCGGTGCTCGGGTAGGCCAGGGCAGCGTACTCTGCGCACCGGGTATACTCGTACTCTGCGTATTCAGCAGTACTCTGTCCTTGTGCAATTGCATCGCTGTTTCCAAAGTATGACGTCACCAGCAAGCTCTTTGGTCGGGTACCGGGTAGATACCCGGGTGGACGGGTAGATACCCGGGTGAATACCCGAGCAAGTACACCAGTAGGGTACGGAGGGTAGACTATATCTACCCGAGGGTAGAGTAGAGTATCGAGTATTGTACTAAAGTGTCGAGAAGGGGAGAGTATCGAGTATGTACTAAACCTGCTCTTGGGTTTAGTAGAGTAGAGTATCGAGATTGTACTAAAGTGTCGAGTAGACTAGAGTATTTGAAAAGTATCCGATCATCTACTCGGGTAGAGTAGAGTATTGAGGGCTGTACTAAAGATACCCGAGCCTCGAGTAGAGTATCGAGACCTGTACTACAGATACCCGGGCCTCGGGTAGAGTAAAATACCGAGGAAATACCCGAGAGTACCTTTAGTACGTACCCTACTAAACACACCCTTGAAACCCTCTGTCGGTGTTTTTTTGAGGATTTGAAAAGTTTCCACAGAACTCGGAACTCGGAACACGTGTTCTAGCAAAGCAAGCAAGCACATCTGTCTACTACCTGCTGTGTATGTACGAAATGGTACGTTAGCACTTGCGACACCATTGAAACTGCTGTTGTAACATTGCTACCTTGCAATGTGCGTACCACCAAGCGGGCGAACATCTCTCCCAAAGATTGTGAAAAAAATGGCAGCCTGTCGGATGATCCGATAATCAATTGTGCCTCTTGGAACTCGGAACATCTCTTTTGTTGCATTAAATGAACCAAGTTCATTTAATGTTAACGAACAAACCATGTAACTACATGTAGGGAACGCGTGAAACACAGGCTCTTCGGTGGCAATTGACGGCGTGGTGGGATGTGTGTGATCACTCTCGGGCATGTAGCTGCCACAGGTGCTGCATGCTGCCGGTTCAAAGCGATTTAGGCATTTGACACCATCATTCAGGTGTCTCGAATGCAAAGAAACGGCGGCGGATGCTCTCTGGTGTAGCCGTTGTACATATTGGGGAAGATGCCGTTCAATACGACAAGCTGCCTTTGACCGCAACTCAAGAAGCAAGCCTTCCAGAACACTCTCGAGCGTGCGACTTGCACGATGAGCACCGCCTGCCCTAGCGGATGCCTGGCACTAGATGGTAAATGTGTGAATGGTGTGCGCTCTCGTCAACAATTTCCTTCAAAACCCACAGCATCACTCCTTTTTCCTGTACAAACCACCTCGCTCTTTCTGCCTCTTTCGGTTTCGGTTGCGTTTGTTTCCTCCGAGTAACCTGCCGCGTGCTGCGGGCCGCAGAGTGACACGCTGACAGGTTACGTGAAAATGTGGTGTACATACGTATATAAGGACACGGCGACATGGAGCGGGGGCCAGGGACTTCCGAGTTCCCTGCCCCCTGCTCCCTGTTTGGTGTAGGACGTTAGTTCCTACGCGCCCTCACAATACGTATGCACCCACCACACACCGCGGCTGAAGCACAGCCACGTCTCGCGCATCCGTAGAAAAATCCCCCGCCATGGCCCAATCCCCCCCGCATGTATGTGAAAGCACAGCAGTAGCAACTATCATACCCAACAACATTGAGTCGTGAGAGCCTTTGGCGATGTGCTCTTCTTCTTGCCCTTGGAAAATCTCTCTCGTTGAACGCACATGCAGAAATATGAAATACGTGATGGCAGATGGGACTCTTTGCTGTTGGAAACGCAACAACGTCTAGAAACGCACCCGCCATGGCCCAATCCCCCCCGTACATATGTGACAACAGCAGTACAGCAGTAGTATTAACAGACCTGGTGCACACGAGGTCTCTGGCTACGCACTCTCTCACACGATGATGAATTGGTTGAAAATATCGCAAATTGATATGCATGAAAGAAACAAGATAAAGATGGTACGAAAGGATTTGCTTCAGCAGTAGCAGCAGCAGCAGCAGCAGCAGCAGCAGCAGCAGCAGCAGCAGCAACAAAGAGCGGGGTCGAGGTGTTGGTGCTTGTGACGCGGTCGGCAAGAAACTCTCGTAACGATATTTATGGCGTCTTTCGCAGGACCAGAATAGATGCGCATAGGGCGGTGGACGAGGGGAGGAAAGCGGAACATGCGAGACTGCTGTGAGACCTGTGATTCATGAAAGAAATTGCCCACGCGTCACGCAAGGACGGTTGGGCGCTGTTTGCGCTGTGCTGCTGTCCTTCTCCACACCGCGCTGCCCAATGGGCTCTATCTAAGTATTAGTTGTGTCCGCAACCATTGTTCACTTACGCCGGCGGAAGCGCTGCTAGGTGCCGATCGTCTGGCGGTACTGCTGATGTAGCAGAGGGCGGAGTGTGTCGGCCGTTGGTGCTGCAGTTGGGAGCGGGGAGAGCGGGCGCAACAGCTGCAGTCGTGAAGATCCTTATCCTTCCTCTGATGAAATCACCATCGGCTGTCGGGGGCAGAAGTGCCCTCGCATGATTTCATCGGGATGGAAGAGGGCAGGGTTAGGGATACGGTCTGCGTACCCCTTGCCTGTTCTATGTACCCATTTCTCGCGAAGGTGGTCAATTTTACTTTATGGCGTTTTCTCGTGCATACATGATGGGGCGTCCAAGTGCGCACGAGCTTGACCTTCTCTCTCTCTCTCTCTCTCTCTCTCTCTCTCTCTCTCTCTCTCTCTCTCTCTCTCTCTCTCTCTCTCTCTCTCCGATCTTGCCTCTTTTTGTTGTCCGGTGACCTCGCAGGCTGTTCGCAACATGTTCAGCTTCTCTGCTTCGGAGACCATTCTCGGAGAGTTTGCCAAGACCCGCTACACTTACTTCGACCAGGAGGAAAAGAAGGTAAGTAATGTACAATGACCCACCATGCTAAAGATGTGTACGTAAGTTCACCTATTTTTTGGACCAGCAGGAAACGAAGGTGTTGCGCCATCACAACATAATTTAACCGCGGGGCTAGGTGCACCCTTAGTCTGTACACCTACTTGAATCCAGGAGGAAAAGAAGTGTTGTGGTCTGCCCGCTTACCATTTGTAGCAGTACAGCAGTATGTTTCACCGTGGGGTTATGTGACTCTCTCTATGCACCTACCGTATATGACACAAGATAACACACCCCCTTGACCGATTTTCAAAGCTCGATTTCTCAACAGCAGGAAGAGTCACAGCGCCGAAAACGGCGGCGTTGGAACCATCTCGTCGAGAGCTGTTCGAAAACGTATTGTTTCATTTATGCATCCTCTTCGTCGTGGAGTAATCGAGCTTTGAAAATCGGTCCAGGGGGTGTGTTATCTTGTGTCATATACGGTAGTTCGGCCACGAGGAAAATAAAGAATAAGGTATGGTTTACCATCGCAAAATCTCAAGCCGTGGGGTTGTGTGCACCTTCATACACCCACCAGGAGGAAAATAAGGTGTTTTTGTACGTACCATATGCAACATTTTTCACCTATTATAAGGGGTTACGAGCACCTGTACATGTATTGTTGGCCTGTTAATTTTGGGATTTGGGAAAGAACCTGTCTTCTTTTTCATTTTTGGTTCTGGGCACGAGACGTTTCGAAACGACGCAGAAATGCGGCGAGCGGCGTTCCCCGTTTTTGCTCGCGGTGTGCGAACCATTTATGCACCCTTTCCGATAGAATGCCTCCTCATTTATAGCCCCCCCACCCCCCCCCCCCACCACCCCCCCGTGTTTTGTTTCATCTTTGTCTATGTCGAACACTCAAAAATATATATAGGAGGTGCGCATCCAGGGAACCTTCTACATCACGGACCACTACTTCGCGTTCGTGGGCAAGAAGACGGTGGACCTGAGCCACCTGGAGATCAACCGGCAGTTCAGGGACGTGATGCGACACGACGAGGTTATCACCATCAAGCGACACACCAAGTCCACCAAGGCGCTCGTCTTCACGGATATCGGCCAGGTATGTTTGGGTGCCGTACGTGGTAAGAGGGTCTTCGGTATGTTTAGTACCGTACCGTGTGCGCGGTAGCGGAAGGGCGGGTCTTTGATGTATTATTATTCAACCTACAGCAGTATTGCTTACGGGTCTCTTCTTGTGACGGCGGCGTCGGACAGGGTTTGGTTTTGGTGCGCTACGTGTATGTGTGTGTTTTTTTGCCGTGGGCGGTAGGCTTGGTCTCCTCCGCTGCTGAGATGTAGGAGACGTGGTTTGTCTGCGAAGGCATCAGGTAGACCCTCGCCGCTGTTGCGTAGCTCGCCTGCCTACAGCTGTCACCACACCTACGGCCCCAGGAGGCAGTTGTCACGGCACGCGTGCAGCATGTGACCACCGCACTCAAGCAAACAACAATCATGTTGCGGAGCCCCCCCCCCCCCCGCCGACCACCCACCCATCGTTTCTCCGCGCACACGGCAGGACTAATGCTTACCATAGCCAAGCGATACTCGATGCCACAACGAGTGCGATACGACCGTCTCCTCCATATTTTTGTTTGGTTTGTGCTACGTGCGTTGTCAAAACAGGGGCGCAAGATGCTGGAGGCGAAGACGGAGGCGGAGAGGGATAACCTGTACGCCCAGTGCAACTCCCGGTGGAAGAGCGAGGACGAGGTGACCTCCCGCGAGATGCGGAAGGTGCTGCGCCGCAAGATGACCCGCCTGAGCCTCGACCACCTCAACCAGGTGTGTTCTGTGTCTTCTTTTTGTTGCTGTTGACATCGACGGCGTTAATCGGCTGGCCAATGAAAAGAAGTGTGTGTATTTATTAAGTATTGGAATCGACCGCGCTAACCTGTTGACCAATGAAAAGACGTCTGTTTTAGTGTCAGTCTCAGTGTGTGTGTCTTTGTTATTGGCATCGACCGCGCTGACCGGGCTGGTCCATGAAAATATGACAAGTCTCATTGCGGTTGAAAACAGAAGTACTGTTGTGAAAGCCATGATCCGGGACCCCGTGAAGGGGCTTCGTGCGGGAGGGTGCCGTCGTGCGAGTGATTGATTTTCTTGTCGGTGCGACCTCTGCAGGTGGTGCTGCAGCAAAGGATGACGGACTCAACCGTCTTTTTTTTTTTTTTCAGTACTTGCTTCCGGCGACATCGGGAGATATACCTCTGAGTACCCAAGCATGGTCGGTTCTACTCTCCATTTAGTATCTCGGCACATGTTCTATCGCTTCTCACTCTGTTGTAGACACAACACTGTTGTTGTTCCAAATTGGCATGTCCGCGGTATTTAGAAATATGGTGCCGGTAAATGTATAATGCCGGTCGCCCGGTATAGTGGCGGTGAAATCGTGTGGCACAGATGGAATATTCAAGTTGTTTCATACTCTGAATAATGCCGGTTGCCCGCTATAGTGCTGGTGATATCGGCTGGATCTCACCGGCAATATACCGGGGACCATTACTACTCTAGCCATTTTTATCGGCTAATGCTCGCTCGCCGCCCCCCGCACCGGCTGTGCCGTCCTCGCTCCCGTTGCCCGTGTCTGCAACTTATGCCTGTGCTCCCCTTTTCCGTTCTGCGCCCCCCTCCCCTCCCTCTGTCGTTGCGTCAGGCCGAGACGATGACCCAGAAGGGCATTGGTGCCCTGATGACGGACATGAGCGAGCGGGAGAAGAAGACGCTGTTCGCGGGGAGCGTGCCGATCGGCCTGAACCGGAACCAGGTGGTGATCGGCGAGCTGTACTTAAACGACAACCAGTACCTGCTGTGCACGGGCATCGTGCG
>FN649738.1:2506033-2585521 GCA_000310025.1 Ectocarpus siliculosus | reverse complement strand
TACTCTTTCTGCGTAAATCATTTTCCTTTTGAAAATACAGCACCAGTAGGTAGAATCAGAGGCGGTATTACTTTGGATCTTCTGCGTTTCTGGATGAGGCTACTAATTTACAGTTCGGGTGTGGATGAGCAGGAGTGCCAAGAACGGTACAATAGACAGCTTCAGGCGGCGACTGCAAAAGCGACAACTGCAACATCAACAACAGCAACAACAGCAACAACACCATTCACCATAATACAAACAGCAAAAAAACAACAACAAAACAACAACACCATTCACCACAAAACCAACAGCAACAACACCATTCATCACAATACGAACAACAACAACAACAACAGCAACGATGACGATGAGAGCACTAAGGCATCAAGAGCCAGACAAATCGGTCAATCCGTATGTATTTGTCGGTGCATTTGTCGGTGCTGAGCTTTGTGACCCCTGGTGAGATCCGTGAATCGATACAAAAACGCGGGGCCCATCTTTTTCCGCCCAGTCCGTGGGAGACAGATGAGCACGACACACGCACGGCAATCACGAGCGGACGAGCTACAACATCAAACAAACATGCCCCGCTAGCCTAAATCCAGATTCACGAGTGCTTTGACACGATCTGGGAGAAGAAAAAAAGAAAAAAAAAAGAAAAAAAAAGGTAGATTCCCATGGTTGCAGCAAGCTCCACTGATTTTCCATTGTGGTGTGAAAGAACACAAGCTTGGGATTAATGTCATGCCTCCCGCCGGCAAGACTTTTTTTGTTACAATGAGCTACCTCTTTACGTCACGTTTCCGCGCGGGGGACAGGGGGTGTCGCGGAATGGACACACGCTGCACGGGGGGGGGAGGGGGAGTGCACCCACCTGCAAAAGGAAGGAGCCGACCCCTCCATGGTACGTCTCGTTGAGCTTGCGCTGGCCCATGTAGGCCTTGAGGACCATCACCAAAGGCCGCACCTGTGGTGTGGGTATCGGGAAAGACGTAAAAAAAAATCAAAATTGAGGGGAAGTGGTGCAATGGGTGGTGCCCCCAAGACTTGAAATTTTCCCCCCGCTGTATTTGTTGCTGTTCGCAGGACCACATGTGGAAGATGCGTACCGTAGAACGAATGGAAGCAAGGCTAATTAAAACCAAACCAAACCTGCTCGTGCCGCCGCTGCACGACACGTCGTTGCGGTACTTGGTAGAATCGTAGAATCCAACTGCTCTGTTATAGAGTGTTTCACCGCCTCAATAATTACGCGGGGGATTCATGCAAGGATCGAACGCACGGTTTGTTTGTTCTGCCTGTTTCTATCGAAAAAAAATAGAAAACAATGTGGGCTCAGCCTTCCCAGATCTAACGAAGTGAGAGTTTATTTGAAAAATAGGGGACCACTGGGATATTCACAGTAGTGTCCCAATTGGTCCCTTATGCGCTCATCAAACTGAGTGGCACGTCCACCGGTGTTACTACTCCGTCCGTTTCGAGCACACCAAGGGCATCAGCTCGTTAACACACCACATGAGAGCAAGGGACATCTCGGCGTACAGTTGGCGCCTGGAGCAAAAAAAAATAACGCCAAGTTTCGTCGCTAACGTCAGGCACAGGTTATTTATTATGTGGTACCTAGAGATAAAAATTGTGCGCCTAAATAGAAACAAAAACGAACGCCGAGTTTCGTCGATTTACTATGTGGTAGACTTTAGTGCAGGATCCACCGCTGAGCTGTACTTCTCAGTCATCTGTCTTGCTTTTTTTCGCGACGACCTGAGCCTATTTTTCTTACACGGGGAGACTATTCCTTTCGTATTTACTACGGGCGCTCCTGCCTGTTGTACGCGAGCGAGATCATCCACATGACGAAGAATCTCACCGGCTGCATCTGGCGCATCATGGCCCTGGCCGCGCGCCCGGACTTCATCCCGGACTCCTGGTCGAAGCACACGTCCACCTGCACGCCCGAGCCGACGTGCACGAACTTCACGAGAGGCACCCTGGCCGACTTGATCACCGTCACCTCTCGCACCTTCGCGTATTACAGTCGGTAAATAGAATAGTGGGGTGGACATTAGAAAATTGTACTTGCGTGGTCGATATGCCTCTGGTTTTGATGAAAAGTAGTCTCGGTCGTTTTAAGGTACAGTCGGTCGTACCTTGCTCAAGGACACCGAAACCAAGGAAACTCCTTGTTGGTTAAGGACAACGGTTTTTCACACAGGCATGGTGGCTCGCAGAATATAACACAAGTACAACATAACGAGGGGTATCAACCTTTTAAGGACGCATCCCCGGCTTAACGAAACTTTTTAACGAAACTTTTTTAAAGCAAAAAAAAGCTGGTGTGTCGTTAACCGAAATTCGACCGTACCTTCAGTGTGCTGAAATACCTCTTGCGCGTTTATAATGCACCATTAGTTATGCAGCAGTTACATGGTAAGCGGGATGGCATTGATCTTCGGCACCAGCTGAACCAGCGGGGGGTCGTGGCCTTCTCGGCAAAGACCATCGCCACCTCCGCCGTCTCTCAACATCAAAACAAGAACGTACAAGGACGACGGTGTCCCTAAAAAAGAAAAATCAGAGTCAAAAACAAGTCACGCCTACAAGGAAACGTGCAATCGTTCAACCGGATACCAATGTATGTACCTTTTAGGTAACAAAATGATTACCACGGCGGGGTGTGTGTTGTTTTGTCGTCCTATTTTTTATGGCGACAGCAGTCCCCCCATTTTTTCGTGGTGAGACCTGTACTACACTTTTCCTTGTATTTTTTCGTGCAACTACAACCATCCACCGGGTCACACAGGACGGGGTAACTAAACACCGGGGCTTTTTTCTTCTTTTTCTTCTTAGAAGATTAGATCTACGCGCCTGCCTGCCTGCCTGCCGACCTACCTCGCCCTTGTTCTGCCTTCGGTACATGGCAGCTCCGAGCGACCCGAGCGAACCGCGAGGACCGCCCAGGACAACCGAGTCGATGTCGCTGCTGGGCAGAACCAGACCTGCAGTAGTGGTGGTGCTTGTTATTGTCGTTGTTGGCGTACATGTAGTATCAATAATTATCGTCGTAGGTATGGTCCTCGCTGTTGTTGCTAGTAGCGTCGTGTAAACAGCTATCGTCGTTGTCATGGTCAGTCGGTTGGGGCGGTCGATGTTATGTACTTCGAAAAAGGCACACACGCGCATACACACGTCCAAGGGGCCTTGGCTACAAAACAACCAAGGGAGCGAGGCTGGAAATGTCTACGGCGGGCAGTATACGATACGGTACGACACGATACCCAGGGGGGTTCTCTCACGGAAGGGGGGATGAACAAAAAAAAAGACGTGAAATAAAAAAATCGACGTGAAAAAAAAAAAAAAAACTGCGCATCCACGAAAGCGGAGAGAAACAGGGTACCGGTGGGGAATCGTCGTTGTCGGATAAAACTGGAGAGAAAAACAAAAAAACACACAAACACAACCACAACACACAGCAAGCAGTCTACTTCATCGGTCAGCCGGTGCTCAGCTAGCGCAATCCAAAAAACACAAACACAGGCGTTGGAAGCCGTGGCGGAATCAGACGTACCCGTTAGCTGCGAGCCGAATATCTCCACCCTGGCCTCTGAACCGAGGGTCTCCTCCACCACTCGTTTGATGTACGTGATGGCGATGGCCCTGTCGGATTGCATCGATTGGTAATAACAGAAATCGTCGCCGAGTCAAACATAAAAAAAAAATTGTCTCCGAAAAAAATACAAATTAGAAGCCGTACAGAGCAACAACAATAACAACAAAGACGACGACGACGACAAGCAGTACTGCAACACTCATATACTTGTAGTCGTCTGATTTGTTTCGCTCCTGACGTTTGCATAGTGTACAGAGCATCAGTAACCATCTTAGGTTTGCCTGTCAGCGACCATTTTCCATTTCTTCTGCCAATACCATTAGACAACAAAACAACAATCGCAACGAATATGAGAAAGTGGATCTAACAGCAGCAACACAAGCGGCAAAGGAGAACACCAACAAGGCATGCCAAGGCAAGGTTCACGCCACACACGAGTGTTTTCTCTGCGTTCCTTCTGCTTGTACAGTCACACCAACACACCAACGCTGTACCAAGAAAAAAACGCCCAGGCCAGGAAAGGCAAGGCTCAAGCCACACACGAGTGTTTTCTCTGCCTTCCTTCTGCTTGTACAGTCACACCAACACACCAACGCTGTACCAAGAAAAAAACGCCAAGGCCAGGAAAGGCAAGGCTCAAGCCACACACGAGTGCTTTCTCTGCCTCCCTTCTGCTTGTACAATCACACCAACAGACCAATGCCAACAAAAAACATAAGACCACCCTAGCAAGGCCAGGCAAGGCATGGCGAGGCACCACTCACGTCACAAAGGACTTTTTGCTTCGCCTTCCTTTTGCGGGACAGCAGTCACACCAATACAACAGTAAGCACCAAGAAAAAATAACATAGAAACACCACCAGAGGCCAAGCATGGCTAGGCAGGATCACTCACGTCTTGGCCTTCTCCTCCGGCGTGGGCATGAGCAGGTCACACAGGTCCAGTATCTCGTTGTGCAGCGTACGAAGCGGAAACCCTTGCTCCACGCTAGACTCGCGATACCACGGCGGGCGGAGGTTGCGGCTGCTCGTCGCCCGCGTTTTGGAAGGCAAAACACGTAGTAATAGTAAATAGGCGGGAAAAGCACGGGAAGAAAATCAGAGTGGGGCTGCGCCCACTTCACATATGTGTCGTCTGAATCAAACACGAAAAATACTCGCGTAACCCCCTCCAATGAGGGGGACACGCGTGCCGGAGTATCAGCGCTGGAGAGGGGAGTGAGTGGAGCGGCGCCAGCTATCGGTTTCGAAAACGAAAACCCCCCAAAAAGAGTCGACACCTAAGATAGTGCACGTGGGAGGCGGGGGGGGGGGCGCCGGGGCGTCATCTCTCGTGCACGGCCTTCTTACAATAGTCGCATTGGTTCCGCCGCCAGTCATTCTTACAGCAGTTACAGAGCACGTCCGTTCTCTCCCAAGAGACCTGTGACTACCATAGGTAACGTGACACAAGACACCACACCCCCTAGACCGATTTTTCAAAGCTTGAGTACTTCATAGCAGAGGGACAGCGGCGGTGCCGAAAAGTGGGCGGCGGCGTTGGAACCTTCTCGCCGAGCGCTTTCCGAGGACGCATCGTTTGATGTATACGCCCTCTCCCGTCGTGGAGTACTCGAGCTTTGAATATCAGTCCACGGGGCGTGGTGACGTAAAGTCACCTACAGCAAAATGTTCCGAACGACCGTCACGCCTGCTACTAACGTACGCAGCGCGCCGAGAGGGTGCACAAGACATCGTCACACGCAGGATTTATTCCGCGCCAGGGAGAGCGCACTCTTGGCAGCGACGGAGAGAAACGGGGAAGATCGGAGATCGGTTTGGCGGAGGGAAAAGTTACAGCTTGTTATGTCCCCTTGTACGGTAAAACAAAGCGCAAGCTCGTAAGCTCGGTACGCTGCGGTGAAGAACACCGCGCGGTGCGGCGAACAGGAACAGCGACACGTCAACGCTGTTCTCTCTCTTGAATTACATGGTGGTTTACCCTTCTGTCTCTGCAATCAAATCTGTCTGGCTGTCCGTTCGTCTGTCTCTCTGCGTAGGTATCTCTCTCCCTGTCTCTCTCTGTGTTCTCTCATTGTCTCTCTCTTGTCTCTGTCTGTCTGTCTGTTTCTCTCTCTCTCTCTCTCTCTCTCTCAAAACACAAAATACCCGAAGACAAACACACCGGCTGTTGCTGTCGGTAGAGTCCTCCTTCGCCTTGTTCCCGAAAAATGGGATGAAGTCCTCTTCCTCGTCCTCCTCACCCTCCTCGGCTTCGCTCTCTTCCTCTTCCTCCTCCTCTTCCTCCTCCACTACCTCCACCTCCACCTCCTCCTTCTGCCCCTCCTCCTTCTCCTCCTCGCTCTCCACTACCTTATCATCCTCCTTCTCCTCTCGTGGACTCCCATCCTTCTCTTCCCCGCCCACACCCTCAGCCTCCTTCGGTTCTTCAGTTCGTCCTTTTGCCCCTGCCCCGCCCCCCTCCTCACGGCCATGCTCCTTGGACTGTGCGGGGATACGCACATTTGTGACGATAGGGGGGTGGTGATAGGGAGGCGGGGTTAGGCGGGGGCACATCTTAACCCAGGTCAGAAATGCGATTCGCCTCGTTGAGGGCCGTCGGTACAGCGTACTCCAGAGATGCGGACGGATTGGTGTCGTTTCAGAGATGCGGAAGGATTTGCGTCGTTTCGGGCCCCGCTATCCGTGCTGGTAACATCGGTTCGTCACCGACAAAAAACATCGGCCAAAAGTACGTTTGTTATTCTTCGAAATCAGCGGCGCAAAGTGTGGTGCGACGCGGAAACAAGAAAAAAATAACACTAAATGACACTTCGAAGTACCCAGCAAAGACTAGAGCCACCCAGATAGGAGCAGGTGGGGTGTCGAGTCGAATGTTACGTGCAATCGCGTCGAATTGCAGATTCGCCGCACAAGGAAGCGTGTCTCAGAACGGATCGACATGCACTGCTGCTACCCACGTTTGGGGTTCGGTGTGGATGGACGTGGCGTCGCAAAAGACGCTCTGAACCAACGTCACGAAGAAACGACTCTATGGGGTAACGCAACATCGACAGCAGTACGGGTCTTACTCTAAGATGCTTAACTGAACACCTGTTCTGATGGTTAAGATCTTCGCTTCAATCTTTTTTCTGAGCTTCAACCCCTTATCTCCCTCCCAGGCTGTTCGTCTCAAGTGGTGGCGGCGCGGTCCGTCAAAAGGGGCGGAAAGAGTCGACCATCGGGTCGTGCGATTGTCACGCCTGCGACCAACGCCTGTCGTCAACACCTTCGTCCACACCACGACCGCCAAAAATATATGTACCCGCCCTCTCTCTCTCAAAACCCCCAAACCAGACCACCCCAACAAAAACCCCTCGCCGACCATACCCCACGCACCTCGCCGGCCACCGCTTCTCCCTCCTCCCTACTTGAATCCTCCGAATCTCCGGCCGTGGCCCCGGACCCCGCCCCCCCCCCCTGCGTTTGCTCCCCGTCCTGGTCACCCCCCTCGCTCTGCCCGCTGAGCATCATCGCCTTGCGCTGCTTGGCGAAGTACTTCCTGGCGTGCGTTCTGACTTGGGGCACTTTCCTCGTCGGCACGAACTCTTTCTGGACGAGCTTTTTTTGTCACGGGGCATGAACAAGAAACACAACGCACACATACACATACATACACACAGGTTGCACTGAGACTGACGTATTTTCATCGGTGAGCCAGTTGGTGCGGTCGATGCCAACAACAAAAACACACACACACACACAAGTTTGCCACACACGCATGCGCACGCCACAAATCGGGGGGAGGGGGTCCTGACGAGGCAAGCCACGTGTCGCTTGCAGCCTTCTCCCGCCGTAGGCTAGATGCTAACGTCGCAGTCGGTCAACTCAGGCGGTACCGCCCAGCCGGTAGGGTGACAAGATAACACCAGCGCAACCACATACGAAGGGCGTCAAGGAAGCGTTATCTTTCATGCGGTCTCCTCCTCCTCCTCTCTCTTTAAAAGCCCCCCTTTCACTGCTGTTTTGCCTGAGCGTACCGTGTAGCCGAATGCCTGTCGAAGAATCTTAGAAGCGAAACGCCCTTTTTGATGCCGACTAGGGCGAAGAAAACATGTAACTGCTGCGGTTCCTGGTGGGGTGTTTCCAACGCGCGCAAAAAAACGTGGAGTGGCATACTGTACCAGGCTTCAGAATGGGTGGCTGTCGCCGTCGTCCGTCTCGCCGACCGGAAGGATTCGAGCAAGAGAAACGCCATTCCGTTTGTGGTGGGCGGGGGTAGGGGGGGGGGGGTGCTCATGTTTTGCGTGCCTTAGCGGTTAGACCATTGAGCACGCGCCCTCGAGTGGACAAAGCATTTTCCTCACGGGATAGGGGGGCGGGGGGCGGGGGGGAATGCCTCAGCGGTTATGCCACCGACCACGCGTCCTCGAGAGGACGGAGCATTGTTCCCACAGGATCGATCACCGATGGCCAATCGTTCCTTCCTACTTTGCCAAAGGTGGCTCAAAAAGGTCTTCACTAGTCTACCTATGCTATCGACACCTTCTCCCGCCTTGCCAATCCACTTCCTATGCCCCACTACAGCAGCCTTCTTCTCCTGGCTATTCCATGCCTCAAACATCTCCCTGTACCTTGCTTCTATTTTTTCCAGCTCAGTCAAGTACACTTTCCTCTCCTTCGTGTGGAGGGGGGGGGGGGAGGGTCTACGAAGCATCACGCGTGGCTACACTCCAGACCAGAGATAGCAAGTATCTCCACAACGCCGAGATTGACGCACGTCGGTTTCGCGGGGGCGACGCTGGGAGAGAGAGGGGGGGGGGTCCACACTTTACGTCCAAACAGCAAAGTATGTGCGTTTGTCAAGAGGGTTTCGTGTGCGAATGGACTGAACGCGCGCCAAAGCAGCTATTCTTACCGACCATGCCTTGCCATGCTTCTCAAGGCCGCGTGCGAAATCTTCGCACTCTTTCTTCGTCCATCTCCCCGTACGCAACGTCACCTTTTGCTGAATCAAGGGCGAGGGGGGGGGAGGGGGGGGGGGGTGCACGCCGGTGGTGCGAGAACGTTGGTGATGCAAAAACCCCCCCGGGAAGGAGCAATTCATTCTCATACGACATCGCGTGGGAAGGCCTACAAGCGGAGGGTCTACACAGAAGAAGGAAACCGTGTGCCGGAGTCCACGCTGTTAGATTTACAGTTTGAGCTGGAAACGATTGACTCCTCCGACATTTCCTCCACAGTGCTTCCTAATCTCGTACTCATCCAAGCAGCGAGGCACGACTTTTCGCGGTCACGAGACTTAACACCGCAAAGCCTACCTCCAACGGTAAGCAGATGAACAACGCCTAATGCCTCCATGCCATTAGAAAACTACTTGTAGCCAGCAGGGGTCCCAGCCCCGACAAAGCACCAAGTGAAGACGGCTTCCTGCTGGCTACCGCACCAGAGGGAGCTGAAAAATCGAAGCGTAGATCTCCCAATCCGCGACACAACTGCGTGGTTCGTCAGTAACGTGCCTGCTGCCAAGAGCTCGATTTCTCCACACGGGATAAGGCATGTCGGTTGCCGAAAAATGACGGTGACACATGTAGGACTACGTCCCTTGCATACTACTCCTAAGGAGCTACCCGGACACAAAAGTGGTAGGTATCATTCAGGATTGTCGCCCTCTTGCTTGCGGAACAGTCGGGCTGTGAAAATCGTCCCCAAGGGGGGTCTGATACACGCGGCGGTGCAGCACGATATAATAGCGCGGCCATCATCTTGCAACTCGGCGCGGCCGTGCGCCGTGATCGCGACCGGTAACCTTATACCTCTATCACAAACTTGCGGCTATCTACGTCAAAAGAGACAATCCAAGAGGAAGCACGGGTGTACGAAAGTAAATGTGGGTCGTCCCCGCTACAGGAGATCATTCATCGTACGGTTTAAGAGGAAGCCGGAGTTCATTGTTCGTGACTTGTCCCGAGACCTTGTTTATCTTAAACCGTTTAGCCGCTACTGCTGCGTCGCTAGCGCCCGCACTACAGAACATTTGCAGTTTACCGTACGGATGCGAGAGAACGCACGGGGGGTGTCAGAGATCTTTCAAAGCGTGATTTCTCCACAACCAGGAGGTTACCACTGCCGACAGGGATGGTTTTGGAAATATCGCGTCCAGGGCTTTCCTAAGAGGTATCGGTTGGTGTTCGCACCCTCCTGGTTGTGGAGCAACCAAGCTTTGAAAAACTCCAACACCCCCGTGCGTTCTCTCGCATCCCTACGGCACATGAGAACTCGAGCACCATTTGTGAGCCCGATCAGGAACCTCTACACCAAAGGCCTACATAGCGGCCATTTGTAGCTAACCCTAGGGAACTTACTGCAAGAACCCTGACCTCGGCCTAAACCAGAGGTACTTGAGCGCGGGCGCTGTAACTGCTGTAATAACCACTATTAGTTCAAGTTCCTCCGGATAGCAAACATTGCGAACGCTGCCGGCTTTCCCTCGCCCCTTGGTTGATTTCGTACAGCTTGCGGTATTCTAGACTACACGTCACGTGCGTGCGTGTGTGGCTTATGAGAGCGTATGTATGCTTATACATACTCGACACGTCCCGTCATTTCTCTAAGACCCTTCTTTATGGAAACAGAATCTTGCAAATATATCTTGGCAGATTTGCTCACAATATATCTCCGCCAAGATTTGCAGTATCGCGATTTATGGGGGAAATATCTTGAATGTTGAAAATGCGGCGTGTTGTTCCTCTCTTCTGCTTGAAGTTGAAAAAGGCACAACGGCCACTTGGTCCACAGAAAATGCCAAGGTGTGGCGAAAAGTGAGCATGACGCAGTTGTAAAAGGGGCATCGCTCCCCCAGCTGTATTGCCTCAACACTGTGGGTGGATACTAGCGATGGGCGCCTACCTGGGGTGCAAAATTGAATCCGTTGCCCACGAGCTCATGTCAAGCGGAGAAACAAAACTGTTCCATTGCTGTCCAACTGACAAGAAAGTGCATCAACCCGAGGCCGATGACACCCATGCACGTATCTCATGATGTAGCAGGCGTACCGAGGTCAAACCTCCGGCGCTGTCATCTGCACCCACGGATTTGGCTCGGGTGCAAACGGATTGGGTGTGGGGCGATTCGATGAAGAGATAGAAGCGTCGCACACGACAGAGCAGTGTTGGCAAAACGTTCCTCCTGCTCTATTTTTCTACTTCAAAATAAAGTACTCTTTGAACGGTCCCTCCACAGACTGGTGATGACGCACGTGGAACGAGTCAGGGCAAATACGCATTTTTTTCGCGCGCCTTGGTTGTTTTCGTTCGCTGTCGGCGCCCGTGGCGCCGACACAGTGACGCCAGGGTGCGTTAGAGACCCTTGCGAGTGTGCGACGTGCAGATTTCATGGCGTTATGGACGATTAGGTTGACTGACCTTCGGTGATCGCGCCGCACTGAGGCAAGATTTGTTACGCCGCCTCAAGATTTGTCGGAAGGCTCGACTTAATCTTGGGTCAAGATTTGTTCGAAAGGGCAGATTTCGGGCCTCGAGAAATCTTGGCCAAGATATATCGGAAGATTTTGTTCCCATAAATCGTGAAACTGACAGATCTTGGCCAAGATCAAGATTTATCGACAAGATTTTGTTCCCATAAATCGGGGTCTAAGCAGCGTTATAGTGCATCTGGAAGTGTAGACAATGCCCTCGCTCAAACCTACATGCATGATCCCTCTCGGTAAGATGCAAGCAGTCCTGTATCTCTCTTTTCCTTAGCCTGCTCACCACGAGCGAGCACATGGGTCACGCCGTCACCCTATCAGCAAGTGAGCTGCGACGCTGCTCAGCAGTGCTCGAGGTGCCTAGGACAGGTGGATCTCGACAACGTCGCGAGATATGCTACATCAGCAGAATAAGGAGATGTGTGGGTACTGCTGTTAACAGTCCTCTTTGGCTGCTCGTGCGCGATTCGCCTCCCTGTCCAGCAGAATAGTGGATATCGCCCCCCTTCGTCGGTTTTTCTGATCGAAAGAAGAGAGGGAAAACCCCCGCACTTCCAACAATCATGAGCATGTGTTCCTCGAGAGTCACGTAAGCATGATCAACTACAACGTGTTGTCGTCCGCTCTGCCCATATCGACGATCGTGCCGTCGTGGGTCGGCGAGTTCAAAATGCGGCGGAATTGAGATACTGTCGTGTCTCTCAGGTCATGAGAGAGAGCGGCGACGATCAACCCAAGTCGCGCCACGTAAACACCAATCGTTAGATTCCACCTACCTTTTCCATTTTGGTCCAAACCTCCACTCCGTGCTCTCCTATAAAGGTGGGTGGGTGTGTCGTGTACATGGACACCCGAACGTGCCAAGCTGGGGGGGGCACGCGCTTGGCTGGGATAGGGCGGGGTGGGGGGGGCGCGGCGAGCGGGGGAAAAGCAACCATCGGACCACTCAGAGGGCAAAGCCCGGACGTCGGCACCTGCCTTGATCCGTGCATTGCTTTGTGTGGAACCATGAGGGAGATCGATGAGAGTCACATCGGTGCTGAAGCCTTGGAGGAGAGCGGTCGGCTGGGGTACGAGTTCTACAGGTGAGTTTTAAATTTGGTGGTTGCGCCGCGTCTAAATCTGCGACCCAGTGCCCTGTGCGCACCGGCCACGCGGCCGAGCTGCTACACTGTAGCTGTACCTCGGGAGAGAGACACCACTGACAAGGTTGATGTTGTCGTTGTGGCCTGTTACCCTTCGGAGTCCTTGAAGATGTTTTCAGTTTTGAGTTGAGGGATATCGATCGCACCACCTACTGCTCTGTCTCTGCCACCCGACACAAGTGACATTGCTTGCATGCAGTGTAGCACCGCACCCCGACGCGCTCCTAGCACTACAGCGTTTACAAAGCCCGTCCCTTCGAAGGTGACCGAGATGCCACACAGCAGCGAATCCAGGCTGTTGCTGCTTGTGTGCTCTTCTTATGTCCGATGGTTGTACGAGCCATTGAAACACACCCGCAACCCGCAAACGATGGTCCGCAGATAGCGCTATGGTCTGTGCATATGTATGTTTGTAGCTCCCCGTGTTTACACGTTTACACGCATGCGGCGCAAGCATAGCTACGTTGGTCATGGTCGCAATGGTGCTGGGACGTCGTCCACACATTGGCCTTGCCAGCGATAAAAACGAAACATCTGACGTCCAGACTGGATCGGATGACAACAGATAATACACCTCGACAGCACAGCTACGTTATCAGCACGAAATAAATTGTTATCACACAGGTTTCCTCAGTACCTAAGAGCAAGAGACCAAACCAAGCGTTTTCTCCGTGTGCCGCCTCTGCGTCCCACGCTGCTGCTGCCACTGCTTTTGCCTTCAATGCTGTCGGTGGCGGGGGTGATGGCGTCGTCTACGATGCACCGCAATCGCTACATTATATAATACTTTACGGGCAGATCAATCGGCTCCCCCACTCGGATCGTTGCTCCCATGGTGGACCAGTCGGAGCTCGCGTTTCGGAGGCTGTGCAGGCGATACGGATCGAACCTGTGCTACACGCCCATGTACAACAGCAAATGCTTTGCCGTGAGCAGGTATTTTTACATACATAACAGATGGCACAGCAGTGCCTAGCACGAAAGGCCTTCTCTGGCGGCGTTGTGGTGTGAATAGTTGTGTAGGAATTTGGCGCTCGCAAGCAGCCACGGTACGAAATGGGGCCGGAACACAACAATCCACCGGACCCAGAAGTAGGCAGCGAGGCTTCCCGCCTTTCCTAGCTGCCCGCGCCCCGTGGTATTATTGGCTTCCTTGGGGGGTGTTCTTGTACACGTGTAGCATGGTTGACTCTTTTCCTGTGTATTTGGTATCGTTTCGAACTGATCGTAGTGTTCATTCCGGTTCACATCCTGCCACCTCTGTTGTGAGATGATAAGGTTGAAAAAGGTATGCCAGTAGCTTATGGGTCCACGAGAAACGGGCTCATTTGCGAGAAATAGAAAAATACCATTGCAAAGGTATTCCGTGGCCGCTCTTGCGTCGTCGCGACCTTCCGCATATCGTTCGTGTTTTTCATGACCTCATGACGATATCTTCGTCATGCGAAATCATTTCTGCATGTATGCACGCACACAGCGCGTACCGCAAGAGCAACTTCGATCCCCACCCGGAGGATCGACCCTTGATCGTGCAGTTCTGCGGTCACGACCCGGCGCTGCTGCTGGCATCCGCCAAGTTCGTGGAGAAGGAGTGCGACGCGATCGACCTGAACCTGGTGAGAAGTCGTACAAGTAGGAGGCGTGTGACCGCCACCTCTGTCCCTCTCTGTCCAAGCATCCAAGCCACCAACCACCTTTCCGTCCATCACAGCCGTCTCCGCCAATCCTTCCTCTCTGTCCAAGCATTCAAGCCACCAGCCACCGTTTGGTCCATCACAGCCAATGTCCGCCAATTCTACCCCCGAGGATTGGCTGAGGCGGCTGCGGTGTACCGAAAGGTGGTTGGTGGCTTGAATGCTTGGACAGATAGGGACAGGGAGAAAGAGGCGGGGGGGGGGGGAGAGAGACGTGTTCGTCGTCCCGTGGGTAGGAAAGACGCTACTGTAGGTTGCCAAGAACGCCAAAACAGGGTGTTTCTTTTCTTCAACGGGGTCCACCTCCAGGTTCCCAGCCGCTTTTCTCGTGATGAGGACGTGTTGGACCTCTTGATCGCGGCAGGCAACGATTTTTGCCGCTTGTGATCGCCATGATTTGCGTTAACGAACCCCCCCCGTTTCATTTTTTCGCTTTTGCCCCCCCCCCCCAAAAAAAAAATAACAAATGTTTCACGCACGTATAAGGGATGCCCTCAAGGGATCGCTCGAAAAGGCAGGTATGGTGCGTTCTTGCTGGAGGAGTGGGCGCTGCTGAGGGATATCGTCAGCACTCTCGCCAAGTACGTGCCGCAAGAGACACATTTTTTCTTGTGTGTGTGTGTCGGTACTGTAATTTCCGTGTGTAGAGCTGGAGGCCTCAAAGTGCGGGTTTGGGTGTAGCAAGCTGAGCCCGGTGTGCCCTTCGAACAGCGCTCGATAAGTTGAACCCGTCGTTCGTACAGGCACGCACAGTTTCCTTCTGTCTCGCTACCGTTGCGGTCTTTGATCGCTTGAGAAGCTTAGCATCCCCCATGGCGCCTCCTCATGGCCATTTTCTTTTTTACAACCACGCTGAGACTGACGTCTTTTCATTGGTCAACCGGTTAGCGCGGTCGATGCTACTAAGAACGATGACACACACGCATACCGCCGCCGCCGCCGCTGTGTATTTTTACTTTCGTTGGGCTGTTTTTCCGCCTTCAGGAACCTGTCGATCCCCGTGACGTGCAAGGTGCGGCTGCTAGACTCGGTGGAGGATACCATCACCATGTGCAAGATGCTCGTCGCCGCGGGTGCCAGGTGAGCCAATTCGCCGTGCGTTCCTTTTCCTATCGTTGTTGGTCGTTGGTGATGGTGATGGTGATGATGATGGTAGTGGACGTTGTCTGAGCTACCCCTACCTGTGATACGACTTTGGCAGCTCTCTCTACGGACGAGGAAGTCCCAACACTGCCGTTGCATGGCATGAGAATCGCGTTTCCTGATGTGGAGATAAAGCGAGGTTGAATGAACGAAGCAGGGCTTGCTGTGTAGGTATCTTACACGTACCACACGGCTCGCCCCATTGGCCCTTCCGTTAACCTCAACCTAAGCCTGGGTGCTTGTTACGCCGGGATCGTTTTGGCCTGTTCTGAATATTTCCATCTCAACCATGTGGCTCTGACGTCTTTCACTAAAGGATCATCACGGTTCACGGGCGTACCAAGGAGCAGAAATCGAAGGCCACGGCTGGCTGCAACTGGGACGCGATTCGACGGATAAAGGAGGCCCTGCCCGTGCCGGTGTTCTCGAACGGGGCCATTTCCTCGCTTGAAGACGTGGAGCGGTGAGTGAGAAGTCGCCCTGTATCGTCTAGCATGTTCGTTGTTGCCATGGTGTTGTGGTGGTGGTGGTGGTGGTTGTGGTGATGCTGTTGTCATGGTGTTGTGGTGGTGGTGTTGTGGTGGTGGTGTTGTGGTGTTGTTGTGATGGTGTTGTGGTGGTGTTGTTGTCATGGTGTTGTGGTGGTGGTGGTGGTGCTGTTATCGTTGTTGTTGTTGTTGTTGTTGTTGGTGGTGGTGGTGCTGTTATCGTTGTTGGTGGTCGTCGTCGTGGTGCTCGTGGTATTTATTTGCCTTGCCTATACCGTGGCTTGCACAATAAACAGTTCCAACTATTTTAGAAACCACACCCTCTACACACTACTATTCATACACAGGACATGTCATGCCGCTATTTTTACGCCGTTCAACGCCACCATAGTCGTCTGCCGATAGTCTAAAAAATTGGCTACAGGTGTATGTGTGTGCGTTCGTGCGGGTACCGTTTTACCCCGCGATGATTTGTGGAAGCTGTTTTCATGTTTTTTCGTTGTTTTTTTTCATTCATTTTGATGTTGCGCGCCAGGTGCCTGCGAGAAACGGGTTGCGACGGGGTGATGTCATCGGAGGGCGTGCTAGAGCGACCGGGCCTCTTCTCGGACAACGTTTCGACGGTTACAGGGCTCAAGATGTCCCAGGTTCGTATCCATAGGATGCTGATGCTCTTTGGTGTTTTGACACCAATCCACTTGTTCTAGGATATTTTCCCCATATTTTGTTGTAGTCGAAGTTCGGCCGACAGCAGTACAAAGGAAGTTCTCTGCTCGTGCGCTCGTTTTTGACTGACGTTTTTCATCCTTGTCGGGGCCGTTGGTTGGAGTTTTCCCGTTGGTGCGGCGTTCTCTTTGTTGCCTCGCATTAACTCTTAGTTTGCCGCGTGTTAATACTGGCGGTGTAAGAGCTGGACCGGCGGATACATCATGGACCTTTTTTCACTCTTGAACGCAAGGGAAAGATACTTCTTCGTACGTGCGAGACGTCCGCGGTCTGTTTGTTGTTGATGTTTCTCTCCGCCCTCATACATGGAGGCTTGGGCGGCGGAATGAACTGAACTGTGTCCAAAATACCGACAGCAAGCGATCCAGCCATATGTCAACCGAAACAACGCCCCACGTATCTACCGTGTAGGACGATATCGTTCTCGAGTACATCGACCTCGCGAAGCAGTCGCCACCGCACTCCCGGGGCCGAACGAGCGTCCCCTGCCTCCGGGGGCACATGTTCAAGTGCCTTTTCACTGCCGTAGCCGTAAGGACCGATCTGAGGGCGAGGCTCACCAAGGCTCGGACGCTGGAGGAAATGGTGAGGGGCGCCAGCCGAACAAAATGTGCCATGCCCGGCAAAAGCGGTGTTGTGAGGTGGAGATAGGCTTGCACGCGGCAGTTGACACCCGCACACACATGTGGCGGGAATTGCGGTAGGAATGCCAACGGTGCGGGTGTATAGCTGAGAAGCGACATGTATGCGGAACCCGTTCTTTTTTTATCGCCGAGACAAGTGTGCTATCATGGTGTTCGTGGCGACCCGACGCGGGCGAGAGTTAGCGCCAGCCGTCTTGTGAAGATGTGTGGCGCTTGGTGGGGTTACAGTGCGCAGCTCTGACGGCGATGAGGCGAGGCCCGCTTGTGGTTGGGGTCCAAGTCAGATGTGAAAAAGGGTACAGAGGGGTATGGCACGCTATCCCACACGAAAGATTCCACTGAAAACAAGGGGAATACAAAGTGGTTTGGTTCTCAAGCCTCTAGCGAAACTCCGATGAAAGTCAAGCGTCCCTTGACAGAGCAGCCGCCGCAGCAACAACGACACCCATCCTTCCACGCGCACACTAACGCAGGAGGAGCTAGCGCTGGCGGTTAGAGAGGCAAGGCTGGCCGACCCCGAATCCTTCGACGAAGAGAAGACCTGGTACAGACGGCACACCATGCCGCACACCTCAGACGAATGGGGGACCCCGCAGGCGCTGTGGGCGGCGCAGGCGGAGGTGGTGGCGGAAAAGCGGCTGAGGGATCCAGGGCCGGAGGAGGTCGGGCTTGGGGACTCAATCTTCGGGGAGGAAGAGGGGGCGGGGGATTACTAGGGTGGTTGCCAAGTTTTTCGTGGTAGGTTGTTGTATTGGTTTTCATTTAGACTGATTAGAAACGGCCTTCATTTGAGGGACGGAAGGGTTTGGAAGACACATGTGGGGTTCCAAGTGCAAGTGTCGGGAAACGTACACGCACGGGAACCAGCGCCCGTTGCAAGATCTCGTGGAACATGTAGAGGGCGGGTAGAAACCTGCCGCAATAGCTAGCCAATCATGTGTTCGGAGGCTGTAGTATTGTGCAGGAGGGGGAGAAGGAGCCGGAGAGGAAATTTCCCCAAGAAGTTGTTGTCATGATGAAGGTTCCAATTGTGAAACCTTGTATTTTTCTGAACCCCTCGGTGTCTTGCTTGGTGGTCGGTAGTGGTGTCACCCAGACAATAACCGAGGATATCCCGACTTAGGATTATCACCGTGTGCGTATTATTCGAGTAATTTGCAAACCTCGTGTTCCTCCGGGCGGGAAGTAGTCGAGATGGTGTTGCAGACGGCCAGTGATCGCCAGTGATCGAGCGATGGTCCGCTTTCGGATGGGGTCGGGCAAGGAGAATCGATCTGGGTCGATGGTGCGAATGGCGACGTTGCGGCTCGCACGCGGCTCTTCATCCAAGCTTAGCGAACGTTTAGTGCACACATCCCTACAGCAAGGATCAAACGTGACACGCTTCACGATCAAGTCCGGAGAAACCGGGAAGAAAACCTAGATCCGTCCCATCCATGGCGGAAGCCGCAAACTTGTGACCCGTTCACTGTAGGCATTCGGGTGGCATCAGTAACCGCTGCCTACTAAGAAAGACAAGCGGGAGCTGTTGTGCTTCAAGGCGCGCAGCACGTCTTTAGCCTCTCGGTCCGCCGCCCGTCGCTCCGCCAGCCATTCCGAGTCCCGGCCAGCCGCATCTACGAAAACGCCTCCTATAGCGGACGTGGTAGTGGTCCAATCGGAGATTGTTGAAGTCTTCTCTCTGCTGCCAACGGTGGGAACAGCCAAGTTGTTGTAGTTGGTCTCCAGTGTGCCGGTAGAGGAGGCTGCCGAGAGGGTTTCTCGTGACTGACGGTCCGATGCTAGCGGTGCGTTCTCTTGTGCGTGTTCTCTAGCTGCTGCTGCAGGTCGACGATCGTTAGCAGTGATGACGTTCTCGTCGTCGACGATGGTGCTGTCGCTGGTTCGCGGATGCTGTTGTTGCTGCTGCTGCCGTCGCCGCTGCTGTTGCTGAGCCCGAATAGCTTCCGCCGTACGCCCCGCGAGTAAACTCTCTTGCGATGAACCACCCACCCCCGCTGTGCCTAATTCTCTCCCCGTGTACCTCGGCAATCTTCGATCGACAACGCTCCCAGAATCCGTGCCCTCCGAGTCCGGGTGCCTCGCAGTCCTCGCTTCTCCCGTGCCTCGAACTCCTGCTCCAAGTCTTCGCGTTCTTCCGCAACGTCTATTCGAGCCGTTGTTTGAGCCTCCTGTCTCCCTACCCGGTGGTGTGCCCCAGACGTCGGTAGGGAATCGACCTCCCTGTCCCGCGGGGATCGCAGCCGAGGCGGACGCCTCATCACTGTGGAAAACGGACAACACGGAATGCGACATGTAGAAGCGTACTGAGTAATAGAGAAGGTGGGTAAATATAATATTCTTTACCCGTGACATGTTGTTCTATTGATTTGCATCATCACGACCACAGATAGTTCGGGTAGGATTGGGACTTCATCGGCTGTTGTCGGGCTCTTCTCTGTGTACCTTCGGCAGGAAACCAGCAAACTAGCAATGATACCTCCTCCTCCTCCTCCCACCCTGCAACGCAATGGGCCGATCCCAGATATCTCACTGTATGTGTTCACACATCGAGAACGGATAACAGGCCGCAATGTCAAGGTTCTGGAATTACCTGTGTTTCTCCCTGCTACTGTAGCGCGGGTTATGGCTTTCGTAGCAGGAGCTGCTGTCAGACGAGGGTAGGCTGTAGTATGCACTGCTACCGGCCCAGTCGGAAGGCGGACTTTGTGCATGCTGTTGCTGCTGGTGCCCGTAGTATTGTGGTCGGACTCCTGCTGTTGCCGTCACCCCAGACGGGTTTGTTGTCGACTGGTACAAGGCATTACGAACGGTGAAGCCAAGGGTACAGTTCTTGAATCCGTTGGGGTAGAAAAGGGGGCGATCTCCGGGTAAGGTCTCTCTGACTACCCCCGTGTGGCCCAGGTTCGGCAGGAGTACGGGATCCACGAGAAGAAGGCAGTGGGATTGACCCTGTCCGTGAGCGGAGACAACGAGGAAAGTCAAAAGGAATGAAAGAAAGGTAGGGTGGGGAAGGATAGAATGGACAGGAGAGACGGAGGAATGGGAGATGCGGGAAACGCGTAGGGTACCCTGCAGCCATTCTAAACGAACACGCAATATTAATATTCCGGCTGCTACATGATATTTTTGTTTGTTTGTTGTCGGCCTCGACCAAGAAGTAGAACGTGTTCAAAAACGAAGAATCTCTAGACAATGTCGCCACATATTACGAAAAGAAATAGCCAAACCTCTGGTGGCAAGACATACCACCCCACCTTGCCAACAGAGGACTGGCTGTTAACTTTCGAAATACGAATGTGGCGAGGAATGCCAAGCAGGACCACGGGAACTCAGCCGAGCAAGGGTGGAGTGGAGAGTTGGGCGGGCCTTCGTGGACTCAATTTCCCAACCTCCCGAAGCTGTATCAACTATTCTCAGCCACTAGAGAATCAGTTGTCGCAGTCGCTACAGAAGCAGGAGCGTATTGTAGCCATCGTTGGATGATCTATCACACATCTCACATTCGCTATTTTATGTAAATCGTGTAAATTAGTTTCTGCACCTGCATGAATGCACCCTTCCTCATCTCCGCATCTAGCAGATGTGCACATGGAAGAAGTCCATGTATTGTTCAAGATATGCCGATGATACTCTGTGCACAGCGCTCCCAGCGTATTTGTGTATTTTCCTATTTGCGTTGCAATGTAGAATGATCACATTGCACATACACGTGACGGGCTGAGTTACATGTACTGCTGTAGACGACAAGTTTCCATCAACGCAAGTGCCACACGGCAAGAGTACGTACATGTACCACCTCCGCATACCAGCCTACACCACAGGAAGAACTTGGGGCGCATGGGAGAACAGACCCAACCAGCAGCTTTCTATGGCATCCTGTCTCTTAGAGGCTGAGAAGGTCAGGCAACGGCAGGCATGCGCCCTGCTGAAGAGAGCTAATGGCTCGAATACTAATTATTCACCTCGAGTTTCGCCGCCTGGTTGGCCGTGAGGTTCGTCTTTACCGTCTGCACGTCCATGTACGGGGGTTTGCGCATCGCCACCGGACGAAGCTCACTACCGATGCCTTGAGTCGTCGAATCGTAAGAATCATCGGCGGTCGCCGATACGCTTCTGGATTGTCCTCCGATATTCTCTCGACTTCGCCGCCTCGGCGACGCTTGCTGTCCGGTCTTCGGTGACCGGGGCGAAACGTTTACTTTGCGGCGGGTTGTCACCATTTCTCCCTTTCGTGGTACCTTAAGGCTACTCGATTCCGCGAAACTAAGTGTGCTGAGTTTAGCACAGTCGGGGTATCGGTAGAGAGATAGGAGCGGGACGGCAGGGTGTGCGGGGGCAAGAAGGGAAGCTAACGCCCGCGCCCGTCGAATTTTTTCGGAATCTCGCCGCATTTCTTTGCGTTTCACCCGAACGGGCACAAAAACCTTCTAATTGCGCCGCTTCCCCCGCCCCGTATTCTCCTCCTTTCTCCTCCTCCTCCTCTTGCTCAAGAGGTGAAAGCGTTGGTGCTCGCTCGCCAATCTGTGGGCCTGGTGTGAATCTAGCACCCAGTGGAACTGCTGTTTCGCTACCGCTGAGAATCTACTCTTACGAGGATACCATGACTTCTGTCTTGGGATCAAAGACGACCACCGCGCATGATGATACGAGGGAGTTTATCCGTGGGCTGGAGATGACGGCACGGAAGGTACGGTACCCATTAGTTGTAGGCATACGCTTCACTGTAGGGGGTGCCAGCTCTCGTTTCGGCCGTCGTACGTAACATGATGTACCGTCCAAATGACGTTTGCGCGCAAAGGAGATCGCGGCGGACGGTGCGGGATGCCGTATACAACGTGTTGTACAGTACATAGTTCAATGCATACGCTTCACTAATGGGCGCTCGCTATTTCTAACAGCATCTACCAAACTGTCGTATGTGCGTGCAACGCAGGTTCTCACGAACGCCAACAAAAAACGCATGCAAGAGCTTCAGCGCCAGCAGAACTTGGCAAGGAGGCTTGGGACTAACGCGGATGTCGATCCGCCAAAAAAGTTCGTGATCGAGGTATGTATGAACAGCAGCATTGTGGATATACAACGAACTTCAGTCAGGGCCGACATTTGTACGATGTGCATGACATCTCGCCAACTATTTAGTCTTATACATCGTTCGTCGTCTTGGTTTGTGCATGCTTGCTTAAACTAGACCGGCATCTCGATAGGTGTATGCCCGGCTAGGACATCTATTGTCCATTGAGCTTATTGCCTACAGTCAACACGAAGTAGCGCACGCAGCAAGGTAGTTCGTACCACCAGTACGGGCGGATTCAGCCATAACATGGCCGACAGGTATGACCGTGCTAATCATAACGTAAACCTTGGCTAGCAACGTGTATCAGGACCCAGACGGACTCCCCCAAACCGCAACAGGAAAGTAAATCTAGAGATCCACGCGAGGTCACGAAAGGCGTTTTCGCATGAGGTGTTGGAGTCCTATGGCGCCCCGCTCAAGTTGGAGATTGGGAGAGTCTATCCTGCCCCTAACGTTTTGTCCGTCCTTGCGAAGGTTCCACCTGAGACCGAGGAATGGGGCGACCAACTGGCCTCCAAAACAATGGAAATAGCCCCCAGTGGAATGGTGGTTGGGGTCAGGGCGACACGGCGACCTTCGCGACATCGCCGGCTCGACGGCTCAGAAGCAGCTGGTACGTGTCGGTACCGCGACACCCACGACTCTCTGACCTTTTCGGGTGGCGGTACTTGGCTTAGGGTTAAGATTGATGTACTACGTTCATGGTGGATAGGACAGCAAAGGTTAAACCCTAATAAGTAGCAGCAAACATCTTTCGCGGCGCTCTAAGCCTCGATCACTTTCGTCTTCACCGCCAAACCTAACGGGCTTGTGTCCAGAGATGCGGAAACTCGGCAACCTTCCGCTCCAGCCCAAAGCCCTGACTACCAGCGTCGCGAACAAAACGCGCTGACGGTCAATTGTGCGCCTATACTCGTCTGATGCAGGCTCGAGTTTTCCAGCGCTGAGCGAGGGTGGGACAAATGCCGCCGAAGGGAGTGATGCGGGAGGCAGGGCCGGAATGGCAGGCCGGAGGTTACCACAAATAAGCCGCCGCGCCGGTGGTCTGACGCTTAGGTGAGAAACCAGTGAGCGGTAGCGCATCTTCACCAACCGTGGTGTCTTGAGAGTCGCAGTGGCTTGGTGTGACCATCAGGTTTCTCATGGATCTACGCTATCCTTGTGGTTTTATTCATCCCATAGCTGAGTGCCGAGGTTGTCACTCAGGGCGCAAAATGTTGGAAACATGCACGTCTTCGCTCATGTCTACAGGAATTTCGCTTGCGAGGTTATTTTCTCTTGCCACCTCTCGTTCTGTACCCCCAACCGCTGATAGCGCTCCTGGTGCCGGCCAAGCACGCAGCGGGACTGGAGACGGCGGCGAAGGGTCGGCGGCAAATGGGGCCAAAGGAATGACCCGGACAGTTGTCCCCGTGGCCAAGATAGATGGTCGCTTGACAGTCAGGTTGGTCGGAGTAGTTGTTATTGTTGTTGCCGTTTGTTGCTGTTGTTGTTGATGTTGATGTGGTTGTCGGTCATGTCGTTGGAAATGAGGTTGTCATTGTTGTTGCAGTGTCGGGAGATCTTGAAGCCTTCAATTTTGAATCGCTTTAACTCCCTCACCTTGTGGCACGTCATGAGGAATCAGTCCTTGCTGCGTGTAGATCAGAGCACATGCCAAAGAAGAGGTCAAAGTAATGCTGGCACTCGCGAGTTAACGGTTCCCGTGAAACAGTTCTGTTCCTATGGTGGATGTTGACCAATTTCGTTTCCGGCTGTTCACAACCCACTCAGTCCTTTATTTTCGGTTTCAATGGCGGAGCTCACGAAGCCGCCGAGAAGAGCTTCCAATCAGGATGATGATCCGCTCGCCGGTGCCGGAGGCGGTGGGGAAGATGAGGAGGAGGCCGGGGGCATTGCCAACATGCGAGTTGTCAACGCCTCGAAGGTGCGCGGCGGCAACCGTGGCGTGCGTGCTTTGTTTCTTTGCCTCTGCAACGGCATGCACAAGGCACACGGACAAACATATTGCCGCCATACCTGGTTTTATGTGTCCATCATCCTGCTACGGAGAACTTGATTGCTGATTCCCCGTGACTCATGCAAATAGATTTCAGGCGAAAGTCGGGGCATAGTGAGGGAAATTCGAGCATATTTGTTTTCACACGGACACAAACGAAGCCTGTCTGCTACCACAAAGGCGATCAACTCCTTTTCAAGCTGTTGCTGAAGGCTCTTGGGGCGTTGTCTATGATATGCATGTAGATGCTTCCTATCAGCCATTGGTGGTTTTCACGTCAGCCTACTTTCAAAACCCTCTCACCTATCCTTGAGTTGCCACGGCAAACGAACCCCCCCTAGTTTTACTCCTGAGAATCAGCCTCTATCTACCACCTCTCTACTCGCTTCGTGTGGTTCCCTTACCCTATCCGAATGAAACCCAAGGTGATCGGAAAAGGCCGATCAGCCGGGAAAAGCCCCCACGCCACCAGGAAGCCGAAGAGGGTCAAGGGCGCGGCAGAGACGGAGGGTCAGGGAGTGACGTCATGGTCCTCGGATGACCTAAGGGTCAAGTACAGGGCCGAGCGGGAGAGGGAGGAGGCGTACCAGGCGTTCCGCCTCGAGGAGCAGGTTTCGGAAGCGCTCGAGAAGGACTACGGCCAAGTGAGTGACAACTAGTGTGATTCTGAAGCAAGAATCCAGTCGCCCACCAACGAAGAGACTTTATTACCCGCGGGTAAGGGTTTGCTTCGCTCGGGTGTGATTCGTTGTGTTTTTATGTGTGTTGATCAATGGTGTCTGTAGATTTCGTGTTTCTTGATCCAGTCGAAAATAAATGGAATTCTGTTGTCACAACCGATCAAAAGCGGCAAGTTAATACAAAAACCCGCTGAGAAGAACTATTTCTAGGGAGCCGGGAGAGGTGAATACGGGGTAGATCGTACGAAAACCCCCAAGAGGGAATTCAAGCAAAAAGAAACAGAACCTCCTTGCACCATATCAGAAGAAGCTATCCTCACCCCCCCAACAACGTGGACGTGGGTACGTACCGTTAGTTCTGGCGCTTATCTATCACTACATCTATGTGCGCTTTTTCGGGTGCCAAGGTCGTCGCGGTGCCAGAGGTGGACCGGCACCCCCTCTACGTCGCCTACTACAACCAGCTGGAGCGAGAGAACACCCGCTGCCTGCTCCGCGCGAGCGCTCGCAACAAGATGAAGCGCTTCATCACCGACGTGCACACGGTGTGGCTCACCAACCTCGCCCACCACCCGGAGTTTCGTCGGATGGTTCGCGGAGCCGCCGTCAGCCAAGAAGAGGGCGGTATCGGTGCCGTTGATGGTGGCGGTGTTCTTAGCGGTGGCGGCGATGGTGGCGGTGGCGGCGGCGGCGGGGGTCATAGTTACGGCAACGAAATCGACCAACTAGAGGCGACGACTCCGGGCGCAAACCCGTCACGCAGGGGGCTGGATGGCGGACGGGATAGCGTCGCTATCGCCGCGTCACAGTCGCAAATCCAGTCCGTCCAGCCCAAGCGCGCTTTCCGAGGAGCATTTTTCTACTCTGGCGCTGCTCAGGACTCCTCGTCATGGCCAGGACAGCTAACTTCTGAAACCGCCACAAGCTCAAACCAGCTAGAGGGACAACAGTCGGCAGGGACTCGAGGGGGGGCGACTCAATTAGCGGCACATAACTCTCTGACCGACGACGGCGCAGAGGGTGGGGATTCGCCCGAGCTTCCGCCCGCGCCGCATGCGTCACCGGCGCTGGCCGTCCTAGCCTCGGAGAGACGGCGCCTTGCCACCGTTTCAACCGGTGGCGCTGGCAGTACTAGACGGCGAAGCGTTGGTGGCGGTGGAGGTGGCGCCTCGAGACGCAGGAGTGCCACAGGCGGCGGGGGGGATGCAGGTTCCTGGCTCGACATGTCCACGAGAGTGCTCCGTGTGCTTCGGTTTGCACCTCCACCGCCGCCTCTACCGCCACCAGGCATGGAATTCACACCAGGCGAGGATGGCGGCCCCGCTGACTATACCGATCTAGAGCCTCCAGACAAGAGCGATGGAACGTTAGTCGCTACAGCACGGGAAGACCACAGAGGGGACAAAACTGGACTGATAGACCAAGCGGGACTTGCATCACAGGGGCAGCCGTCGCGGCCGCCGCCGCCGCCAGAAGCTACATGGATGATTTCGAGTTATCATCCATACGACGGGTCGGAAACCCGAGTGATGGTCGGGGACGTGGCGGTGGCAAAGGTTGTAGGAGACGCACTCTCCGCGCACGGCCCTTTGTCGACGGCGGGAATGTCCCTTTCGTCGCCGGGGGCTGTGGACGCTGCCTCAGCGTCGTCAAAGCAGAAGAGAGGGGAGGTAGAAAGCGGACGAGCAACCATTCCATCAGGAATCGAATCCGCGGAGAAAGGAGGGCTAGGAAGGTTGCTGGTGCTGCGGAAGGGTGTTCGGGTCCCCGTGCTGGATGACCATGGTGGAGTCACCCGGAAAGTGTTATCGATAGTAGAGGTGAGCTCGTCGTCGCTGGCTGCCGTTGTCGCTCTTTTTTGTCCCTGTTGTTGTCGGTGTTGCTGCCACCGTCCTGCTGTCGCTCCTGCCCCTGCAGTTGCGGTTACGGCTTGGGTCGGTGTCATCGATGTTGTTATCGTCACACTTACAGTCCATTCTGGCGTCGCTACGCGACACGATCAGCTTCTGTCCTAGTCCAACAGACAGGTACAGAGTTCCGCCGCAACTGCGAACACGTTTGTAAGTGTTTGCTTGTTCGCTTGAGAATCAGGTCTACAGCGACGATGTGTGCGTCTCGTTGCAACGCAAGAAGATAGAAGGAAACGTTACAAGGGCAGACGCATTTGAAGCTTAGTTTGGGAGGTGTTGCTTCAGCGCCGTCTTGTGTGCGTATTTCCCCAAGACGTTGTTTTTCTTTTCATGTTTGGTCTGGTGTTGGCGCTATATGTCCTGATTTATTTCACATTCACCCGTCCACAGCATAATAGCCGCCAAAAATAAATGCACTGCTATATTCTCAATACACAACTGGCTCGTCACCACGCGCATGACAGGCATGTCCCTTCGATGCTCAGAATCCGGTCGAACACAAAAAACAAAACTCAGGTGTTTGCCTCGTCGGCTTCCTCGGAAGGAGGAAAAACGCCTCCCAGCGTTGCCGACACCCCCATCGAAGACGGCGCGAAGGTAGCAGCCATGACCGCGGGCAACGTCCTGCTAGAGGTCATCGCGTACCCAGCGGGCCTCTCTGCTGCCCCGGAGATGGATGGTCGACAGGAGGGGCGAGAAAGCCTTCGGCGCGAGGGCAGGCGGCGCGTGATCCTGACGGCGGAGAGCTTGTGGCAGCGGCGACGATGGCGACGGTCGCTGCGCCCGGGCGCTGCCTTGCCGTGGGACGAGCCTCCGCCTGAGGGGAGACCTACCAGCTGGTTGCCACGACCTGGTAAGCATGACGATGACGGTTCTCCTCCGATCGAAGAAAGACGAAATGCCGCCCGTCAGCAGGCTGAGCGGGAAGGAGAGGAGGAAAGGTGGCCTGTGCCGGAGTCGATTCAAGGAGGAGAGGGGGCAACCGCGAGTGAAGGAGGGGACGGCGACGCGGTGAGGGAGAAAAGTGCACACCAGCAGGCTCTTGATGATCTTGTGGACATGGTTGCGTTTGGACCACATCCGGAGAAGACTGACGAGTGCCAAGGTGTGTCTATATTAGGTGAAGTCGGGCTGGTGCCGTGTCAAAGGTCGTGTGCTGTACAACGTTTGAAGTGACGCACTTCCGTTGAATGTCGGCACAATGCCTTTTATCACTCGCCAAAACGAGCCCACCACAATGGGCTTTCTGGTTACCCCCGTCGTCCAGCGCAGTTCGTGAAAGACAAAACGAACGTCAATCCTCGGACGCCTCCCAATGGCCCGTAGTACATGGGCGTGGAATTTGTCAGGGTCTGGCCCCAAACCAACCGCGAACGCATTCACTTTTATACGCTACAGTATCACTTTTCCGTGAACAAGTGTGTGATCATCAGTTCCCCCTATCGTTAAAGCGTAGCGCCTTGCGACATTATGCTTGATCACAATTAACTTTGTTCCACAGCTGGGTACCAAAGTCGTGTGTCCCCGCAAAAGATCTCAATCGACTGAGAGGAGCATGAATCGTCTCCGCCTGAGTTGTTTTTCTCCCGAGTTAGAGTAAACGGACACCCCTAACCCCCCCGCGCTGCGCGAACGCCCTGTTCTCCTCCTGTATGACAGGCCTGTCTTCTATGGCCATGCCACTTGTTCTGGTGCCAGCGCAAAGTTTTGGGCCCGAGGGGCAAAGAGAAGCGGTGGTAGTACCTGGAAGAGAATCAGCTCCAGGTTGCTCTGCTACGTCTATGGCGGTGGATGGGTTGGCGGTGGCTTTGTTGGCGCAGGAAAGCAGGGCGGAAATTCTGCTGTCTCTCGTGCGCCTGGGGAGCAGCGGCGGGCGGGGGTGAGTGATCTGGGAGGGCGCGGAGCATGAGCAAGTGCGAACACATGTTTGTCAGCAAGACTCGGCGGTGTGATGCATGGCTTGCAAACAACGGCATACAAAAGTCGTGCCATGCGGTCGCTTAGTGTGCTCATGTCGCTGCCTCTTGCCGGAGTTGTGCCCTATGCGCGTATCGTTTGCTCGCGGCGTTCAGCCATGACCATAGGAAGGTTTTTGACTTGCCGATGAGGACATCGCACTTCAACTTTTTCGGTAACGCAAACAACGCGGAACCACCCCCACCATGCATCCACCATTGCCACCACCACACTAACACCAACGCTACCTCCACCAACAGCAACTGCTTGACTATCAACCTGACTCCATGCGGCCCGTCTCGTGCACTATGTTAGGCGATCTTCCGCCATATCAGTGGAAGGCATTCCTAGCACGTCCATCACTCCCGACAACGCGGAGCAAAGCCTGGCTGAAACGTGGGAAGAAGAAGCCGACAGGTTACACTCATAACATCATTTACGAACTAATGCAGTGGTTTCCATTCCTACAGTCTGAACTACTGCGCGTGATTTGAAACCGCTGTGATTGATTTCAAGGCGTGAAGTAGATCTTCCGTAGGAAGAACAGGAGGATTAGTTAGCTTTCTCTGCGCAGCAACTGTTCATGTAAGCCGGAAAGGTGTCGCCGGAGCCAAAAACAGGTGTTTGGTGTGTGGAAAACTTTGTTCTACAGTTATATATTGTTTCCGAACTGTTTTGACTGCTCGATGCCGGCAGGGTAGAGCCGCTTTCTATGCGAGTCAGCGGGCGAAGAGGTCACAGTCGAGAGGTACCCGGCACCTGCAATATCGGGAAAATGGGGGTTACCTTCCACTATCCTCAGGTGAGGGAAACCGTGCTTTGTCACCATGAGTAACTCTCCGTCCCGGCGCACCATTTGTGACTCGCATGCGTGTTTACCGTGGTTCGGTTTTTGTCCGCCAAGCGCTTGACCCTTTTCCTTTCCTAAAATTCACGTCCTCCCCGCCGGACACGTATGGCTTGAAGTTTTGGTTCTCTGCAGGGTAGACTCTGCCTACTATAGGCGTCAGAGCCCACATGATTAGTGGCGACGTTCACCGAAGTTTTTGAGAGATTCGAGCTTGGCGGCGGCGGCCTTCACCAAGCGTGAGAGTTATTCCAAAAGCTAGCCCCCCCCCTCCCTCCCCCTCCTACCCTCTCCCCCCCCCCTCATTTCCCCTCCTCCTCCCTCCTCCTCCCTCCTCCTTCCTCCTCCCACACACAAGGCCCAACACCCTGTCGCATTGCAAGTGTGATTGTTTCTCTCGAGAACGCAGCTGGTGTACGTTGTAAACTATATTACC
Organism: Ectocarpus siliculosus; assembly: GCA_000310025.1. Classification (NCBI taxonomy): domain Eukaryota; class Phaeophyceae; order Ectocarpales; family Ectocarpaceae; genus Ectocarpus; species Ectocarpus siliculosus. The sequence goes on along the minus strand of FN649738.1, from coordinate 2,555,720 downwards.
AAGAATATTATTCACTTATTGTAATCGGAACTCTCTTCGCAGGCGTCCGAGCGCACAAGAGCTGTCGCATCGTTTTTTCGCGACGCGTCCAAGTCCTCGAGCGACTCGGTTATGGTGGTGGTCGCGCTCGCCCTGGACACGCCGAAGCTCACTCCTCTGGTGATCGCGTGGGAGCGAGAGCCGTTCGAGCCGGAACCCGCTCCCGACGAGGTACCGAAGAAAAAACGCGGTTCAACAACTGGGGTCTAGTTGTCGTGCGTCATGACGTGTGTGTGTCATCGCAAACAAATGAATAAGTTTGTTCTGTCAATATCCCGTTTTCACGCTGAACGTACAAGCTTTCTCCTCATAACGCGCAACAAGTTGTTGGGAGTGGCGGGGTGACTGTCATCGTTTTCTGGACCTTCGATGGATGCTTCCGCAAAAGAAAGCACAAGCAATTAAGTAAATAGATGTTTGGTATATCGTCTCAGTCAGCTAGTTTCCCATCTTAAATCAAAGCTCTCGATAACGTGCCACGGGTGATGTAAATATTTCAGAGTACCACAAAAGAATGCGCTCGATCCACAGGCAACAAGGTGTCTATACCCACGCAATGGCACCTCACAACACCATTCGAACCATGAACGCTATCCAGCGCCACATACGTGAATGTACAACATATCTAGCTACTCGCCCGCCGCCCGCATCCTTTCGACAATAGGACGCCCTGGATGTCGTGCCCCGAGTCATGATCCCGCCGGGAGTGGTTCTTGAGGAAGGGGTCGTTTCCGACCTCGGCGGCCACATCGCGCCGGACGCCATCATCCTCACCAAAGCGGAAAAGAAGGTCGATTTTTCTCCGCCGGAGGCCTTGGCGGGGGACAGGAGGGGTGGGGGCGGGGCGGCAGTGAAGCGTAGCCGCAAGGCCAGGAAAGAGCAGGAATGGGTCCGACATCGCAGAGACTGGGAAGAGGTGGACGAGAAGGGGTTTAGAAGGTGCGAATAATGGGGTGGGCGATCGTCGGAAACATACCTTCAACCCGCCGTTCAGACGTCCCTTCTTTCTGTACCATGCTTGAGACTCCAACGGTTGAGCCCCCCGGCGCTCTTTCATTCCACCCGCTCCAAAAAAAACGGTTTTCCAACACGACAGGTATGCTGTCTATCAACTTTTGGAGCCCGACGGGTACATGCAGACCCTGGGATTCGGGGTCACGAAGCGGGCGGCCTTGCCCAACACCGCGGCGGTGTGCGGGCGCAGCACCTTTCACTCTGAGCAGCGGTGCACGGAGCAGCTCTGCAGACAGGTAGAATGGAACCGAACGCACAGCACTTACTTTGTTAAGTTCTGGGAAATGAGGGTGGCGATTGCGCAAGACAACACGAACGGCTTCTACGAATTGAAAAAAAAAGCAGAATGGTTTCGTGGTGCATATTCATTCTGTCGTCTGTCAATGAACACAGTCGCCACTCACTTTTCTATGAATGCCTTTGCACACACAATATGGTCTTGTTGGAGTGCTTTTCCAACGGTGACCCATGGCACCAACATATCAAGCAGGTGTTGAATAAACCCACTGTGTCCCTTATCGTTCTCACGCTCATGAATGCCGCAACTTATTCTCATCGTCGTGTGTCGTGGAGGATAGAGGACCGCCAAGGACTACGCGTACGTTTCTGCGAATGACCAACACCGCGGCCCGAGCGATCCCGGAAGCTACTCCGTGTCGTGCAAGCACGAGCGGATGGCCGCCCTGCTGCGCACGGGCCTGGAGCGCTACAACGCCGAGATGGCCAGGGTGGCTGTGGAGAGGGAGCGGCAGGCCAAAGATGCCGCCCTACAGGTATAGGCCACCAACATGCTTCCCACTTGCACCCGGCATCCCTCACTGTTCGCATACCCCTTCTAACCTGAGGTATCAGGCTCCAAGGTCGTCGGTTGTGTCTTGTTTGCGGCGAACGGCTCTAGAATCACTGCTAGGTGGTGAATGTTTTATCTGTTCACGGTTTAGGATGGATCTAGGTGCCGGTTTTCCAACTGCACGTCGTTTCTTGCCGAGAACCGTTTGGCGCTCCAGAACTAACCGGGCCCTTTTGTAGTCAACATTATCTTGGTGCTCTCCAGGGAGTCGAAAGGATTTAGTGTTATTCATACGCGATTGTCTCGACACACTTGTCTTCGCGGCGGTTCGCTTGTGAAACATTAACAACAGGCCAAGGTGGAAATTGGCAAGGCACGGCTGGCGGACCGGAGAGCTAGGGAGGATGCCGCCACTCGCTCGTTGGCGCGAAAGGTGCGCGTCCTTGGGTTGTGTTTGTAACTTGGTCGCTGTTGTTGCCTGGTGCTACTGCTGCTGTTACGGTTGTTCTGCTGGTGGCGACGGTGATGATAGCAATGGTGGTGATAGCTGCTGTTTATAAATGCAATCCGACCCCCATTCCACATGATAAGTGAAACGTATTGAACTCCACTGAGTGCCTCGATGGTTCAAGCCGATCTCTAATCTCTTAATCAAACATGTATACTGTGCACACATCAGACGGACGCCCAACACCTTAAAATATCCGCCGGGGCGGATCGAAGCCGCCACAAGTGGGAGCTGCGGATGCAAGACTCGCACATCGTGGAAACTCGGGGGTCTTGGGAGCAGCGCAAGGACTTAGGGGGCAGCGTGTTTTACTTCTGCAAGTCTGAAGAGGGCCTCCCGGAGCCATTCAGGTGGGACTTTTACGTCGGGACGTGTGTGATCGCGAGCACGCGTGTGCTGTGCGGCCGCGACAGAACAGTAACGAGCGTGGAACAGCGAGAGGGTGAGTTGTGTGACACGTTTTTGGCATGCCCCCGACGTAAGTACTGACGGCTCTCGACCGCGGAGGGGGGTTGGAGCGTGAAAAACGCACGTTACGGCAGGGAACGAACTGGTGCCAAAGTTTTCTTTTTTCATGCGAATTTCTCCGTGCGGGAGATCACCCGTGCGCCAACCACGAGCCCAGGTTTTCGTGGTGAGCTATGTACGTTGAAAGCACGGGTCTCGCTTCAATCAGTGTGCCCGCACACACTGGTTACTTTTGCCTCTTTGGAAGGGTCTGTTTCAATAGCGAGCGGTTTAACCCCTCCCCGCAAACGTCGCTTGAGCATGCCAAAGACAAGCGCCACGTGGCAAATGCTAGGTTTATCCGAGCACGATCACCCTCCTCCCTCGAAAAAACTATCTCTAGGTTATCCACTGCCACCCCCCCACCACTCTTTCCAATACCGCCGCTATACCCCGTCACCTCTCTTCCAACACGTACCCAACCGCCATGTTAGCTGGGACCCTCCCGAGTGCTGGGGTGAGTCAGACCCGTCAGTGTTGGCATTGGAGGGAGCCGCAGCCGCAGAAGGGGAATCATCGTTGGGAGGGGAGAGCTCAACTGGACCTGGGGGTAGTCTTGCACCCGAAGGTCCTCTCGCGGAGCAACTGTCGAGGTAAGTTTTGTCTGTGCTTCAGACCGCCGACTCTTGCGGCTTGATTTTGCATGCTCCTAAAAGGTTCAGCAATAAAACGTAAGGCTTGGGTGATTCGTGGCCCAACGAGGGCCTAGCACAATCGACAAAACCAAATTCGACGACACGATGATTGGGCGGGACCACTGGCCGCCGCAAGGTCTCTTCATATCCAATACCATGCCGTAAGAGGTCTTATCCCATCCAATACAGTATTGCTAAGTGAATGTCACCGACGAAGAGTATACAAGTATACTCTAGAAATGCCCCCTCGGTACCGGCGGGGGAGTTTCGTTCCGAGGGGTCTTCCGGCCTTCGCGGGAGGCTTCACCATGCCCAGCACTTGGAAATAATCCACTCCCAGGAAGAGAATGTGTCAAACGCCAAAGCGCGCTAGATTCCATGTGGTACATGCTGCTTGTTATGTGCACGCGTGAACCTGCCCAGCTTGTTTGGGGCCTCGAAAATATGAGGGTTTGGGAAAAACGTTATTAAGTGTTTACGCATCCCTAGCCCGTTTTCCTGTTTTCCTGGTCGCTTCCGATGGATTTGACAGCTGGCTCTCCCCTAGTGTTTGTCACATTCCAAACACAGCGTGACGTGTTCCAATAGCGAAGGTGTGAGCATCAATTTCCCCCCCCCACGCGTTCCTGCTCTATCTAGACCCAATCCCCTAGGGCTTAGTAATGACCAAAGCTTACACAGAACACGACATGATCGCAATAATCAGGAGCGAGAACTCCGTGGCTGATCAACCCTGAACTCAACATCCGATACCTCTTCGGCATCTTCTTGTTCCTCTTGAAAACTTTCGTCCCAACACGCACGCAGCAGCTTGCGCACACTAGGGTTTGACCCAGACCAATCAGGTGGCGGTTACACCAACAACGGAGGAGGGCATGACGGCGACGCAACTCCTCGACAGCTCACCGAAGAAGAGCAGCTCTCCCTGGCGGTTACCCGCCTGGCCGGGAACGAGAAGCTGCTGGAGGCGCTGGCCTGGCGGCTGGGGATACCGCTGGCCGACGTGAGGCCTGATGGCCGAGAGCCACCTCTCGCCCGAGACGACCAAGAAGACGAGGAAGAACTGGACGAGAACAGGGAGCAAATTGAGGTGCGTCTGCACACGAAGCACGCTTTCACAAGAACGTTCCACTCGCTCCTTTAGGCTCTGCAAGGGTGCGAAGCTCGATGGTCTCAGCACGACGGCCGAACGTTACGACGGGGTACACTCCTTTCCCTCAACGGCTATGTTCAGATTTAACAATGAGGTGAAGCACTCGTACCGGTGCCCGCGCTGCGAGACTGAACGATGTTTCGCACCTGGTGTAGTGCTTGCTTGGTCGGCGAAACCATGCATGCCCCGTCCTGGCTTTGTAGGATGTGTGAGAAAGGCCGTGTGAAGTAATCCGTGGGGCCATGCGTGACTTGTACCCCCCCAAACAAAAACTCGGAAAAGGCAAGTTTCAGCTCTCTGTTGTATATTCGATATGGATATATGAGTTTAAATGTCTCTGTTGTCAGCATTGTTTCGATTGTTGTCCAAGCGCTAATCCTTCCACCGCCCGCAATGATCCCCCGTTCGTTGTTCGACTCGCGCTCCCTAAACACATACTATCCTCTCTGGCTTGGCGCACCGCATGTGTGCGGCTTTCGCGTACGCGGGGAATACCATGCAGCTCGGAGAACACGACGATGCTTCGGATAGTGAAGGCGAGCGGGGCGACACGAGAGAATCACCGGGGCCACTTCCTCAAGATCACACCGACCTTCGCCGGATGCGGGTGGCAGAGCGAAGAAGAAAGGCCCAGGTCAGGTATTTTTTCAATCTTTACCGAGTGTCAAGTATTTCACAATTGTTAGCCCGTGGATGAGAGACAGAGAGAGAGAGAGAAGGTGGGAACTAGAGGGCAGAGACAGTTTAAACATGAGTTGGGAAAGAAAGCGGCGGATAGAGAGAGAGAGAGAGAGAGAGAGAGAGAGAGAGAGAGAGAGAGAGAGAGAGGGAGAGCGAAAGAGAGAGGGAGGGAGAGAGAAGAAGAGAGCAGGTTTAGAGTAGGGAGCGGCTCAACTTCCACCTTGAGCATGCACCGTCGTTCCATTCGCCCGGTTCCAGTTTCCCCCGACTCCGCTCCATCCTGCTCATCCCCCTGTTTGCCGACATGCGTTCAATCCATCGATTCGTCTCACTTGCAGGCGGACAGGGGACACGGCCACAAACAGCCCAAGCATTCCATCGTACCGCGTCTGCCACTCACCGACGAGTCGCAAGGCGGTAGAGCCGTAGGCCTGGAGGGCGAGATCGGGGGACTTGGATGGAGGCGTTTGGCTAGGGCTGACCTCGGGCAAAAGTTCTTGGAGAGGGTCGTGAACCCGAGGTCAGGAGAAGGTTTATCGAACACCAGCGGGACAACTTTCTTATCCTCTTCAGTACAACTCCTAGTTAGCTAAATGATTTTGTACAAGGATTAACCGGTGTTTTCACTCGAAAACGGGATTGTGTTCGGCTAAACAAGGGGTTCTCTTGCAGCAAGGATTAGCGGCACCAAACAAAAAAAAAAACACGACAACAAGCAAAGGTTAATCAACAATTCAAACACCACCCGGACAACAGCAGCGGGCACGAGTCCTCTTGAGTACCCGCGGTAGAGGTTCGTACGTATTTCTTGTGTTCCAGCGCCTAAAACAGCAAACGGACACCGCCAGCACACAATCACCAACACCAACTCCAACTCCAACAAATAGGATGGAAGGACCGAGTCCAGAGGCCGTTAACACCAGCCCAAAGCCGCGGCCCTCGTCTACAACCGACCCTTCGAACGCCACAAAACGTTCCGAGGACTGGTCCGTGCCGGTGGAGGCAATGTTCGTTGGGGATGTCGTGGCGGAACACGCCAGGATCTTGCATGAGGCAGAGAGGCGCATGAAGAAGGAGGAGCTGGTTGACGACAGCTCCTCGGCGGCGTTCGACGCGGCGAAATTCGCCGCCAATGGACCACAGGTAGGCGCCTTGGTATTCTTGGACGGTCTTGATGTATAATGTTGCTGCTTGTTGTTGTGTCAACTTAAGGTCACAATTCGTCCCAACCTCCACAAAGCGCTCCATCCTCTGCCCGGGTCCAACCGGCGAGAAACAGTTCTTCGGTGTACGTGCGCCGTTTTGAACCTTGGAACGCCTGAGTTCTCGAATCAAGTGGCAGCCGCTTGCATCGGCCTTTGCCCTTGACTCGTGTCGACGTCTTGTGTAAGTTGTGTTATGTTCTGCCTCTCGCTTGTTTGTTGCCTGTCCCTCGGGTCGTCCTTTCGTCGTCGCGAAAAAAAAAAACGCAACGAGCAGGAGTTCACCACGATCGAGAGACGACTAATGGCGCTAGCCGAAGACGACGGTCGTAACAAGGAGGAGATTGAGGAAGAGGAGAACAAGGCCAAGGCTGTCATCGCTGCGAAGACAGGAAATCTTTCGGTGAGGCATATGGGTCACTTTTTCCGTAGGTTTCCAAGATCAAAAGCGGACCTGGCTGTGTTGCATCGACTAGGAATCTGAGATACAACCAACGCACGATCCAATGACACCGTAAAGTTTCAACCGGTTGAGCGCGAGAAAGAAAAAACATGCCTCATCGGACCTGCGGACCAACTTGAATGTCGATTGATTGGCAATTTCGACCTAGTGGGTAGCTGTTAAGAATGCGCGTTCCCGTTTTCGGTTGTTGGAAGGAATTATTTGCACTTGTCGTGTGAAAGCACTTTCAAACGTGGATTTTCTCCTGAAACATTGGGAAGAACACGATTCCGTTGATTGAACTTGACTCCCGCAAGAACAGATCATTTCGTTGATGTCCACCTCCTGCTGTTGTAGGAACTGGAGGGGCTTCTGTACGAGAACGTGCCGCCGGACACGAAGGACTCCAACGGCAACACGCTGCTGCTCCTGGCTGCTCAGCAGGTTGGTGCTACGTCGATTTCGCGCGGTGCTGGAAGATTTTTTCTCTTTGTCGTAGCCCTGAGCTTTCTCCGCTCGCCTCGAACGTACATGCAAAGGTCTCTTCCTCGGCACACGCCAGACCGCCCGATAAAGTAGCGAGTAACGCCTTCGATAGCAGCTGTTGGTGCCAAAAGGGCCTCCACAATCTTTGCCCATCTACAACAGTACCTTCTCCCGCTATAGGCAATCGCCCCGATCTGCGTAGTTCGTGTGTACAATCCTCATGTTTAGTGACCAAGGATTTCCTCCCCCACATGCGGTTTTGCCCTTCACTTCATACCCCCATCAAAGTCCGTCGATGAATCGATGTTTGTATAAGTAGCTTCCCCGTTTGGACAAAAATGCGATTTGATTGAAGTCGCCTTTTTTCACCATCATTGTACGGAGGTCGTAACGTTAGCATTTTCGACCCGGACCGTGGTGTGGGGTACCTTTTGTTACGCGTCCAAGGCAACGAAATATAAGATGTACACTGTACCCAGGCTTTTCTGGCTCTGACTGCCTTCCTCGAACGGTCACGGCTCACTTGCCCACTCGCCACAGGGGAACAAGCGCATCGCCAAGTTCCTGCTGAGGAAGGGCGCGACGATGAACCTTCAAAACATGGACGGCCACACGGTGCTCCACTTCTGCTACAGTCACGGCCACCAGGCAAGAAAGAATGGCAAAGCTGCTGCTGCTGCTGCCGTGCCGGAGAGATGGAGCTCACGCACGCAACCATGCATCAAACCCGCGACACTTTCTTCGATATGTCTCGAAATTATAGTAAATGAACGCATTTATATGTCCAAAGATTCCCCTGCTGACTCCCCGCGTGTATATGCGTCTGAATTTTACTGCGTAATACTCAGCGATCTCGCACGCGTCTCGTAACCGACCTGAATCTTGTGTACAATGCACAGACAAAAAGCGCCATCAGGCGCGTCCCTCTATTGTATTCGACTGCCACTTTATTCGTCACCGGTGACAAAACTGCCGTTCTTGATTCAACTATAATCGCCCAGCTCAGTTTCATGCATGTATCAACGTTAGTTTCGCCTCTCTTTTGCTGCGTCTACTTTTGTGGCACACCAGGACCTTGCGAATTACCTGAAGACCAAGGGCGCGGACGATTCCTTGCTTAACAGCGAGGGTCTGACGTGTTATGAGGGTCTCCAAGCGGATCGAGTTGCGAATATATAAAAGAAACCCACGTTCGTGATGTCGGGATATGGTCACCGTCGCGTTATTGCATCTGAAGGTGGCAATCCGAGCGGGGGGTGCATTCTCTTCGAATGCAACAGGAATACAGCACCCAACCAATCCTTTACGCTCATGCGTCCAAAGTCAAACTGGTTGTGCGTTGTGAATTGAATGCGAGTGGGGCGTAGTTCCCAGCATTGTGTCTTCGTACGATTGACGAAAAAAAAGTCAGTTCTGGTGAATCGCGCGTTTGCTTTTGACGCCGAAGAAAGCACGACCGCGGCCACCAAAGCTCCTCGCGCGTTGTAACCGCAGTGTCTGGTTTTGGTGGCTACGGCGCAGAATCATCTTCTCCGATCCACGGTATAGCCCCCCAGTCGTTTCAGTGTCCAACGAGTTTCAGGCCAGGACTTTACCCCGCTTTGTACTCACTGGAAGGTTTCATGGTTGACAGACGAAGTGCATATTTTTCACGCAACCATGCCTGATGGCTAGCATTGACGTATCCTATATTCACCAAATAGAGTTGGGTTTGCCCATGGAATGCCCTCATTTGTCGAGGCGTAGTAAAAGGCGGAAATGCAGCAAGGGATGGTGACTGAAACAGAACACTTAACGCCAAATCGTGAGAAAGTGAGGAACGCATGAAGGCGGGAAGACGATGCGCAATTTCTGACGAAAGGCAGACAGATCCTCAACCCGCACGCACGTCGAAAAACTGCTTCTTTCTATGAAAGCCCAAAGGATTGGTCTTCGCGAGTAGGGAAGAGATGGCCCACACCGACCTGTGAGCCGGGCATCCGGTTGACATGGCTGCAGCAAAATTCAACCCTTGTTCGGTTGGTCTCTGAGAGACTCGGTGGCCCAACACACTTCCCAAGAAATGGTGGAGTCACACTCTAATTCCCGCGTGGTTAATTGTAAAGGTTCTACGAAGATATGCCTTCACGACGGAGTCAACCTTCACCCCACTGTCTTGTATTCAAGACTTCGCGACGCCAGGGAGATTTTCTGGCACACAATTCCTCACCACATCCGTTTGCCTCCCGCCATTCAAGTGAAAGTTTTGAGGCCTCAGAAACGGCCCTTACGATGAGTTCAAATCTCCTTCCCAAGGTTTGACTTCAAACCTAAACCTCTTCGCTAAATCCCTTTGTTTTCCTTCTTGGGAAGAACCACATCGAGCGTACGAGGGTCTCATACTCCTCGTTGTTGCCGTCAATCGAAGAAGTCACGTTTTCCAATCCTAGCAGCCGGACGTCATGTGTTTTCTGCAAACTACGCTACGTGTCTTGTTTGACGATTTTCCACGGTGCCTCTTGCGCATGGTGAGAACATGCCCCCAACCTCATGTGCCCTCAATAAATAGATGAGTGTCCCCAACCCTATATACATCTCTCGGAGCACGACAGACAGCTTTAGTGGGTACGGGCATGCTTCGTCGGTGAGAGGTTTGTTGTTTTTCTTTCGAGTTGCTTCATCATTTTGTCGGTTTCTAGATCATCAGGGATAGAGAGAGAGAGAAGGGGCTAGGAAGCGGCGCTCGAAACACACAAGCCTCGCGCCTGCTTCCCCCTCATAAACTCTCTCTCTCTCTCTCTCTCTCTCTCTCTCTCTCTCTCTCTCTCTCTCTCTCTTTCTCTCTCTGCTCGCAAGTGAGCAATATCCAGCCGGGGGAAATCCAACTACTGCTACTGAACGAGGGGTCTGGAATGACCAAGTCCCCAAATGGTAATCGACCATTCAACTACACCCAACTGATAAATTCTAGAAAACCAGCCAAAGGAAATAAAGGACTTCGCACCATTTCCGTTCCCCAATCTTCGAAAGAAAAGGGGTGGGTGGGAGGGAAAAAGACACTACGTCTTGGCCATTTGTCGATGTTGGCCAATGTCTCAATCCTTCGGCGTGCTCACGTACTCCGTGGTCCTCTCTCGCGCTCACGAGCGCAACAGCTGACGACTACGGCGCACGCGTGCTGTACGGCGTACCGTGCTCTCTCCGCTGGTGTCCTCCGGGGGGGCACGCGAAATGTGCTCTACATACATTTAGCCCCGTTTTTCCAATAGTGTTGTGACGAACGTCAGTTTATTCCGTCTCCGACAACAAACGTAGCTTTTTCCTCATCCGGAGGTCGGACAGTAGCCATTCCTGCCGTCTAGGGACAAAAGGTGATCTCGCGCCGTCGTCCGCAGTGTGGCATACCCCGCCTGCACTGATTTCCTGGCGCATTCCCAAGCCAGGTCATAAATTGTACCCGAAGTGGGTGTTCTCGATGAAGATGAGTTGGTCGATCAGGCTGTAGTAGTGGACCTGGCACAGCCGAGAGTGAGGTGAATGGTCGGCGGGGAAAGGGGTGTGTGCTCGAATGTAGATAGTCTTCCAGTCTTGAGACCGTTCCATTCGCAGCTCACTTCGTTGGAACGGGGCGCCAACCTTGATTCTGACGGACCGTGCCCTACAGGGCTCTAATATGTACGTGCGTACCCGTAACCAGGGTTCCCTGTATCTAATGCGTTTGACTAGAACGGGCAGGAGCGGCGGGTTCTCACCCATCAAGACATGTCAACAAGGGCCTTGCCTCGAGGGCGTTTGAAAAGTTACACTGGTCCCACATGATCTAGGATCGATGGGGAACTGTTCGATAATTTGCACTTGATACTGACTCACCAACCACAGTAAAAAGGGGACTGTTTCGTCGGTGAATCCATCTCGAATCTGTTGAGATGCTGCAACGATTACTCACTCGTTCTTCAGCGGTACAGCAGCGCAAGTGTCCAGACGATTCTATCAAGTCTAATCACAGCAGCAGATACGTTCCATGAAGCGTACCTTGTTTTGTCCAATGATATCAGTGAGGCCCCTAACAAGCCGCTCTTCACGATCGACGTCTAAAGAAGAACTGCATCCCCCATCCAGCTCTTCCAGTTCCTCTTGTGCCTGCCGATACAACAATGGACATTACGTGGTACAAGCGAGAGTCGGATTTCCCATCAAACACCACTGCCATCATCTTAAAGGCGTGTAATTGGTTGGCATGAAACGCAAGCGGAAGGTGCGCTCGTTTCCTTTGATGTTCACTGCAGACACGTCGTTTGTGTTGGACACTCTCTTTCGTCAACTGCCGTGGTCACCGACTCTGCTTCCGGGGCCGAAGCGTATGCACCCCTTAACAACACTCACTAATTCTCGACCTTGTGTCCACGACGTCGACCAACCAGCTGCTGCAACTACGCTCGATTTATCGAGAACGCGAGGCTCGGCCGTACATCCGAGAATGACGCACTTCGTGAGCTCACTGGTCATGACATCATGTATACACAGGTTGTCCAACTTTTTCAGCAGATTGGAGCGAAACACAAAAAGTTGTTTCTACAGAAAACTGAACAACCCCGAGATATGACGCTGGTGCGCAGCACCCAATTCCACACCGTGAGTGAAGTACACCTTTATGAAGAGGGTTTCCGAGACGTTCGCCCCGGATGGACCTGGAAACAACACTATCTTCCCTGAAGAGGTGTATAGACAAGAGGGCCACAGGAACGACTGCAAAACGGGGATACTGCTGTCTCGACACCTCTCTCGCCTCACCTTCAAGTAACCGTATGCCCTCTCGAACGCATCGGCTCCAAGCCCTAGGCAACACCTCTCCCTGAGCGTCCGGATTCGATCGGCTAGCCTCCCCGCGGGTGCCGTGGGTGGCGGCGACGGGGAAGACTCAGCCCTCGGCGGCCTTTCCACCGCCGCTACCGCCGCAGAAACCGTGCCGACCGTACGCGTTTCTGACCTCCCACGCGTATCAGTGTCGCTGGTGCCGGACGCAGCTCCATGATGCGGAAGGCGAGGAGCGGGGGGTTCACCGCTGCTATCAGCGCGCGGGGGCGTGAGGCGCGAGGAGCGCTTGCTCTCTCGCCTGCCACTTCTTTGGCTGTTCTTCCCGGCTGCAACAGAGTGCGCAGTAGTGCTCTCAGCGGTATGAGCAGGATCGGGAGCAGAAGAAGCGGACGCCGGGCAGGGGGAGGCGTAGGTTTGGCTTGCCGGTGGTGGATAGCGGCGTTGAAAAAGCTTCTCCGGTTTTCCGACGTCGTTGTCGTTCTTGTTGGTGCTGTTGTCGTCGTAGCGCATTCCACTGAGACCGTCCAAGGCTTTGGCCTCGCTCTGTGAGCGTTGGCGTGCATGTCGCGCATTGAGCGGGCCGATCCGACCGTGCGGGCGGGAACGAATGGATACAAGGACAACACCGGAGAGAGGGCGGCCCGGGTAGACGGGAGGGCTTGAAAATTATATATTCCTTGGGGATTTTCATGGTGTTGCCACCTGTGTCCAATTTTAACTTGCAGCATGCGTAATTCAACAAGAACAAGGTTGATAGCAACTGCAGCACCGTTGTAGCACTTTCCCAGTTCGAACATGGGTGATCACAGCTGATTTCGATGCCTTCGGCGATATGATACTCGCAGCAAGTGTTTCATTTGCGGCGCGGATGATTCGGAGGAGCAGTTCAGGGGTTCGTGCTCGGGGCTCGAGTTTCCGGGGGTGGAGGGGTTGATGGCCACTGCCCCTCTCACCTCAAGCTGGCTTTGGTCGTACGGGTAATAGCTATTCCGGCTCTCCTCCGAGGATTCCAATCCCGCTTCTCCCCTGGAGGTTTGGGCTGTTGTCCCCTGAGTCCCGCCGCCGCCGCCGCCGCGACCGCCACCACCAACTCCCAAATCTCGTCGCCCCTTCGCCTCTGCCGCCGCTGCCGCCACTGCCGCGCCTAGTGGCAGTGGCAGTACAACGTCGGCAGTCTCGGAGGTGTCGGCGGCCTGACCCCACGCTCGGCGAACCCTGGTGCCTGGCCGTCTCTGTTCCCGGTCGTGCTCGCTATCCCGGAAGCTTCCTCTGCTGTTGCTGCCGCCACCGGGCTCGGCATCGCTTCTTCTCCCTTGTATACCCCCGGCATCTCCTTCCCCATCCTCGTCCTCCTCCTCCTCCTCGTCCTCCTCCTCGTCGTCCTCCTCTTCGTCGTCCTCTTCTTCCTCCTGGCCCCCGTTCTCTTCCCGCCCAAGGGGTGCACCGGAAGCCACGGCAGAGAGACGTTTTGCTGCGTCGTTGTCGTCTGCCGCGCCGGCTTCGAGGTGGCCGTGACCACCGCCGGAACGAACACTGGCCACGCCTCGGTTCCCGCCGCGCCCGCCGTCTCTACCGCCACCCCCGCCTTCGCCACCGCCGCCCTCCACGACCACCAGGGCCGTCGCCGGGATCATGGACTTCGTCTCCTGAGAGAGGATATTTCGGGCAGAGAGATAAGATTGGTGTGATCCGCAGCTGTCTTTCCAGTCAGCTGGCATCGAAATGCATCCGGCCCAGCCTACTCGGAACGGTAGGTCTGTCTACGACGTTTTGTTACGAGCCCGTTTCAGCTTGTCGGTCACCTCTCGGGGTGTATTGTTCGTGTTGTCTCGACGAACATGTCGGCCCTTGTGTCAAACAGGACACGCTCTCAATACTCCTATGCTGCACTGCAACTTCATGGGCTCCCCACCCGTGTTCATTCCGATCGTCTTGCGCCGCCTACCAATGACTTTTCCAATGAAACTCTGGGCCCAACAACCTATCTTTACCAAGTTAGCCATCCCCGATTGTGCCCTGAGGTTGGAAATGGCCGAGAAATCGCATCCGTATTGGCCGAGGCGTAGGTCATTGGGAAGTGAGTCACTCAAGACGACTCCAATGGAGCCTTGCTGAGCCTGTTACCGATAGGCCGCTACACTTCACAGCTCATTTTTTGTTCCAGCCGGGTCATTTGTTGTTGTTTGCTTCATGTTTTCTTGACAGCAGCTGTACTTGTTCCCGGACCTGTAGGTGGTGTCTCAGCTCCTCGCACCGCGTTTTCGCCGCTTGAAGCTCGACCTCGAGCAACTCCTCTCTGCGCGTACGTTCACAGACAGATGGAAAGAGCCGGGCGGATCATTTTACGAAGATGAGGCCTACACTAGTACCACGTGCGGTGTGTTGTGCATAGTCTTAGATGATTAAGTCGATGCACCATCATTCAGCAATGTGACCATCCAACGTCTGGGGAAAAGGATGTCGAAGACGAGGGAACTACCCAGTGGATGAAGGCGTGGGGCACGGAGTGGCAGGTGCCGTACCAAATGTTAACATTGTTGCCTTATCACGAGGTGTGTGCCAGTGAATATGGTTGGCACTATGCTCTTCCATAGAGATTATGTCACGCTACACCACACTAATTACGGTCGGGAATTGCTATGCAACCCCGACGCGAAATGTTTAACTGCGTTCCCCGCTTCCACCCACCCCTTCCGGCACATTATTGCCCAAGAGTTTGATTCCACACTGCTTTCGGAACATGTTGGCTGTGGCTTTCGACTGTCCTATCCCTCCCACAAATTTGCAGATCGTTTTCACGCGTAGTACAACACGCCTGGTTGAATATGGACACCAGTAACTGGGTAGAGTACAAACGATTCTGTGCCATGCCGTACCAACCTGAACGACGTATTCCACTCCTGACCAATGCAATGCTTTCGGACTATAAGTAGGGTGTCGAAGAAACCACCAGCGTGGTAGTCTACTCTCTCACCGAGCGTGAATGTCTTCGTCGGCCTCGTCTTCATCGCTGTCGTTGTCAGAGCCCTCTTCTCCCCCCCGGTCGGATCCCCTCGCTTCCTGCGCTATTCTTCCTACACCACCGCCGACGTTTCCTTCTCGTTTACTGCCGCTCCCGTACCCGCTCCCCGCAGCAGCTACCGCCACGCCGTCCCTCTTCGCCATCTTTCCGCCCGCCGTTTGACCTCCTCTGCCACCGCCGCCTCCCAACTTTCCCACCCCCCACGGCAGGCTCTCTGAGTCCTCGCTTCCTTCTTCAGAATCCGACACGTAAGGGGACCAACCGACGTTGCTCTTGTTGCTCTTGGTGTTGTCGCCGCGCTTGGCGGCGGCCAGCACCGATGGGGGCTTGCCGGTACCTGCCGGTCGGTGGAAGCCGGAGTCCTGAACGGGGAAGTCGTTCCCGCTGGATACGGTTGCCGGAGGTCGGGGCGGCGCCGGGGGGAGGTCGTTCGCACGCCCCCAGGCTGCGCCCTGGGTTTTTCCGAGGAAAACGGCGTTGGGGTTTCGGCGAAAGGCAAGGGGTGAGCTGGGGTTTGAGTACAACCTCCGCTGCTCTTCGATTGGGGCTCTTCTCGGGCATAAGATCGCGAGGGAAAGAAATGCGACAACAAGTGTCACAGCAACGCCCCCAAACCTTGGCAAATGTTTCTAGAAGTTTTACGCCGTACAGCAAACGTACACCATATATGTTTTGTGCGGCACCTTCTCGCGAGAACGTCTAGCCGAGGGAAACGACAAAACATCGACAACAGACAGTGCTTGCTCGTAGCACACAATGCATATGGTGTTACCCAACGAAACTAGCAAGTGAAGATTCCGATTGCCGAACTATTGGCACAAGGTTTCTATTCTGATCTTAAAACAGCTCGCGACGACTCACAAAACTTCAGACAGTTCGCTTCCCTCTTAACCTTTCTTCGCGTTCCTCTTTCTCTCTAGTTTTTGCTTTCTCTCTCTCGCTTTCTTTCTCTCTAGCTTTCTCTCTAGCTCTCACTCTCGCTCTCTCGGCCGCGCTCACCTCCACCCCCTCCCGAGCTGCCGCCATCTCCTTCCGCTCCACGGCTTGCTCGAGCTCTGCCCTCTCCCTTTTCCGCCTCTCGATGACCTCCCACACCCCAGATGTCACCACCGTCGGTGCCGGCACAACAACCTTCGTCCGTTCGTTTCACCAAGTAAATGCCAACGCAGGACGGCTGTCAAAAAGCAAAGAATTTCGATAGGAATGCGCACCGTATCGTAGCCCTTCGTCCTTCGAGGTCATTTAGTGGCATTGCGATCATCATCACAATTTGTGTATGGGGCAACCCGTGTAATAACGTGAGAATTCATATGCCTTGAGTTGCTGCGCCGGGTGATATATTTTGCTGGAAAAATGATCCTCTCTCAAGGAGAAAGGAACATTATGTGGAGGCGTTCACGTAAGAGTTGAGTAGACGTAGCGTACGCTGGGTCCGACGTTGGAATGTTGACTTGTCTACGGTCCACAAGAACAAAGCTCACCGCGTGAGACGGTGAACCATTTCCCTTTCCCGAAGGGTCCGGAGGTGATGCTTCAGCTGCTGCTGGGTGGGCCCATCGCGCGCGAACGCGAGGCGCTGGGGGCTGAGGCAGCGCCACCGCAACTTCTGCTGCTGCCGGATATACAGGCGGTTGACCTGCTTCTGCTTCTGGTGTTGGCCCTGGTGCTTGCGCTGGTGCCGGCGCCGGTGGTGACGCGGGCGCAGGCGGTGGCACGGGTGTTGTTTCTGCGACCGTGGCAGGAGTTGATTCTGCCGCCACGAGGGGTGGATCTGCAACGGTCGCTGGCACTTCGGCCATCGGATTGCCAACAGAAGCGGCGGTCGTGACGACCGGCGAGACGGAAGGGGGGGTAGCGACGGTGGTGGCTGTCGTCGCTTCTTGCCGCGTTTTTTGTTGCTGTTGTTGCTGCTGTTGTTGGTGCTGGCGCGAGTTTTGTATTGACTGAAGCGCCTCTCGCGCCTCTTTCGCCTTCGCTGCGGCGGCCTGATTGAAAACGTTTCATCGGCGACAATGGCGCGATTTAGAGTCAAGGGCGGCTTGCTTCCGGAGAACATGGGGCGGTCAACCGGTGCAACCGCCATCCCAAGAGGAAAATAACCCGACGTCTTGTTGGGTCTTCAGCTTGTAGAACCATCTACGACGAATGTATTGCACGGGGTTCGCGGGCACCCGGAACCAACGGATATGGGGAAAGCCCGTGAAAAGTTTATGTTGTTGGCGGTGGTAGTATTGTCTTCATATCAAAACCTATTGTAAACTCTATCCAGTCCTCTTGTTCCAACTCTTCGAGGCTAAGAAACGGGTTTGACGCGTATCGGCACCCCAGTAAGGGAAAGCTGAAGTGTTACAAAATAAAGGACCTCTGAACAAGTCGTATCACTCGCTGGTGGTGCAGCAAACACCCTTTATGTTGTTTTATGCTCAATGTTATGTTTCATTGCGGTCTAGCCTACATCGGCCCCAACGAATGAAGTAACGCCAGCCGAAAACAGCGCTATGAAACACGCATCGACTACCACGCCGACCTGCGCACCTTTGATGCCGCCGCCGCAGCCCGTTGACGGCGCTGCTGCTCCCTGTCGAACATTTTGCGATCGAGCTCCACCTTTGGCAGGCCAAACATTTTGCAGCCGACACACAATAACGATCATTCAATGTTGCAGCTTCAAGCTTCGCTTGTTAGGTGACAATATCGAAACTCAGTGAGCCCCACAAAGTGTGATTGAAGTAAAAAGAACAGGACCGTCAGTAGTTCCATCTTCCAACACAAAAATTACACAACGCAGCTCAGAGTTCCACTCAAACACCTGGGATGGAGCTCTACGGTACCCTGGTAAGCACACCCGGAAACGCAATACACATACCTATGTGCCGTATACGTTTCACGTTTAAAACAACGGTTGACATGCAACAAAGACTTGAAACTGTTGTGCAGCCTTTGCATCCACCGCAAACTATTCGCCCCACGTTGACGGCAATGCCCCTTGCTAAAGGAAGGGGTCTAGACACTGGACGAACATTCAGCCATCAACGTCGTGTGGCGTTCTGTCTTGCTGACCTTGTCCTGCCGAAGGCGATCCCTTTCCCTTTCCCTCTGGAGGGCCTCTTCCCGCTTGCGTGCTTCCTCTCGCAACGACGCCTCGTCTCGCTGAAAATCGTGCCGAAGTGGACAAATGGACAACGACGACAACGGCAACAGTGACACCGGCGATAACAGCGACCGCGGGGAAAACAACTCGTCGTTTTCAATGCGAGATAGGTGGACCGACTACATGTACGTTTCAGAGCCAGGCATCTACATTTCCGTGCCGAACGTTCTTGAATACGGAATGGCGACACAGATGACCTCTCACATCGAAACCTGTGTGCAACCAGCCGACAGAGAATAAAATCGACCCACCAGCGTCTTTTCGAGGTAGGACGGGGGGCAGCGAAGTAGTAGCATGGACGGTAACTCCTTTGTTCGCATGGAATACGTACAGGATGGAATTCTGGAATGGCAGAATTCAGACGCGCAGGAATGACAGGGACCGCGACCGCAGTGGCGAGCAAAGCGTGGCCCTTCACAGCGTTTGGGCAGGAAAATGCCCTACCGATAAGCGAGCAATCTGCGATGACGTCCGCAGCGTCCTCTACGCGACATGCATACACACACAGTCCCTCCCTACCCTGATCATGGCCGCTGCAGCGAGCCGTTCAGCCTCCCTTGCCCTGCCGAACTTGTCGAGATCCTTCACCCGAGCCACGTCGGATTGGTCGGCCGCGACGCTGCGCGGCCTACCCCCTCCCCCACCCCCGGCTGCCGCCGCCCCGCCCATCCCGGGAGAAGCAGCCTTGCTGCGACCCTCGCCTCCCCCGAAGCTTCGGCGACGGCTCTGGTTGATTTACGGGTATACGCGAGACACGTAGTACGAAAACAGTGTCGTCTGTGTCGAAGCTCTCAACAACAAGTTGATTGCTCACTTTTTCGCTTGCGCCATGTATCACCGACGTTTCCGTTCTGGGCAACAACTGATGACTTCGAATTGCATGTTTATTTGACGGGAATTTCTGGTCTAGGACTGTTTTGGCGGGGTGACAAAAATGTTCCCTTGTGATGCATCTGTGGCCCAGCACGTGTGTTCCGTAGCATGTGTGGGGAGGAAGTCATAATTTTATTTAGCAAGATGTTGAGGTTAACGCTTCAACCTAAACAACGATGGCAACAATAACAAACATCGGCCGAAACCAGGAACGACGACGACGACAACACACCTGGATCCGGGCCGGGACTTGTCTATCGAGAATCTCTCGGCGGTCCTTGCTGTCCGCACCAAAGACCGGAGAGCATGGTTCAAGCATTCAAAACGATAGGCAGAAAGGATCGTACCGGGATATTATTTTCCGTGCGTAAGTTACGAGGTGGGAGAAAGATGAGCGCTGCTGAACGGTTTATAACGCAAATATGCAGTTCACGATGTACTGTGGAGTGGTGGGTGGAGATGGAACACGAGTTACGGCCACAGCAGCAGCATCAACTACCACAAAAATAACAACGACGACAACGACGACGGCGACGACGACGACGACGACGACGACGACGACGACGACGACACCGGCAACCTACAAAACTATTACCATCAACAACGAGGGCGGCGACGAACAAGAGAAGAACGAGAACACGAACAAGGGCGTAGGGCGTTTCGTTGCCTTCTGCAAGAGTGGAAAGCATAATCGACAATAACCGCTCTTACCGGGGCTCTAATGATCGACGGCCTTCCCTGCTGCGAGGGGTGGCCTGCCCGTGAGCGTCGGGGCTTGCTCCCGCACACCTTTGTCTCGGCTCCTTCGATTCCCCCCCAGCTACAAGCAAACCTCCGACTCTCCGGGCCGCGGCAGCCTTCGGGGCGGACGGACGTAAAGACAAGGGGAACCAATGGACTGAACGGGAATCCAGAACAAGGAGACCGCGGTTCATGTACGAACTTCGGGATACGGTGTGCTGCGATGAACGTTTCGCAGATTTTCAAGCACCGGATATCTACATATTCGAAAAGTTCATCCATTTTGGTTCGAGCTTGCTAATGAAAACACAATCGTCCACGTATCCTTATTCATTCTTCCGAACAAATTTGCTGCTCTACCATCGGGCCCAGTTGGTCGGGACCATGCCTACTCTTCCTCTTGTCCTGTTTCTCTCGCTTGAATACAACACCATCCACGATGGGTGGAGCCTAACAACCTATCACGGAAGCGTTGCGTAGCACGAAGATCCCCGGCATCCAACTCCGAACCTGCACAACGACATGATCTTGAGTTAAGCAGCCCTCGCCGCACTACAAGACACGAACGGCGAACCTCCCCCGTTCGCTCGAAGAGGGCCTTGGACTACGATGTTGCGGTATGTGCAATAAGAACACCCCCCTCATGTTCGATAGTATCCGCCATACAAAGTGCAAGAGACAATCAAGAACCAGGCAGTCCCAATCCAGAATCTAACCACATTCTCGTCAATATCAACCACCGCATAGACCCAACTTACCTCGAGCTGTTGCGCAGCCGCCGCCCCAGCACCACCTGACCCCCTCCTGCCCCTTCCCTCGTTTACAATGGAAACCCCGCTGTTCTCGGCGGCAGCAGCGGCTACCCCAACCCCCACAACTCCTGCTTGCCACGCCCCACCGACCCAGCTTGGAACGTTGTCGGGCCCGCCACCGCTTGGTCTTGCTGGTGTTGGTGCTGACGGAGGGGGGGGAGGAGGAGGAGGCGCTACTGGTGGCAGATTTCTGCTCTCGCTGGCGTGCCGTAGTCGCAGGCGCTCTTCCCTAGAGGGTCGGAGGACGAGTGGGGAGAGGGGGAAAGGACGGGAGGGACGGAGCGAATTAAACACACGTTTTGCTTGCCAATACATATTTCTTTTCGTACCGTTCTTGTCAAGGTAGTCAGTCATGCCTTTGAGAAATTAGGAGAGTAATAGACAACCGTCAACATGTTGGAACGCGTGCCGAGAGTTCTGGCTTTTTAATATATGCGCTGTAGTGAATACGCCTCAGTTGCGGAGGTGAGGGGACTTTCCACAAAGGTACAGTTACGCAGTATCACCATGGCCGCGTCTTTTGGTAGAGGGTATACATACGCCTTTTACTGATTGGTAGGCACTCGCCTCTCCTGGCGGACAGTAACATTGTACCGATGTCTCAAACCAAGTTTCCGGCCGTCCGATTGGGCGAAGACACTCTAGCCGTGTACGATCTTCCCTTCAGCAAAAACAACATCATCACTGGTTCTGGGGCAGCGTTATTCAGTAGATACAGGTAGCTCGCCTCTCTTTGCGGAGGCGCGCCAGGGCCGACTCGACGGCCTTCCGGCGGTCCTCCTCCCGACGAAGAGCGCCCCTCTGCTCCTTCACGACCTGTGTAGTGTTCCGTGGGCCAGAGCGAACAGCGACAAGTTCGCGCCTATGTAACATTAATTGTGGTCTTGGTGGCAGTCGTTCGGCGTAGTTATTGATACGGTTTCTAGGTTGTTCTCTTGGCGGTAGCGTCGAGACTGTGGTTGCCTGAAGATCTTGTCGACAAAATAGGTCATGACTGTCCTTGTGATACCGTCGGATGATTGATTCCACCGCCTCGAAGTCTACGCTTCGCCCGGTCTCCCGATTTGAACGGGGGAACACACCCCAGAACAAGTATTTGAAACAGGCTACAAACTCACACGTTGTACTGTTTGTGTGTGTTAATCGCCGTGAGAAAGTTTTCTAAAAACCCTAGTCAGGCTAGCAACTCCCGACTTTAAAACCACAGCAATTACCAAACTTGGCGTCTTGACCTGGAGCTTCTCCAAGCAGAAATCGGTCAATGACCAAAAGGAATGACGCGGGTGGGCAAAAGGAGAGATTTGCTCCCACCATCCTTGAATGGCAGCAGCTTGTTGTGTTGAAATGCTGGTTAGACAGTTAATCTATTGACCCTGGACCAGGCCTACATTTGAATTCACGTGGGTGGCCCTGCAGTAGTGTTTCTTGCCAGAACTGGTTCCATCTGATTGATTCCAACGTATACCGGGCCATGTCACCCTACACAACATGCTCCTTAGCTTTATCCTGCACGCTGCCCCCTCGTATTCTTTTTCGCAAGCGACCTATCGACCGTCGTACCCTGTTCCCGTCGCATACCTTGGCCACTGTACGGGCATCGGTCGGCCGGACTGTTTCTGGCGGGTTGAGGGCACTCTTCACCTCCTCCTGTAATGTCGGGTACACATACATGCGGTGCGGCCTGTGGTGAAGGGGGAATACTCGAGGATCATGGACCGGGACGTGAGTTGCAAAAGCGAGAGACGTTGGCTCTCGTCCCTACGCCAGGGGAGGGCGTGTGCCGTTTCGACCTTAAGATGGAAAACATGTTCCCCAAGCCTCGTGAAATTCCAAGGAAGCGTGTGCTGAACGGTCCCAATTGGGTCTGTTCTCCAGGTTAGCTATAAAACGCGTGGAATATGTATGGTGATGGTCTCGTCATCAAACCATAACGGAATTAGTCACACCCGCCGTGCCCTCAGCTGATATTTGCCCGACATCGTTCTGATTCACTAGGATTGGTGGTCTGTGCCCCGCTGGATGTATGCCCTTGCTACGTGCCTCAGTTTGAGCACCAAGAGTAGCTTACCTTCGAGAGCCGTGAGTGCCATGAAACACTCAGACACTCTTTGGCTATCGGGTGCAGGCAGTGTTGCCACTCTGAACGCGTTCATATATACGCCGAATGGCGACCATTGGTTCAATAACTCGCCCTCGACCTACTAACTGCATGTTGGAGTCCTGCGTTCGAATGATAGGCTTTCCATCGCCTTGCTGGGGAGTGAGTGTGACTAACACATATTTGAGGGTGAGCTAAGGTAGGCGGGAGAACGACCACCGCACTATCAATGACAGGGTCTGACAACCCGGAAGAGACGCTCTACTTATTTCCGAAATCACTGCGAAAGATGGGGACCTACATGAGAGGGGGCAATCGCAGAGAACGAATGAGTCTATAGTATCTCGTCTTTTACCTGCAGTCCTAGCTCTTCCATCTGCCTCTTGAGAGCCAGCATGTCTTGGTTCGATCCCAACCCCGCGATGTCGCCGCTGTCGTCGTAGCCAGGCGCGCTCGATGGACCCTAAGACGTTCCGTCACCCCGCACCAAACCGTATTACACCCCCCAAGAAAAGCGACACGCTCAAAAGGGTAAAGTGTTTCGGCACTAGCGAGCGTTGATAGAAGGCTGGGTCGCCGTATACACGACAGCAGCGTAAATATATGCTTCAGAACTTGTATTTTCTCTACGCGGTGCCTCTATTCCGGTTGAAACATTGTATCGCCAAGCGCAACGGTCCGCTTGGAAATGCCTCGGAAACAGACGAACTGAATTTTCTCTACCACCCTCCAACCCCCCAATCCCGCAACGGATTTGCCTGCTGGATGTGGAATGTGAACTCAGTCTACCGATGAATGCCTAACACCCCTGCGAGCTAGGTCATGGCGGAGTCCTCAAACGCACTGACCCGTTAACAAGGACGGGACACCCCGGCTCTGGTGTCAGAGCTAGGTAGGCCCTTGCCCCCCGAAGACAAACACGCTAACAACATACAAGTTTTACGCTTGCTTGTCCATTCATGGAGGAGATCTCCGACGTGCCGATATTTTCATTCAACATTGAACGCATCGGGTTAGCTTGTGACACGAACTCGATGCCACCTGCCTGACGGACCACGGACAACCGGACTCCTACGCATTTGGCGTCTTCACAAACAGGGACCCAATTCACTCAAAGCATCGAAGCAAGGCATCGGATTTGTCTGGAGGGGGGGATTCTCACCTCGGCATCTGCAAGCATGTTGACGGCCGCGGCCTTGAGCACCATGGTCCCCTCTCCCATCTTATGGGACTCCCTCGACACGATGTCCGCCAGGAAATTGTGTATGTGCTTCTTTATGAACCCTAGCTGAAGGATCTACAGGCGGGTGACAGCCACACCGAGACGACAAGACACCGAGACAGAGGCGTACCAAGGTGAGACCTTTTCAGGCAAGGCCATGTCAACAGTGCAATGATAGGGACAGCTCGGCGCGGCTTCCCCGTCTGGCCAATCAGTTTATTTGAGTGTACCTTTTTAGGGTAAGTTACCCTGTGACCACGGGAATCGGCCGCGTCGAGTGTTGGATCAGTACGGACATACGAAGGTACTGGGTAGAGAGAGATCGGAACGGTTTTTAATGTGAAGACAACAACAACAACAACAACAACAACAACAACAACAACAACAACAACAACAACAACAATAAGCTTTGGTCGATACGCCGTGCACCCCTCGCCCGTATCAACACGATGTAGATCATCCTACTTGGGTTACGACAGGAACAACCCTTCTAACCTGGCCGATACTGGGCCTCCCAAAATCGACAGATTCATCAAACCATGATAATCAGCCGTGCCGAACAGAGATCCTTTCCCTGACGTAGGGGATCTGATTGAGACCATCCTTAACCCCGACCCATTCAACACACGCTGGTGTACCTGGTCGAGATCTGGCCGCTGGGAGGGCGAAGTGGCAAGCATCCGGCTGATCAGGTCGCGCAGGTTTCGGCTGTACTTGACGTGAATCGACGGGTACCGCCCCTTTGCCACGCGCTGGGCGAGGCCGTGGAGGCTGTCGCACGATTTGATTTTCCCGTCCGTAAGTAAGGGGAGACGTGAGGGGAATACGAAAGAGAGCAACCTCGTGTTGGATGTGCTGTAGTCACTGAAAGATGTTCCCACGAGTGTTGTAGATACGCCGTACAGCTCAAAGATACATTGCCCAGCCCGTTCAAGCGCTGTGGCAACAAGCCAGGACGTTTGATATCAAGAAGAAAACAAGAATGATACTGAATTCTCTAGTGGCACAGCTGCCACACACTAGTCCAATAACATCCAATCACAATGAGATCGAATTGCCGGGAAGAACCAAAAAACCCCTGACCACTTCACTAGAATATGACCTGCGACATCTACCACTGTCCTCTTCCTGTCCTAGTCTCCTCGCCTGTCTATTGCCCCCCGTCGCTCCCATGCCTCACCTAGTTGCGTCGAAGGCGTGGCTGAGCGCCGACATCTCGTACAGGACGCACCCGAGGGCCCAGATGTCAGACTTGTGGTTGTAGGGCTTGTTGTTGAAGAGCTCAGGGGACATGTAGTATGGCGTTCCAATCCGTGTGCTGGCAAAGTCCATCGTACCCTCCAACACCTTCCGCACCCCCGAACGGTTGTCATGCGTACGGGCGTATGTTGCTCTGTTTCGTTAGTTTCTGCGAGGTTGAGATTTTTATTTCTTGCTCCGAGTGGTACGTGTGTCTTTTGCTATTAGACACGGAGTATTGAGATGTAACCGAACTGTTCTGTATTCTCGCGCCCCCCACCCCTCTATATCAATATCCGAGCGTGCCATACCATTGGGCCGTGTCCATACCCACATGCTAGTGAGAGTGGAGGTGAGCGGCAACAAATGTACGCGCTTCTAGATGATAACGAAGTATCACGCACGTTTCTTATTGCCTCTTCGTGATGGGACTGGTTTCGGTCGAATGCATGGTATTCACGGTGGACACCATGTAGAGGTTCACGAGCCTTTAGACTACGACGATTTGACCACGACCATAACAACAACAGCAACAGCAACAACAACAACAACAACAACAACAACAACAACAACAACAACAACAACAACAACAACAACAACAACAACAACAACAACGGTAGTAATTCAACACACCTTTGATATTCCAAGGTCGCCTAGCACCAGCCGGCCATTCCCTAGGAGGAAAATGTTCTGCGTCTTGAGGTCTCTGTGGAGGACCAGGCGGCTGTGCATGTAGTGCAGACCAAGCGCGATCTGAACGAACCAATGAAGGATCTTGCTTTCGGGAAAGAGCCGCTTCCTACGCAAACACGGTCAAGGATAATGCGCGGAAGAAATAAGGTGTGGTATTGCTATGATACCCGCCAACGTGCCTTTCCGTTGAGCACCTGGCTGTTCCAAAGTAGTCTTCACAAGCGTAGCAGTAGCATGACGCTTGAAAACATCAGTATTGGAGTCAAAAGTGCGCTTGCCAAGACGGTTGATGTCCTGGCGTGTCGTTTTGCTCTGGCTCCAACGTATTGACCAGTAAGCAAATGCTGCGAAACAAACTAAACGCCACCAACGCACGTGCTCCCCTTCAAATGAAAACGAGCGCGACCCAGGGAAGGGATGCAGCATCAAGCTTATACCAGAAGGCTCCCCTCACACTCTCAACCACCACCTCAAGCAAAGAACAGAGGGCCTAGGTTATACATCTTGCTTCGATCGTGATTTACAACAGTCCCACGGCTAAGACTAGACCACACGTTCAAACCTCACCGCGCGTTCTTGATTTGCGTGCTGAGGTCGCCCCCGTCGCAGTATTCCATAACGATGCACAGGTGGTCCTTTCGCGGGGTGAGAAAAGAGTCCTTATACCCCACAATGTTCGGGTGGTGCAGCCTCCGCATGAGATCCACCTGCGGGTGCGGCAGGCGGTTTCGTTCCAAGTTGCACTGTGTACATGCGCTACTACAGCTCAGTAGTGATCCGCTGCCCGTGACAAAACATCAGCCATGCTGAGCGTGCGTGAAGTACTACGTCGAACGTATGACCGCACCAACAACGCATGATGTGGAGCTGAGTTCATCCTCAAGGCTATGTTTTCGTAGCTGTTCGATCTCTTTTTTTGCGTATTGCTTGCTTCATACAGCAGTATCGCATCCCCAAAACTGAAAAGAAAGACTTAAAACAAGAACACAGGGCACCCACCCTATATACAGAATGCGCCACAACTTTAACCCTTTTAGCTACAGTTCCGATTGCAATTTCGATTACTTCGTCAGCAGAAATATGGCATACACACACGGGCGCCCTCTTCCTGCTGTATGATCCTTGCCGCCGTGATTCATTCGTGTGTGTACCTTCGCGATTGTGTGCACACATGTAAGATTTGGAGCATTTGTCTTCCAAGAGCCGCTTCTCGAGGAGGAGGCCCCAAAAAAAGACGGAATAACTCATTATCGTAGTAGGGTTAGAACATCTTGTTGTGGCCAATTGGACGCTTCACGAAGGTTGTTCAATGTAATGTACAAACACTCAGCGAGTGACGTTGAATGGCGAGCATTGTGTCAGCGGATCATCGTTGTCGGTGTTGATCTTGAGTTTCGACATGGGTTGCAATTGGTTGCTCCATCGTCGAGAAGAAATTGACTTGTTTTGCTCTCGAATTGCCATATGTGAACGACAACAGCGCCAAATTCCATCAAACTGGCATCGGAATGTTGCAGATAGTCGGTTGGACTAAAGTCGTGGATTCGAGACCGGCGACAACCACGACGCAGGCAATCAAGCGAAGAAAACAAAATGAAAAACTCTCACCTGAGAGAATTGAACGGGGAGGCATGTGCTATATGTAAGTCGACCCAATCACCCCGTGGGGTACCGTCACGTAGGATGCTATGGATATGTGGATACAATGGAGCACGTTGATGCTGCCTATAAACATGACGGGTTTGAAATTGCTACAGCACACAGCAGAAACACTCGACACCTCTGCGATGTGACCATTGAATACATGAAAATACCTCCGTGCGGCAAGCTTCTCGTTCCTTGCGGGGAATGTTCTTGATCTTGATTATCTTCGCGCACACGAGTCTTCGCTGCTGCCGATGCCGCATGAGATACACCTTTCCAAATGACCCAACCCCTAGTACCTTAATCCTCTCGTACTTCTCCATCTCTTCTAAGCTGCAGCCGTGCAAGCTGTTGCGTCTATTATTGGCAGTCAGCAAACTATACAGTAGATCTTCAGCCGGCCTGTCACCGATGTGCGTGTTCGTGGTTGTTGCGTCGCGCTGGCGTATGTCCAACTCGCAATGTCCCTGGGCTCCTCGGAGAGACCCAGCAAGAGCCTTTCCCTCGCCACTTATGCACGATGCTTTTGTGCTCCAAAGGGAGTCGAGGCAGGTGTAGGGCCGCGTGTTTAGCAGCCCGTGTTTCGTTGGAGATCGGATCTTTCTTGGCAGTTTTACAAATAATGCGGCGCAATTAGAGATCTCCGACGGCCCCACCGCCCACCGCCGCGTTGGCTTGGACGAATATGTATACAACGTGCATGCACACGATACACGATACGCCATGCGACTCTTCCAAGCAAAGACAAAGCTGTACACACATCTCGTGGCCCGCCGAGCATTGTCTTCCGTGGAGAAGGGCAGCAGGTTCGACATCACCCATCGCTCTCATGTCGTGCGAGATAGCTCTGCTCAGAAGGACATCAACGCAAGAGCATGGAAGCTAAGCGGCGCGTTCACACGCTTCGACCGGAGCGTGAGTGTTCCCGTGATCCTATTATCCCCACTCACCCACTGATTCGTTGAAAGAGAACGGCCCACCTTGGCTGGGTATTACGTGGTGATCGGTGTAGAGTTGCTGTGTGAGTTGTGTTGGTGTTATTACGCTCTTGGAACACTCTGGAATGGAATGTATTGCGGGGATTTCCTGGAGCAGACGTACGGACACGGGGTGCATGTCACCGACACATGGTTGCTGGCGGAAGCCGGGAGCCGTATTCCCGCCGCCATATACGATGTTGCCAGAACTTTACGCCCACATGTTGTGGTTAATTCTATTTCTGCCGCCGCAAAGCAGCAACCAGAGTTGTGCCTGTGGTGCACACATGGTGCTGTACGGTAAGGAGCTAGTAGTTACGCCGCATATGCGACAGGTTGCACACGATACCACACCCCCTGGACCCTCTGGACCGATTTTCAAAGCTCTACTACTGCACGACGAATAGGATGCCACAACCAAGTTATACCTTCTCGGAAAGCTCTCTACAAAACGCTTCCAACCCCGCCAGTTTCGGCACCGAAATTGTTTAGCTGTACGTATAACTTCTGGAGCTTTGAAAATCGATCCAGGGGGTGTGGTATCTTACGCAACGCACTCTGAGATCATCCAGTGTCGAGGCAAAGGGAGACACGACGCTGCTGTTACCTCACGGGTACGTAGGGAACACGCTACTTGGTTTGATTCTGTAAGAAGAAAAATAAATCAGCTCGAAGTACGTGCCTAGCGATCTGTTCATCTCCGGAATGTTGGTTCACCTATTATCAAAGAGAGTCTTCAACTGGAAGTTACCTCTGCCCTTCGTCATTCCGTCAGAGTTGTTCTGCCAGCTTGTCGCAACTTGTTCGTCTTTCATTACCAGCGATTTCAAGCGAAAATACAACTTCCTTTTCTGAAGCCTTGGTTTAGACGCCGACAGATGGCCAACTCTAGCGCGTGCGGCGCCTTGGGCGGTCCCGCCGTGGGCGCTGGAAGTCACATCAAGCATTATTACAGATGGACATTCGAGCATGCACTTCAGGACGCCAATGGCTTACTCTGGTATACTCTCTATTGTAGCCGTCGACCATGTGGCAGGCGACCGCCGCCGACTTCGGCGGCCCGGCCTTTCATAGGAAGTGCACGAGCACCGTATCTGACGGGAAATAAATTGAAGACATGAAAGCGTCTGGAGATACTACTGAATTTGATTCGGTCTCGCGGCACGACGACTGTACGTACCAATCGTTCTGAGTCCCCTGGAACTGATCACGGCCACTGCCCTTGTCTGATGTTGCCGGTGTTGTCGTGGACATTGGTGCCGCTATTGCTGCTGTTTTTTGTCGTGTTCTGCATCGTTTTTCTTTCCGTCGACGAAAAATCAAAACGTTGGTATACTTCAAAGTTCGAGGTTTTCGAGGTGAGCAAGGCCGGCGGTCTGAAGCGCACGAGCATCACCTTGGCGGACGTGCTTCGTAACTTCGGCGTCCACGCCCGCGACGTGCTGTCTCTTGGGCTGCAGGTAAGGAGGAGGAGGAGGAGGAGCAGGAGGAGGGGGAGAAAGACTAGCAGGAGGAGGGGGAGGAGGAGGAGGAGGAGGAGGAGGGTTTTGGGAGGCTGGAGGGGGTTTACGCATTCGAAGGGCGCGTGTTTTCTGCGATTTGCTGAGTTCTGCTTACCCATCTGCAAGCACTGGTGAACGCCCCCCAGCCCCTAAACATTGGTTGAGAGCGGTTTATGCGACGCAGACCGAAATCAGCCGACTAAAAAATGTTCGAAACTCAAGTTCCGGGTGTTTTCTCGTTAGGAGCACCATTTTACGATCAGCCCGCGCTCTCGTCGTATCTATAACCGTTTCTGAGTCTCACACTCACTCTCGCTCTATCTAAACTCTTTGTTGAGTCTCACTCCGTCTTTTTTCGTGAGCGTACGGATCCGTACCCAACCCAGCCAAATCCCAAACACAACCCAACCCCAACCCGACCGACCGACCACCCGACCGACCGGCCAATTCCATTTGATCGTGTTTCCTTCTTGCCCCCCTCCGCCCGTTTTTTTTTTCTCTGCGATTTCTCCGCTCTCACCATTTGGCCCGCCCACCCGTCCGCAGGACGAGAGGTATCACCCGCCGCCGGCGGTGCTACCTCGCGAAGGGGTGGTGGTGATAGCGCTGGGCCCCTTCAAGGCGCTGGTGCACACGGAGGCGTGCGTGCTGTTCGAGGCGGAGAAGATAGACGTGTCGTACATCGCGCCCATCCTCGCGGACCTGGTCCGGGCGAACAACGAGGCGAGAGCAGCATCGGCGTAGCGTGGTGTTGGCGGCGGGAGCGATGATGCCGCTGTTTTGTGGCTAGTGATCTGCGGCTGTTGTTCTTTGTCGTTGCTGTTGTTGTGGTGGTTTGTGATCTGCGACTGTTGTTGTGGTGGTTTGTGATCTGCGATTGTTGTTGTGATCTGCGACTGTTGTTGTTTGTCGTCGTCGTCGTCGTCGTCGTCGTCGTCGTCGTTGTTGTTGTTGGTGTTGTCGGTTGCGATGTGTGATTGTTGTTGCTGATGCCGTCGTCTTTGCCATCCACAACATCAACATCGTTTTCTCCACACACCGGCGCGCTTGCGATTGGCTTGTGGAGACGACTGTGGCTCTTGAGTGTTCTTCCCGGTGCGAGTGGCTAGGCAGGGTAGCTATCTATGTTCGGAGGCAAGTCTGCGTGAATCAACACTCACCCCCGCGACGAACAGTGCAAGCGCGAGCTCCCGACACAGGTTGTGCGGAATGTTTTTACTAGTAATTGGGTTTGCGCGCTCGCTCTTGGCGGACCGTGCTTCACTAACACAGCAATCGGTTGCCATCGATGCAGGTTCCGCCGTCGGAAGGCGTTTGGGATCCCGCGAAGTCAACACCACCATGGCCACCGTCATCGGCAGCAGCAGCCGGTGACGGGGAAAATGGAGACGGCAGCAAAGCGGCTCTTGGTGGCGACGGCCCGAACGTGAGGGGCGAAGAAGACGGCGCTGCTGCTGCTGCGGCCGTCGGCAGCAGGAGACCAGCAGCAGCAGCAGCCGGGGGCGAGGGGAACGATCCAGGCTCGCCTGAGCCGAGGTCGGGGCTCCGGCCGTCGGCAGGAGCTCCTCGGCCATCGACGGCCACAGCGAGAACAAGAGAAGAGGGGGGCGAGTCCGCTGCCGACAAGCTCGCGGCCAAGGTCGGGGACTACGTTCAGGAGGCGTTTCGGTTCGGAGCGGGGGTGGCGTCGAGCAAAGAGCTGTGGGGGAAGAACCGAGATAAAGACGCCGCCGCGCTGCAGAAGGAAGGGAAGGAGGAGGAGGAGGAGGAGGAGGAAGAACACCACCAGATGAAGGTCATGCTTAGGGAGCAGCTGCCGATGCCGTTCGAGCTGGCGATGCTCGAGGTTATGCTACAAGAGGTGAGTGAGACGGTCTCATCGGGAAACGGCAGCAATTTTCAACCACTAACATGGAGAGCGATAGGAGCAGCATCACGTTTGTAGCAGCTTGGGTGATCAGCAGGATTGGGATGCACACGGGAAGGTTGCTGTCGGGTAGTCCTTGAGATTGGCGGGTGGGGAAGGGCCGCACACCCTCAACGAGCCCGAGAGCGCGAGATATTGTCTTTCTTGCTAGACTGGGTGTGCTTTGTCCTAACGGAACGGGGTGTAGCATGTACCGTTTGTTCAGGAACGATATGTGTAGATAGACGAGAGACACCTTTGTTTTTTTCTGAGAAAGGCCTGCCACGTACGTGACCGTAACCTAACCCAACGACACATTTAGGTGTGCACTAGCTACCACCGACGAGCGCACGTCGTGAGGAGGCTCATGGAGCAGGGGCTCAAGCCAAGCGAGACTACGTCGTTCTTCGCGCCGAGTAGAATAGAGCACTACCGGCTCGTGCCGCTTAAGCTGGCGCTCAAGCAGCTGGAGCTGAAGCTCTCCCAGGTGAGCGCAATCTGTCGTTGTCGTTGCTGTTGTTGTTGTTGTTGTTGTTGTTGTTATTGTTATTCCAGTGTCTTACCTGATTTCCGTCCTCAGTACACATGAGCTCAATTTTGCAGAGCCGTGGCCAATGGAGTTAACAGGCCCCTTTGATGACAGCCTAAATTCGCACGAGACCTCAGGCAGCAAGGGGTACGCACGACTCGAAAATGAAAAGGCTACCCACACCAGCCGTATTCACTTGCGGCCAACCTTCAACTATTGATGGTATCTTGCTGCATTGACATTCCCCGGGTATTTTCCTATTCATGTGTGTTGGAACAACCACATATTTGAACACGTACTTAAACACGTGTTTAAACACGACGTACTTATCACCACTGGAGGGGACCACCAAGAAGCATGGATGGATGCAGCCCCGATGCTTGGCAACGTCGGCGACTAGCTCTCGATGGGAAAACCCTTTTTTTTTTTTTGCTAATTGTTGCAGACGAGGGCTTGCCTGGAGGAGCTGATGCAGAGCGACGAGGACATGCTAGGTCTGCTGCTGACAGAGGCCAAGGAACTGCGAAACGGGGAGGTGATGCAGAAAACACGCACAGCGGCACCACTCGGCGGCAACAATATGCGCATGCAAGCCGATACCGCACTCAAACCTAGACCGCTGAATTGTGAATTTTCTCTGCTCTTTCTGGTGCTTTTTCCCAGACTCTGCTACGACAACCTGGAAGAACGAAGTTTCAAGCGCGAATGATAGCATGTACCTCTTCTCCATGTTTTTTTATCCTCTTGTGCAGCTTTTCTCCATGTATCCTCTGTTTTTTTATTTGGGGCTAGACAGGAATGATAGTAGTGAAGCCAATGCAGGTTTGCATTTTTTCTGGTTCGCGTTTGACATACCCCCAATCGTAGTTTGAACGAATGAGGTCGAGGCTGGTATTGTTTGGACGCACCCAACCGGTATTTAGGCCTGCTGCTAGAATAGTACCAACGCCAATTTTCTCACGAGTGAATTGTTTCTAGAATTATAGTTTTGACAGCCAGCTCATCCAACGGTCTTTTGTCGTCTTTCTCTTAATCTGAACAACGCGCGGGACAGATGTTGGACGCACACCGCCACTCGGTGGTGGAGCTGCTCCTGGAGAACTACCACAGGCAGCTGGTGCTGGTGGGGCACGACGTGGCCGCGATGAAGCAGGAGATGGAGTCGCTCCAGGAGCTGTCCGCCATCAGCCTCGACGTGAGCCTCAACAGCATGATCGCGGTGGACGTCCGCCTGGCCATGCTCAACCTAGGGGTGGCCACGTCAGCCTGCATCTTCGGCGCCATGGGTGAGCTAGCTGGCTTAAGTACATGGTCGCATTTGAGCGTATCCACGCACACAAGCCGCCATTACAGTGGCACCGCCGGGTGAGTTAGCTGGCTAAACACGTAATCGCATTTGAGTGTATCTACGCACACAAGCCGCCATTACAGTGGCACCGCCAAGCGCGCCTAGTTACCTCACAACAGAGGATACCGGCCTACAGTAAGCGTAGACCGGTTTGCATGAGTTTTCATGAAACCATGCGAGGCGTGTGCGCATGTCGTCCGGACTACGACGACAAAATGTTTGGCTTGCGTCACAGAGAAATCCTCCACGGAATTTCTCGGCCTGTGGTCCCGAATCGGAACTCGTCAACGGACAAAGTTGAGGCCGTAAATGGAGGAATAGGTAGCCATGTAGCCCTTTGTGAGGGTGACGATTCTGAATGGGACGACTTCACGACAAGCTTGGTGTTGTTTCCACAGGTGCGAAGCTGCGTTCTAAATCGACAGGCTCCATCCCGGTCCTGACGACAATGCGTTCTAGATTTGACTTGAAGATAGCATCGGCATGCCTTTTATTTGTCTGTTTGTTTTTTTAGAAATATCTCCCCCTTACAAAATTCTGTATCTCTACCTGTACGTGTTTTTTGTTTTCGGAAGACCAGTCAACAGCGTCCATCCCGATCCTATTTTGTGTTTCTTTCTGCCAGGGATGAACACGATCAACGGGCTGGAGTCGTCTCACGTGGCCTTTTATTGCCTTCTCGGCGGCAGCGCGGCCGCCTCGGCAATGGCTCTGGGAGGTGTCATGAGGCACCTGCGGTGAGTGGAACTCGTGTGGTTTTACAGCCTGACGAAACACACCACTTTCGGTTGGGCGCGTAACGTCCTTGGAGCAAACGCTAGTGTTTGTTTTTGGTGCGAACTGTCGCGTACATTCACCCACCCACCCTTTCCTTTTAGACATAGAGGTGAGGGACAGGCAACCCTAGGGCACTCTTCGTTCTGTGCTGAGAGGTTGTTCCGTGCTACCGTCGTTATGAGTTGTGTCGGCGATAAGCGTCTCAGCAGCAGCAGCAGCAGCAGCAGCAGCAGCGGGTGTGTGCTGTGTGCCGCGGTCGCTTCGTAGGCTGTGGTTGTACAGCAGCCTACACAGAGAGAGGTTACACTTCGAGCGCGGGTGCAACTAGATGTGTGCCTCGGAACGAAGAAGCAAAGAAAGATGTTTGATTACTGGCTGACTCCCGGGTCAGGCTTCGATGGTGCTTAAGTGGAGTGAACACAAGGGGCGAGTGCGCGCTTGTGTCTCATCTCGAAATCCAAAAACAAAATCACACAAACCGTCAACGCAGGGTTCCCCCGAGATCTACTCGCTATACTGTTCTTTCGGGGTCTGTTCGGACCGTTCGGACAAGCCCAAAAGTTTCACCGCAAGTATTCCGACAATCTCGCCGATGTACTTACGCATGGAGAATATCCCGACAGTCTCTCTGACGTACTCAGTCTCCCTGCTCGACTTCTACAGGCAAGCTTCTACTGCTGTGTATCTAGGACAAGGCGTCCTCAACTCTCAACCTATAATCCCTAGACTACACGTGCACACCACACAAAAGTGTATTATTAGCACATACATGCGCATCACACAGACAGAGACGTCTTGTTGTGTTGCTGCAATCGCCTACAGAGGGAAATGCGTGACTCATGATGCTTCTGGTAGGTACGCTGGTATCCAGCAATGATGCATGTCTCCGACACGACCCCTCGATCACGTACCACAGCAAACAGTGCAGCTCCAAGACCTATCAAGGGTCAACAAACGATTAGCGTAGTACTTTGACCATCTAACGCGAAAAGTCTGGCGGCCGAAGTTTCCCGTCAGCGCGCTGGCGAACTTTCATGTGTTGGTACTTTGCTGCTTCGAATCTCATATCATGGCACAAGGTCTCCCTTCGGGACGTGGGTGTCAAGCCTCCCGCGGGCGACGCAAGACTAAGTACATGATGATGCCCATTGCCCGAATAGGCTGTGTTTTATTTTGGATGCGCAGATACATGACGCTCACATGCCGGCACGTATAACAAGCATTGCCTATGTAGACTGCTGTGGCAGAAACGAGTTCAGAGTGCCTGCGACTCGGTGGTGTTTTTGTTAGGGGTAGGAACGGTGCTGTATCCAAAAAAGAGGGGCGTAGCCAAGAAACGAATTCTCTCAAACGAATACAGTCCAACGAGTGCAAGACACAAGCAACTACGCCCCCCCCCCCCCCCCCCCTATCTCACACTGGCGTGCGTTTATCCTCCGTTGATGCCTGGTCCCCCACTCCTCGTCCTCCTGCTCCTGATGATGGTGCTGTGCTCCCGAATCCTGATTGGCTTGGAAATGGGCGAATGCCGCAGGTCGGTGGTGCGCGCTGGAGACTCCCAGCAGGGCAAACTCATGGTGAGCAGACGTTCTCACTCGGATAATTGTCGATTTTGACGGAATCTTAAATCTTCCATTCCGCACTCAATCGGAGGCTTTCAGCGCCCAAGCGTTTTCGAGTGACCCAGCCCAACGGCTCTGATTTCAAGGCGGTTGTTTTGCGCGCACTGTTAGTCCATAGGTGTCTTGGTTTGCCGCATCAGCAGCATTTGCTGGGCACTAAGGAGAGCCAAGGTTGGCGGTGACTTTTACAGCTCGTGTTGCGTGGGACCAGCTAAGAAAATTAAAGTCAGGGCGTGGGCTAGGTGGGAGTGCAGGGACAACCATTTTTGCTCAAGAAGCGTGTGCACTCTTGACATTTATGCGGTTATTTTATGATACGGTAATACCGTGTAGCGGTGGCGCACCGGCGGCAGAAGGGCGCCGGGATCGCACTACCAACGACACGTGCATTTTACGGTACAATCAGCAATTGGCTCTTCGGCATCTATCTGGCACTACATGTCCCGCAAGAATCACTTTTTGTTTTTCCGGACGCGGGCTCGTTCCATTCTGTAGACGGCTTCCCAACCTATCCATCACTCCGCCAAACAACCTCACGTTCAGGCCCTGAACACCATTTGCGACCACGTGGACGACATCGAGAGCGTGCTGAGGACAGAGCTGGAGTTCGGCCACAAGACCGCGGCAGGCGCCATCAAGAGAGATGCGATGGCCAGAAAGCTGGCACGAACTAGGGGGAAAGAGGTGAGAAGGGGGGTAGAGAAATCGCCTGTTGCTTAACCTTCGAGTGATTCGAAAGCTGACCACGCAATCGTTTTTGCGGGGAATGCACGCCATGTCCGTGCTTGAGGTAAATTAAAAACCGATATTGCGCTGTGTTTTTTTTTTTATAATGTGTGTACAGCATTGGACCTCGGGGCTCCTTATCGCAGCCTTGTTCATGTTTCGGTGCTCGTTTGGTGTGCCATGTTCAAGACTTGCGGGAGGATGCCCTCGCATTAAGCCGTCACTCGTAGTTCCTCCTCCCTCCCACCTGTAGTGAAAGTGTGTGCGTGACAGACGTCGTGCACGAAAGCCGTCGCTGAAAACTTGACTGTCCTGTGCACTCACCCATCCACCTGCGTCTGCGCACACGAGCCGCAACAGTATATCGATAGAGATATCGACAGGTCTTTTTTTGTTTTTTCAGTGGAATTACTTGCTTTTTTGTTCAATGAAGACGGCGTCCGTTTGGGGGTGTACCTGCTTGTGTGCTATCAATCTAAAGCAACGATTGTTTTGCTGGTCTCTCCCCATTCCGTTCGGTCCTGTCCCCCTTCTCCTCGCAAATCTTACCTTCCTCGCTGTTTCTAGACTGCTGACTGCCTTTGCTGACTGCTTTTGCTGACTGCTTGTACTGCTGCTTCTTGCGCTGCCGCCTCTGCCGACTGCCGCCCTTTTCGTTTCTTCTGCTACACACGTCCAACTGCCGTACGCCGCCTACTGCCGTAAGGTCTCCGAGGAAGAGCTGGACCTCATCTTCGCGGTGTTCGACACCTCCGGCGATGGCTCCATCGACACCAAGGAGTACGGGAAGCTTGTGTCCGACCCCGCCGGCTCCCTCGGCAGTAGTAGCGGAGCAGCGGCCGGCACGATTCTCCCTTCCCGTGACGGCAGAAATTAGGGTACCGTAGGTGACATTACACAAGATACCACACCCCCTGAGCCGGTTGTCAAAGCTCGGTTGCTCCACATACAGAGAGAGTGGCGGTGCCGAAAATGGCGGAGTCGGAACCATGCTGTCGACATCTTGCCAAAAACGAATCGATTGAGATCTGCGCCCCCTTGTTTGTGGAAGTAGTCGAGCTTTGAAAATCGATCCAGGGTGTTTGGTATCTTGTGTCACCCACGGTACTTACGTAGCTTGTTGTGGGTGATGCGGAAGTCGATATAGCTTAGCGTGATTCGCACGGAAATGTACATAGATAGTGAGGTGGTAAAAGTCAGCGGGCGGGGGTAATGTGGGTTCCTCGGCGGTGTCTTGAACGGCAGGCGTAAGTAAGTACCTATCGCGTTTAGTAGCGGAAAAAATATACCATGGGACTGTACAGTAGCAAATAGACAGAGCAAACGGGACGGGCATTATGTCCTTTCAGAACGGGCCCGCAACCAAGCAGCGCCGAACGTTCGGGTCGAGGATAAAGCCCTCACTAGGTTTCGTCGCCCCATCATCGAACACAGGTTATTATTATTTCGAGTTTAGTGTGAGACCCCCAGCTGATGATGTGTTGATTTTTCTGGTTTCGCGACATTTAGCCTCTACAGCAATTACAGTAGTGGGGGCCCATGTTTAGTGTCGGTTGAATAGTGCCAATGACCGATATAGTGCCGGTGTTTTGGGCCGACAAACACTGAATTTCCAAGTCATTGTCTGTCAAAACTTTGAACAGTGCCTGT
Source organism: Ectocarpus siliculosus (assembly GCA_000310025.1). Lineage (NCBI taxonomy): Eukaryota > Phaeophyceae > Ectocarpales > Ectocarpaceae > Ectocarpus > Ectocarpus siliculosus. The sequence continues at coordinate 2,516,937 of FN649738.1, read as the reverse complement.
CCGGTATCGTGCCGGTGGATTTCAGTGGGGTAGGCAGGTTTCTTAAGTTGCGGAAGGTCTTTTCTGTGATTGCTCAGCGAGACATACGCCGGAGAGGTACCACACGATGGAAGCAAAAAAGTCAAAAGATGTGATGTGACAGATGCCGAAATCCACCCTTTCACACGGGAATCTGGAGTCATTTGGACCCCTTGATTGGTTGGGCGGAGGCATGCACCGAGCGTGACTGTTTTTTTCTCTTGTACTCCGAGACTTGCGTGTTTTATCGGGCTAGTAACAGCTTCGTCGACGCTCGAAGAACCGGGTGGGGAGACAAGATTTCTTGCACGAAAGGACAACGTCCATGGGGAGTCAGGTAGTTGTACGTTGCATGTGTTGTCAACTTACGCTGACGCAAGAAGTTTTCTCCAACTCGGAGTTGTGTAAATCATAAATTAGACGATTTTTGGACGCACGCGGGATCCGTGCATACTGCACAATACATGTGTATTCAATTACAGCATCAGTCTTTTTACCTCGTCCGTCCGTGCTTACTGCTCATAGTACATCCGAAACCGCCTCCCGCCCTTTTGCCCTAGAAACAAAACTAAACAACTTGTCACCCAAATCCTCTGCAACACCACACTTTCTCCTACCCACCACGATCATCACCACCAGCAACAACAAACACCCGCCGCCACGAATACGCAGCTAGCGTGTTCGCGTGACACAAAAGACACCAGCGGTCAACAGTCCAGCCATCAACAGCACGGATGCCATAAATTGCCTCCAAAAACACAGAAAAGTAACAAAACAGACCAGCGTACCACCGTCGCGACTTCAAGGCTTGTCACAAGACTATTGAAATCGCGTAAACAGGCAACAAGCACCGTAGACTGACGGGTGTTGAGGGGGGGGGGGGGAGCAAGCAAAACACGCGGGGGGGAAATCAGCGCCCAAAGTCTCTTCTTTTTCCCTCTTCTTTCCTTGTCTCGCTCTCAAAGTTTACACGCCAAGCGGCTTTCCACCTTTGGGGGGAGCACGGCGTGCACCACCGACGTACCGTGTTTCGCTCCAAAATACGCCACGGTTTCAGAGGGGCTTCATCCCACAAACGTAACTATTTCACACCGGTGGTCTCGCATGTTCCGGGCAAAGTACGCGCGCGGAAGTGTAGAAACGAATCTTCACTTGGCGAAACTAGACTTGCTTCGGTAATAAAGACCACGACACAGATTTCCCGCCCCAGCCTCTATCCCCACGATCAATCACTCCCTTCCCGACAGTGAACAGATGTGTATATGATGCTACGTCGCCGGGTCATCCATTCCCCGGTCGAAGAAATATTTGGTCTGTTCTTTCAGGCGGCGTTCCCTTTTCTTCAGCGGCGTCTCCGGTGCCCGCATGACAGTTGCCACTATTACGACGATCGGCCCGATGCCGCGACAAAGGAAAATACCCCCCCCCCTGCTTTCGTTCTCCCGCCTGCCTGCTGGGGACCTACAGCACGTTAAACTCTCGGTGTGGCTCGGCTGGCATTGTCGGAACAACCCCCCAACAGCACAACCTCGCAACAGGCCCTACGATTTCCAGCACCCGCCGCCTCAACATACCCCCCATTTCCCCATCTGCCGTCGAGCGGACCACCGACAGTAGTGATGCCGAACACAGGCGGCGGAGAGACAGGAAGGACAGGAATAGGGCGACGGCAGCTGTGGGGGAACATCGCAGCCGAACACAGGTACCGTCGGCTACCGCGTGCGGGCCCGTCGCGCGAGCAGGGGGTTTTCCACCACCGCTGTGAAAGGCTTTCGTGTTCGTGCCCGCGGCGGGTCCGGTCTTTGCCAACAACAGGCCGCCAAGAGGAAACAAAGGGCAACGATGAGGAACAGACCTCGACCGCGTGACACTGGTATATACCCGCTCCACAGATGCTGGAACCCGCTGGCGACCTGCTATCGGTATCGTCGTGGCTTTGGGGGTGGCAACGACCGTGACAAACGGCATTCCACCACCAACGACGCCGAGAGGCGTCACAGGAGAACCCCACCGTCATCGTCGTCGTCATCGTCGTCGTCATCGTCCCCTCCCGGGCCATCTCCATCCCCCTCTACGTTCATGCTGCTAACTTCCGCGGTGGCAGAGGGAGCCGCCGCCGCCGCCGCCGCCGCCACCGCCCCAGAAGCAACGCCTCCCTCCTCCGGACTCGCCTCAGCTTCAGCGCCGTCGACGGCCTTCGATCCCAGGGAGGATGCCGTCTTGTCTCCCTTGTGTTCCTTCCGATCCCGGGCCGCCACCTTTTCTTCGCTCGCCGACTCCGTCTTCTCCACAACAGACCCGTCGCCGCCGGTAGTGGCAGTGTCAGCCTTTGCCTCTGCAGCTGCGGGGCAAGCGTCGGAGACCACTATCGGCTCCGCCGCTCCTCCTCCCTTTGCCGCCGAGCTGGTCGTCGACGTCTCTTCGGGCGACGGACCTGCGCCGCCTGCGAGGGGTGGCGTGAGAGCCGCGTCAGAGGCCGCCGCCGTTGGCTTCGACACCGCCGCTGGCTTCGACACTGCCGTCGCAGGTATAGCCACTTTCGGAGTGTTCGGCTTGACCGCTGGCAGCATGACCACCGGCGACGCAACCACCGCCCTGGCGGCAGCAGCAGCAGCAGCAACGGGGGGCACGGCGGATGGCCCAGGCGCGTCAGAACCCTTGCCAGCGGCAGCAGCAGCAGCAGCAGGTGGAGCAGCAGGTGGAGCACTAGCGGCCGCCGCCAAAACCTTGGGGAGCGACTCGCTCGCGCTGCCGTGGTGCGACGGAGAGGAAGCGACGACGACGCATTCGCCGCCGACGTCCACGACCGGCCCCTCTTCGGCGTCGTTCTCTACCGCTGCCGCTGCCGCCGCCGCCGCCGCCGCCGCCGCCGCCGCCCCGCCCACCACACCCGAAGGAGGGGGCGCGGCTGCTGCTGCTGCTGCTGCGGCGGCGGTGGCCTTGAAACCACCGCCGTTCTCCTTGATATCTTGCGCGCTACTGCTTCTCCGGACGGCTAAGTACTGGCTGCCGCCCCCACCGCCGCCTGCCCCCTGAAAGGTGGGACCGGGAGCACCTCCTCTACCAACTCTAACGTGTGCGGCGTGACCGGCGCCGCTTCCGCCATACGCCCCAGCAGCAGGAGGTTCGGACGTGCCGTTGCCGATTTGGCCCGGGACGCCGTGGAAAAGGGGAGCGGTGGCGGGCGCTGCGGGGAACGAGCCCTCCTCTAGCGCCGACTTGGCCCGGAGTTGTTCCTCGAGATCTTGCACCCTGGGCCACACACACACGCCGCCAGAAAAACGACGAATCAAGACAACGGACGCGCGTTGAAAGAGTCACGCACGCCGAGCTTCATCGCTAATACATGGCGGGCGGGCTGAACAAACGGCATGAGAAATACACAAACCAGCGCATTGTACGCGCACTGGACGACACTGACACCACGGTCTTACGGACGGTACGCATGAGGCCAAAAAACCCATCAACCTCCTTTTTGTGCACCTTTTTCTGAGAAGGTCGTTGGATATCTGGAACTCCGTCAGGACGCGTGTTTCTCCCAGGGTAACCACTCCCTCGGCCCCCTGGCTTCCCCTGTGGGTTCAACGAGAGAGAAGGCGACAATTGACAGAAAAAAAGAAAGGTTTGATTTGGTTGGGGGCGACGTTGCAGGGTACAACGGAGGAAGACACGAGACATATGTATGCAGCAACACGCAAATGCATAGCAGACAAAACAACAGACGAATCAATGCGCAGGTGGAATCATGAGCGACGGTTGATTATTAGTCGGGTTCTTCGGACCTACAACGATCGGGAGATGCGGTAGTGGTCATCTGTATACTGTAGAACGCCTACCCAAAACTCGGGGCTCCGCAGTATGGATACCTTTAATGCAACTGTTTGCTTCATCCAAGTACACGGGATCGTTTCGTCATTTTCTCTTTTCTCACGGATGAAGAAACGACAGCAGCAACACCACCGCCGACAAACTTTTGCTAGTCGTACCGGTCCTCCAGGGGGGATGCTGCGTACTTCCTCCACAGCGCACGAAGGTTGCCGTTGTGCCTCATCACCCGGCGCATCAATCGTCGTTGCTCTTCGAGTACAGACTCCATTTGTACCAGCCTGAGCCAACAAAAAGAGGACAGCAGCAGCAGCAGCAGCAAGGGTGTGAGAGAAGACTCTTCTTGCCCGTACTTGCCGCATCAAAAACAAACAACACGACTCTGGGGGCGAGAAACCTAACACCATACACGTACGGGGTTGCAGTCCTGAATTCTTTATGACGATGTTGGGGTGCGAACTGTCAGGGTTACATTTGTACAAGAAAGAAGCCCCCAGCATTTATGTAACACCAAATATCTTGTTGCTTTGCGCTCCCGCTCCCAACCCCCAGAATCTTTCCTCCCTATCAACTCAACCTCTTGTATTGTTCTCTTCTAGACATATAATTTCCCTCTTTTTAGAGTTTGTCCTCTCTCCCTCTCTCTCCCTCTCTTTGCCTCTGCCCTTCCATATCTCTGTCTCTCTCGTTCTCACCGTCTCGACTCCGTGGCATCCCACAAGTCCTCGCACTCCCTCTCCTCCCCGCCCTCCATCCCCATCAACGCCTGTACCGCCGTCTCAAGCTCCGACCATTCCGGCACAGGCGCCATCCCATCACCCCCCCCTGCCCCCGCCGCGCCCCCCCCCCTACTTCCGTAACCGTAGCCACCGCCGGGGGCGGCCGCGGCGGCGGAGACGGGGCAATCCGAGTCGGAAAACATGTAACCATCGCTGTCGTCCGAGTCTTCGGGGTTCGGAAGGACGGCCGGGGATCGCATGCCTTCTGCCAAAGACTCTCGCTGCGATGATCGGGGGGGGGTGGAGGGCGACGCGGGGCGATAAAAAAGAGGGGGAAGGGAGGGCGAAAAAGGGGGGGGAAGCGGTGAAAGCCTTTCAAAACAAGCTCGTGGAAAAAGAAAAAAAAAAATGAAGACAACACCATACCCAAAAGCTGGCCGATCAAGCTATTGTTGTGTTCGACACAGCAGCATTGCTGCGAAGTCACAAAAAACCTTGTGCTAAATTACACTTGCTCGTTTTGCACAAGTTTTCCCATTCAACGACTGGAAGTCAAGCATTGTCAACACCTCAACATCTCGCGCAAGAAAAAAGAAACCAAAAGAAGCACGGCACCGCGAAAGAAGGTGTTCCATGTGATCTCCGCTGGTACCCCTCAAACGTGTGTGCCGTACCGAAACGGTGTGTAAAGTTAATCCCTAGATATATGCGGTGCGCACGTGTGCGTCTTTACTACTAGCATCGGCAAGGCTACAACAACCGGCTGATCAATAAACACAACACAGGGAAGGCAGGCAGGCAGGCAGGCAGGCAGGCAGGCAGGCAGGCAACACAACAATGGGTGCAAAAAAACAAAACAAAAAAACTGAAGAGGTGAGTCGTCCTGACTCACCAGCTGCTGCGTGCCGAGGACCTCCGTTCCATTGACCGTGATCCGCTCTCCCGGCACCGCGTGCCCAGTTGAGCGTCTGCAGACGCCAAAAAACGACGGGGCGGTGTGTGTGTGTGTGTGTGTTTTTATTATTAGCATCGACCGCGCAACCCGGCTGACCAATGAAAAGACGTCAGTCTTAGTGCGGTTGAAAACACAAAACACTTATTTCTGCCATGAATGAACTGGGACCCCGTGAGGGGGCAGCATGGGGGGAGGCAAAACTATCCTTCGGATCAAAGACAGAAACAGCAGCAAGAGAAGTGTGTGTGTGTGTGTGTGTGTGTTTACCAGTAGCATCGACAGCGCCAACCTGCTGACCAAATGAAGAGACGGTCGTCAGTCTCAGTGTGGCTGAAAACAGAAAAACGCTTGAAAAAGCCCTTTATCTGGGACCCCGTGAGGGGGCGTCATGTGCGCGCGAGAGCGTGTGTTCTCCACCACTTCTACACGTAGCACTTACCGCGGCAACCGGTTGACTAACGAAAAAATGTCGGTCTCGTATGTAGCGGGACACAAACACCAACAGCGTCTACGGCATGACAAAGATAACACGCTCCCTGGATCGATTTTCAGAGCCCGAATACGCCACGACGAAGAGGATGCATAAATGAAACGATACATTTTCGATAAGCTCTTGACGAGACAGCTTCAACGCCGCCGTTTCAAGCGCTGTGACTCTTTCTACTGTTAAGAAATCGAGCTTTGAAAATCGGTCTCGGTGTGTGTGCCATCTTGTGTCGTACACGGTAGAGTCAAGGAATTTTTAAGGGTTTTACCGACAGCTGGGGCGCAGTAGTGTGCGTGTGTGTATACTAATAGCGGCGACTAGCAAACCGGCTGACCAGTATTAACTACGCACGCGCTCGCGCCTACGAAAATTCCTGCTGTTGGTTGTCTGTAATACTGACAACACGAAAGGGTAACGAGCAAGTCAGCGCTCGTACGTAGATGCCTTCCGACTGGAGATTGCGGCTAGGAAACGGCAACCGCCTGTACACAATATTTTTTGTATTTTCACCTTTCATCTCTTCTTGTCTACACCCGTCGACAGCCCTACCGCCGTTTCCAGGCTACAAAATGCAGCAAGGGCGAGAACACAGCAAGTAAAACCCATCCATGACATCTACACAGATTACATACGTACCACGATAAAGTTCTTGTCGTCTTGGGCACATGGATGTACCATGAATCGCTTGTCGATCTTGCATACAACGAATTTCTTGCCGTCATCAACACACCTACCTCAACACCGGTGCGTTCTGCAGGAACTCCGCCCAGCTCGCCAGGGACCAACGGCGCGTCATCCGCAGCGGCGGAAGCCTCTTCACGGCGGCACCAACACCAACACCAACCCCAGCCCCAGCACTAGCCCCGTCACCAGCAACAGCAGCGCAGACCTCTGCTTTCGCGCTTCCCCGCCCCCCTGCTCCTCGCGATCTCCGCCCGTTCGCTACCAACGCCTCCGCCGCCGCTGTTGCCGCCGCCGCCGCCGCCGCTGCCGCCGGCGACGTCGGCGCCGGGCGTGCCCTAGGCGGGAGGCACTCCCCTCTCCAGGGGAAGCCCCCGTCTGCCGAGCCGTCGCCCACGCCCCTGTTGACGCCGCCGTGCATGATATGCATCGTCGATGCATACCGTCGTTCCGTTCCGTGGATAAGTTTAGCATGACACGCGATGGGCTACAATGGTACCATCGAAGATTATACGCGGTCGGCAAGGTTGGTCTAAAACACCAAAAAAAAACGGCTGCTACTGCTGTTACCCAGCAGGAACAACAAAACACATTGTTAAACAGCCAGCCTGAAAAAAAAAGACGAACAGGAGCCAAACAACAGCGCGGGTAAGGGTAGTCACACTCGACAAAAGCCCCAAAAGAGCAGACCGGCCGCAGGCCTGGACCCGGCAAAAGACAGCACGAAGCACACATGAGACAGGACGAGATGTGTTCGAGAACAAAAGGAAGATTCAACCCACAGTACGTACCAGAGGGGACGACATGCAAAGCACGTGAACGTAAGCTTCTACCTAACCCGATTCTCCCTACACACCAAGGGAGACGGGGTACATAAAATGTGAAAAAAAAACACGGTACCTGTCTGTTTGTCTCCTATGCTCCCTCTCGGTTTTCTTGGCGATGTCGCCCTCCACATTCGTCAGCTGCCGTGCCCCCACACCAAACACACATCCGGCAGAAAACGAGAAAACAGCCCCATCATCATCCGGTCATGAAAAGGCACCCACCCACGAAGAACAGAAGACGGTAGCGGGACCGATCAATGCGAGTGCGAAGGTGCGGGGAGGAGGGCAGACGGGCAAGCGAGCATGGTGAGAGACGGCCACGGGGGGGGGGGGGGGGGAGACACCTTTGAGAAAAGCGCCATCCGCCAACTGCAGCAGTGGACAGCCAAACCGCGACAACAGCGCCGACGCCTAAATTCTAGAGCGTCTCCCATCGGGCTTGACGAATGGGTGGGCGATGTACAGACGGTGCGGAAGGATTACAGAAGTTGTTTTCACAACAAACCCCTCGCCCTTCTTCACGACGACTGATTCCAGACAGCAAAAATACACGCCGTCTCAGCCAGCTGCTGCGGGGTGCACGCCGAAACGCTTGTACCATAACGGCAAAAGTCCACCGTTTCCACCACGCTGAAAAACCACCATTCGCCGGAGAACACTCTACCCTCAAAAACACGTGTTCACGGGTCGGTGCTTTTTCCGTAATGCCACCCCATGGAGAATTCGTTTCACCCCCCCCAACACACTTTCGCCGGCTACCGCAAGATGAAAACCACAGAGTGTACATATACATATGCATAACACCAGATGTCCATAGAGAAGCGAGTCTAGCGGCATGCAGACGAGACTCTGACCCCCCCCTCAACCCTCCATTACATCCGCCCGCAAACCTCACCGTCATTCTCACCTCCTTCATCCTTAACCTCTGCGTTCTCCTTGACTTGCTCATCCTTCACAAGCCATCGCCCTCAACCATCTCTCGGTAGTAGTTATCATTTCTTGAAAAGCCTTCCACCAACCCAACCCCTCACCCTACTTCTTCGCCGCGTTCATGTACCCTTGTCCTTCCCGTACCCCCCCTAAACATCGCTCCGTCCCGGCATTGAAGGGATGCGAGGTCAATGGTCTAACGACTACGGCATGCGTTTACACCAGTACCCCACTTCTTTTTCGTGTATATAACCCTTTCCTAGCCGCGAACTACCCCCCCCCTCACCTCCTCGCGGGAGCGCCCCAGCAAGCCCTCCAACATCGCCGCCAGCGTGTCCATCGCTCTAACTATCATCCTCCCGGAACCCTCGCCGAAACCCCCGCCTGTCACGGGATCCCCCCCCCAGTCCGTGATCGCCTTCCTGCACTTCCCCTGCAGGGTCCTCACGTCCGCCATCAGCTCGGCCGACCGGGAGTAACCCAGCGCCCGCGTCTTGTCTAGGAGGCCCATGATGTCTGAAGGGGGGGGGGGGTAGGGGAGGGTGTTAGATACAGCGGTGTAGCAGATGCGACGGTTTCAGGGGGTATTCATAGCCACGCATGCCGTCGTCGTGGACCTCGAAAAAAGGGGGGTCGGGACATTACACAAACGCTCTCATAAATCCGCTTTCCTCTCTTGAAAACCGTAGACGGTCAAAGCTCGCCCGTGCTTGGGTCATTGGTTCATCAGCACAACAACATGCAGCCAGCCAAACGAACACAAATACCAAAACCCCAACTTGCCTTTGCGTCATCCAAACCTAACGCCCCCCCTCGTTCCCGACCACTCTACAACAGCAGCGAAAACAAAATAAAAACATTTCCCGCCCATTGACTGATCTCCAACCACGCAAAAACTTTGGTATTACCTTCTACGGGGGCGTCCGCCACACCGACTTCAACCACACCATTGGCCCTGCTACTCCGGCTGCTGCCGCCGCCGCCACTAGTTGCCCTCTTTTTGGAAGACTTCGCTGCCACAGCCACCCCTGTGGCAGCAGCACACGAACTATTCAGGTTGGCGCCCGCACCAGCTGAGCTACCGGGCCCTGCCGCCGCCGCCGCCGCCGGCCTTGAGGGGAAGGGCTGACCGTTGGCGACGGGACCACCACTACTACTCCGCACCTCGCCCCCCCCCCCCACCGACGCTCCTTGTACGGGAAGCGTGGCCCCGGCACTAGGCGCGTTACGACCGTCTTCCTCCTCCTCCTCCTCCTCTTCCTTGTAGTCGTTGGCGTCGTTGTCGTCGCCGAAGGGCGACGCGATGCCGGGCATGAACGGCCTCAAGAAGGGGATCGCCAGGTGGTGGTTAGCGATTCGCGAGCACATGCCCTCCAAGAGAATCGCTAGCTTTACTCTGGCGGGGACGAAGGAAAGGCAAACAAGCACGCCAACGAAAGAAGAGAGACAACAAAAAGCAAGGGTCAGGTGTGGAAGCAAGACACAGAGGAAGAGGCGCGTTTGGAGAAGACGGGTTGGGACATGTAGCCAGAGAGATGCATTGACAGCAAAAAACGTTGGAGAGGGGCGAAAACGGACAATACACACGGCACTCACGTGCACACCCACAGACGTCTGCAGAGCACAAAACATCGCATACGTATATAAACCGCACTACCCTACACAGCACTCACGCGCACACCCAAGGACGCCTGCAAAGCAACGAGCATCGCACATGTGTACACCACACTATTATAGTAGCACCACCGCAACGCAATACAAAATGAGCGTACCTTGGCGACGGTGACCTGCAGTGCACGCACTGATTCGCATCCGCGACGCGCGCCTTCCTCCCCGCCGTCGCGAGCTGCGGCGGCAGGTGCTTCATGCAGAACGCCACCGAGCACCACGTGCACTGCCACAGCCGCCTCGACCCTGCCCCCCCTCCCCCCCCCTTCCCCCCGTCTTGGCCCCCTCCCCCGGATTTCCTCCAACCGCCGACGCCGCTCACGCCACTCCTGCCCGACAAGGGCGACGCCAACACCACAAGCCCCGCGTTGCTGCTGTCCTTCTTCTCCCCTAGCTGCAGGCCGTTCTCGTCGGCGCCGCAGCAAGCGCACCGGTGCAACGGGCACTCCCACGTGCCCGCCTCGGCGCCGCAGCCCCCCGGCGTGCGCGCCGCCGCGTCCTGGAGCAGGTAGGCCACGCAGGTCACGTGGAACACCCTCCCGCACCCGTCGCGGGCGCAGCTTATGGCCTCCCCGTTCCCCGCGTTCGGGCCCCAGTGCGTTATGTCGTCCTTGCAGATGAAGCACGGGGGCGGCAGTTCGGCGGCGGCGGCGGCGGCGGCAGCCGCCGCCACTGCCTCCGCGCCAAGCACCGCCGGAGAGCGCCTCCCCGCAGACGCCGCTGCCGCCGTTGTTGTTGAGCCTCCCCCGCCCCCGCCCCCGCGGCTGACCGCTTTTCCCGCCCCGGTTTTGCTG